>KN819332.1:1104571-1176916 GCA_000827475.1 Paxillus involutus ATCC 200175
ATTCGTGCTGTTTGCTCATCAGCTAATGGCCTGGTTGATTAGCACCAAAATGGTACTCACAATACCGGTTCTACTTGTCCATCTTGGTGGGGACATGTATCATTGGATCATTGGCAGGGACGTCCTATTGGGGGCCTGTTGCGGGTCACGGATTGTTCACTCATGATCTGAACATGATCCGCGCAGAAAGGTAATGCATACTTACTCGAATCATGGACAACTGTTCGCTAACAGGACTTTAGAAAACAAAAGAAGCCCGAACGTGCTGGTGTCGTTGGCGGGGATATCGAAGCCGTCGAGGGTGGTGAGGGTAGTGACTCCTATATTGTGATTCGTCACAAAAACGGCAAAAACAGAGAAGGGGCTGATGACAGTGCTGGAGAGCATTGACCAACCAGAAAGATACGATGAAAGTGGTGGTGTTGAAACATGGCCTATCCGACATTCTGCGATTTGTACCACTTGTATTACCGTGTATTTATACCTCGTCGTGTACGTAGTTAGTGGTGTACCATCCCCAGGGGACATTTGGAAATTCTATCAGGCTAAGTAGCTGTATCCGAGGAAAATTACCGTAGCTCTAGTGAGGCTTGGTGGTTCTCGAGTTTACAGTGATCAAAAATGTAGTACTTCGACTCGAACTCAGAACGAATGGGGCCGCTTGTCAATTTCATTCCGAATTTCGAGTTGCAACATGGGCGAACTCTACCGATGTGGGCTTCCTTTTAGTCTTTAGAGGACTGCTGGAACAGCAATGAATGAACACGAACTTGGAACCACTCAACCAGAATTACGACGGAGATGCACACTGCACACTGGCAGTGCACATCCTGCAGCATCCATGACAACACGCCGGCGAGGGAACACGATTGCTCGCAAGCCATGACTCGACTAATCCCCTCTCGGCTAAGTACTCGGCTTGCTCTCGAGCTCTGCCATGTTTAGTACACTAATCACTAGTGAGCTGAACCCACAGGGATGGGACCCTGCACAACGATTGTTGGAATGCCTCGGAATTCTCAATGGAGACCTCCACTCATTGGGAAAGATATTGCTAATGCAGGTCATGGCACCTGGTTGGATGCGATTACTTTGGTAAGTATGTATGTCAAAAGAGTACGTCCATAATTCCCAAGTTCGAATTCGAAATTCCTAGCTAATGCAAGTAGGAACCGCGTACTAGTAGTATGCCTACTCTCGAGCTCAATCCGACCTATCACCGTTGGAACAGATGCATGCAATTATGTACGCCTGGTACACTGAAGTTCTGCAGAGTACCGTACAGCATCCGTCTGCAAAGAACCCTGACGTTCTACTGTCCTTTATTCAAGATAAGCCATGATGGATGTAAAGCGCCCAACTCCCAGGCTTGCCACTCTCAAGGTTGCTACCCGCTCTCATGGCTGATGGGTTACCTCCTGGCCCAGTCCCAGTCAGCTCTCCTTGGGGCCCAGGATTGATCGGTAGGTTCTCATTGAGAGCAACCGTGAATAACCAAATTAACATCTTCTCAGGACTTACGTTGTCTGCTTTGTACGTTCGACTCACTGCAATGCTGAATGACGTCCACCGACACTTGTGATTAGCATGTATGGAGTTGGATTTGGCCAGTCGTTATTCTATGCCCGCTACTTTCCAGGCGATCATACCCTCCTGAAGATGGCGGTGAGCACGATCTTCGTCTGATCAGAATTACATGACCTGATAATACACGGAACCTTCAAGGTGATGATCACCTTGTGTGTACACCCATGAAACAATCAACGTCTTTTTGACCCAATACCCAGTGCTATGGATACCGTCCACATCTATGGGTGTGCACGACTATACTGGCAGCTCTTAGTCGTCTGCCGTCACAATTTTTCTTCAGAGTGTCAGACACACCTACCTTTGTAAGTTACATTCCACCTACATATGAAAGACTCACTTCAATAATCTAGTAGGCCCTTTAGCGTGAGTTAGTCGAATGACCCCCGAGCATCGTGTTTACCTACCTGTGAGGAAGTTGGCGGTTATTCTGAACGTAAGCACTCTCTTAGAGTCGAGATCAAGATTGGTTTGATGTTTTTCTACCCAAGTACTTCATCACTTTCACTGTTCAATGGTAATCCCTTCATGTCAGTCAAGGTTCAGGGTCTGACATCTCTGAGCAGTTTCTATGTTCAGCGAGTATGGATTAGTCAGTCCCCTCTTGTTCTCACAAATCAGTTTAACCACATGGTTTGCAGTCAGCGGGAATCACAAGTTGATCACTATTCTGGTGGTACGCTCAACATCATCTTTATTCCAACGAGTGAGGTCTCATCGAGAGCAGGTCAGCACAGCGATCGTGGAATTCGGTAAGCCTTTTCAAAAGTTTGCAAGTGCTGCGATCACTCATCACTCGAAGTTATTGGCCTAGGTAAATCTGTCGCTTGATTCAATTGCTTCGATTTGACAGCGTCGTAATTTCCACTCGTATGTCTCTCGCCACCTAGTGTGCTCCGTCCAGACGTAAGGTGGTTCCAGCATATACTGTAACACTGTTCGACCTTCATTCTCGTTTGTTCTAGATTTCGACACCAGACCATTCAATACATCTTCACCACCCCGGTGGGCCCCATCCCCTTCTCAGAATACCCTTCGCTCATTTGCTTTGTTACAGCTCATCGCTTACTCTGCAATTGCGAGTACAATTTGCGATACCATCATAACCATCAGCGTCGTCTATTTCCTGCGCGCAGGACGACCAAAAGTGAAGCTGTCAGCCACCCACCTTGAGTCTTGTCTTGTTCCGCTTACCAAGTCACTTGCAGAAGGCGAGCGAGATTCGTCCAACAGCTAACCAGAGTGACGATCAACATGGGGCTACTGACCTGGTCGGCGTTCCCTTTGTTACATTCGTATTGTGGGGCTGAACTGCATTCCATCCAGTGTTATGTCTTTAATCACAGTTATCCTCGTGAGTTGTGATGCTTTTTGATCCGTACGATCATTCTAACTTGCGTTAAGCACGCCTTCCAAGGAGAAAACTATTGGGTCGAAATTAGCGGGATAATCCTTAGTCGATGTGTGTCTCTCCGACCATCTTCCGAAGTGAAGCCTCCACTAACAAACAAATCGTACAGCATACGTCAACTCGATACTCGCTGTGTGGGTCTTGCCTTGACCTCGCTAGACTATTATTGATCCACATGTTTGTGGGACAGGTTAAATGCCAGGAAGTCGATCAGGGATGGCGAGCGCGACAGTCACGACCAAACTATCGAGATCCCCTCGATACAGATAATTTAGCGCTAGAGCTGCAAACTGGCTCTATCGTAGTTCTATTCTGAATGTACTTACATGATATAGACTGCTTGTTCATGACACTCCACAGTACCGAAGTAGCAATGGCGTGCATTACAACCTCGTCTAGAACTTCATCCATGTCGTCAGCGTCAGCACAGTCTGCAGAAACCAGCTGGACTGTACAGATCCCCTCCACAAGGTTCTACCGCTTTCGTAGCAGCAGTACAACAGCTCAAATTTTCCACAAACCCAACATCCAAAAAAAAACATAAAGGAACAAGGATATAAAGCGGGGACGGTTACAATGATGAAGCATCACCGAACGATGAAAAGATGGGAGAAATGGCAACATCAATCTAGGCATGAAGAATGCGGGCGGGGGTGCTGGTGATATATGTCGCAGGCAGCGAGGGTTGGGTATCACAATAAATAATGGGTGACGATTCTGGTCGTAGCAACCCATGTGGTCAGTCATCGGCCACGCATATGTGCACACTTACTCACCCATTCGGAGCTTCAGGCCATACCACCACTAGAACCTCCTCCCACCTGGGTTCAAACTACTCCCCCTCCTTGCATTCATCCAATCAGTCTCTGCCTGCTCAGCGACCGCGCGTTCCAAACACTCTTTTGGGACCATTCCCTGCTCACCCCTTCCGTTCGCGCACAAAGCCCAACCGTCATCATACTGTGCAACGAGGCGGATACGCTCGCCTGTAGTGATGGAAAGCTCGTCGGGTAGGGTCGGTACGAATGTATACTTGACTATTGCCTCTACTGGCGCCTGCTGTCCACGCGAGGGTATGTGAGATGAGGCGCCTGCGCCTGCAGCCGCCCTCGCCATGGTGAATGCCGTAGTGTTTCCTGTGCTGAGAGTTGGAGTAGTAGGCTGTGGAGAGTGAGAAGTAATCGGAACAGGGTTGTTATATGTCGCTTGGGGAGGAGCTGGTGCTGCATACGAGACATACGGGCTCTGCGAGCGTATGTCAGGAGGTGGAGGGGTGGAGTACATAGATTGACCACGCGCTTCGAAAGGGGACATAGGTGAGCCCCTTTGCGGGGGACCCCCGACACCTGTGACAGACGAGGGCTTGTCGCTGAACTCTGGGATAGGCTTTGGTTCGTCGAACATGCTTCCTCGACCAAGTCCAGGAGCCCCAGTCCATGAGACGTGCTTGCGTTCCCGGCGGCGAAGGTATGTCTTTCGTATGAAAAAGACTATGAGCGCCACGCCAGCGATTATGCCAGCAGCGATGATACCAGCAATGGCACCGCCAGAGAGACCGCTGCTGGTGGCTGCGGCCGCATTTGTTTGGGGGGTAGACGTAGAGGATGAAGTAGGGGGCGTGAAGAGCACCACGGACGTCGAGGAATGCTGAGAAACCAGTGGGGGGGAAGGAGTGCTGGTGGTAGGGGACTGAAGGGGAGTGGAAGAGGCAGCGAGAGACGTCAGCGCGCTGGTAGTAGAAGGAGAAGCCGAGGAGGAGGGTACAGGCGTCAGGGCAGCAGAAGATAGAGCACTGCTCGAGGTCTGCTTTGCAGCTGCACTAGTTGGGTTCGTGGACTGGGCAAGTGGTAGGGTGATAGTCGCTAGGTCCTTGTTATCGTTGCCTGCGAGGATTGGGAAGGGTCCTGAATTTTGAACGTGCCCCAGGCGTTTAGCGTGGCGAGCCCGCTCAGCGGGCATGCGTCGCATTCCAGCGTGCATTGTGCGGTTCAAAAAGAAAGAAAGTAGAGTGTCGCTGGGACGACGTGAAACGCGAGAGGTTGATTCAGAGTACTCGGTTGAGTACTCGGTTGGTATGGAGTAGGTTCTTGTGCTGGTATACGATCAGCGTGTGCGGTGTAATGAACGTGTGGGTTGTCGGACGACCGACTGGCTAAGAGGGATGGATGGCAACGAGTAGGACGACAACGACGACGAGGGAAAAGTGATAGTGAAAGGTTTCAATTGTGAGAAAAAAAGAAGGACGTGGCTGTGTGAATAAGGCACAACGTAAGTAATATTTTCAAAATAAGGAATAGAAATTGATAGGAATTTACGAGCGTCGGCGCGAATCTGAGCGCTGAGCCTGTTCTGTCTGGCTCGAGTGCAATAGGGTCAGATGGGTAAGATACTATACAATGCATAAACTTGCACAACATTACGATAAGTAAGACATAACAACCCAAGCCAACAGATCTACAGGTCCCCTGCCTTCTCCAACTGTACCCTTTTTCTTGAACCTCCCACATCTGTGTCCAAACCCCTCTTCCTCCCCCCCTTGGCCTCGTCCAAGAATTTGTCCAGCCCGAACACATCTCCTGCATCTTTCTCGAACTGCACCGGGCCCTCCCTGACCTCCTGCTCGTTCGCGCCCTCAAAGCCCACCCGAGGTTTGCCCAGGCCGAATCGGTCGTTGTCTAGAGCTTTCCCGATGCCCTCTTCCGTCCCACCACCAAATGCTTCATCGTTGCTCCCTTCAGGTGCAATGTTACCACGTGCCTTGTAAATAGCCGCCGCTGCAGTCGACCCATGGAACAGCGGCCGGTCATACAGCCCATAATTCTCATCATCCCCAAACGTATTGCTGAGGTTCTCCTGGTTAAACAGTCGCGAATCCAACATGCTCTCCTTCGACAATGTTGGCTTCGCAAGGCCGAGTGCAATCTTTTCCGATATATCACGGTTTTGCTGGCGAGCGAGCATCTTGGCACGTTGCTCCGTGCCCATGTTTGACATGCGCATTTCACGCTCACGTTCGCGACGTTTCTCGGCGCGCATAGCGTCTCTGATCTTGGCGGCTTCCTCGTCTTCGTCTTCATCTTCACTGTCGGCCGCTGAGGATGCGGCGTCCGAACCACTGCCATAGCCACCCAATGCCGAGGTAACGGCAGCACGCGATTCTGCAGTTGGCCTGGGGGCCAGTGAAGGAGCACCGCTGCGTTCTTCTCGTGCTCGTTGGGCAAGGAGACGGAGATTCTCCTCTTTGGCTTCTTTTTCTTTTTGAGCGAGTTTCTGCTGCATGAGCGCACGTTGTCGAACTTCTTCACGGGCGTGTCTGTCGGCAATGAAGAGGGCCTCGGAGAATTTAGCAAAATTGTCGTTGATGGACACCTATGAGTAAAAGGTTTAGTTCAACTCTTACGAGAGGAAGGATTAATGAAACACTAACATCCTGGAGGCCCCGTCCATCAGCAGCCAGACGTTTGTCAAGAGGGATTGTGAAACCCTTGTTGTTTTTCCAATTCGAGATACAGGGAGGGATCATCCATTCTTTCTGTTCAGCAGCTGTCGCTTTTCTCGGCGGGCTCCTCAAAACAGGTGGAGGGGGACTTGGTGGCCCTCGAGGGATCTTCTTATGTTTGAAACGGGGGGGCTCCAACGGATCCTCAACCACATCTGACATCTTAATGATTCTTTGCTTCAACGCTCCTCCATCTCCACCGCCTTGTTGACCAGGAGTATACCGGACATAGCTCGACTTTCCCACTGCATCTGGGATGTTTTTAGGCTGGGCAGCTTTGATCTTGCCGGTCACCAGTTTCTCAAGCGCCTGCCTAGTCCGTTCTGCAGTAGCCTGAACATCCTCTTCGGAGGGTCTTTCCATAGAGCGTTGTTCGTCGGCGAGGTCTTTGCGATGTGAGAGAGGGACGAGGTCTTTGAACTGAGATTGCACGATCTTGCTGGCCCGCTGGCCTTGGTGTGCGATGGCGTCGTATCGAACGTTGCCCTCAGAGTCGACCTGAAGGGCAAGGGTGTTTCCAGCTTGGGTCTGCAAGAATCAGGGATGTGTTAGTGTGTATAACGGTGACATGAAGAGCATCGTGTGTACCTTTTTCTTTCCGAGGTTGAGAGGATACTGTGCAACATGGCATTCGGGGTAGGAACCACCGTCGCCTGTGCTCCGAGTGAGTAGAGGGACTTCAGGAAAGGGAAATAAGATATACCGAAATCCTCTTGCAATGAAGGCCTCCATCCTTTGCGCTTTCCGTAGGGTGGTATGGATGTTCTCACAACTACAGACTGAGAAGGGATTTGGTGGGAAACTTCATCCTCGTCGTCTGATACGAGAGGTGCGTGAGCTGGTCGTGGTAGCACACTGAGGGTAGAACCATTGAGTTTGTGCGGGATAAAAGAATAAATGATGAAACTTACGCGGCGAGAGCAGCCATTGTTTGAGATGAACGTCGTCTCCGATCCCAAAGAGAGCTTACAGGTAAGCAGCAAAGTTGTTTGCCCGTGTTTATTTCATGGTGCTACAGTTAAGTCTCCGAATTGCGACATGATATTTTCACCTCCGAGTGTCGAATGGACCGGCAAGCTCCTCCTCGCAAGTCCGGTGTTCGTGCGGCTCTAGAGCACACCGGAATTCCCGCTAGCTGGTTATCAGCGCGACCACGCCTTCCCTCAAGAAACTGGTGTATTTTCATCTCCATCACTTCTTCACTCATCTCCTACTATGCATACGACCGCTACCAAGCACGCGCTATACGTCAGTCATACATAGGCCGCGTTAAGCACCTCGGGGAGGAGCCCATGGGAAGTCTGGAGCGTCCCCGGAAGGTGGCCGTATATGGTGCCAAGTGGCCGGGCGACGAGGACCATCTGCGCGCAGTCAGGTTCTTCAAAAAGTATGTCAAGGTGCGTGTAGGTTCGGCCAGGACAACGCAACTTGTCATCTAATAGGATCACGCTCTTTGAAGCCTGTACTGGTGGCAGCAGCTATTGATTATGACATAATTGCTACTCGTCACTCCGGCGACCTCGCCGAACGCATCGCTTCCGACGTCATCAAGGAGCGTCGCGTCGCTCTAGGAATCGATCCGCCTGCCATGTTCCCGATCGCACTGCCCAACCAACTCACTCCCGAGCAACAACGCGTACGGGAACTAGAAGGTGGTGTCATCCTTGTAGGAAGGCACACCTTAAAGGAATATATGGCTGGTCTGAAGCGAGGTTGGAGGGGAGGGCTAGACAAAGTGGACAGAGAGGATGCGTTGGCACAAGAATTGGCGTCGGACGGAAAGTTCGACGAGGTAGAGGAACCTGACACGGCTTCTATGGGAACTTGGATGTCTCTGACGTAGAACCAATCCCAACTCCGTCTCGTCTTCCCCCTTCCCGGAATGCAGCTATCTTCTCCCCTCTCAAGTTACCCGCACCCCCAACCCCTTCCTTATCTCACCCCCCTACCGCTTCTAGTTCACCATCAATTGATTCAAGCCCATCTGCAACCCTCCCTCCGCATCCTCCTCTTCTCCTTGTCCCATGCATCAATTACGTCGGCTTTCGTTACATTCCCCTCATGATCTGGGGTTTCTTCAACGAGCGTCATAAAACTCGTATAGGTTGCGAAGCCGCTTACTCCCTCATTGTTAACACCACACGGGATTTCCAAGGTCCTGATTCGACGCTCGAGAATGATGATGGTTTCTCGCCCGATGTCCAACCCGCCGAAGGTCAAGAAACCAATGAGAAGGAATCGAAAGTAGCCCAAGGTCAACCACAGGGTGGTGATCTCGACTTTTTCATATCCTCCGAGTCCGTCCTTGCGTCCCACTCTCCCCTCTCCAACATAGCTTCTTCCCGCAAGTCCTATTACAATGCACTCCCTGAACGTCTGGCGACTGCGCGCCAGCTAGCGCGCGGTGAGCGCGAGCCGACTAAGGAAGAGGAAAATAACCCGCCACCAAGCGAGGTCGAGCTTAGGGCAGAGAGGTTGAACAAGGAATCGAGATGGAGGGGAGAAGAGGAAGGGTGGCGGATCGTCAGGCCGGGAAGTGGCGTAAGCTGGGACGAGAAATTTAGGGGTGTTTTGAGAGTGTTCGAGGATCGACTGGAGGATGAACGAGTTCAGGATAAGGATAGAGACGCGAGACGCGAGGATGGGGAGGCATGACAGGTCTTGAGGTCGAGGGACGCTGTGCCTAATTATATCTACACATAGCTAGCTTGCATAAATTACCCACTCATCACTATCTAGATAAGCATCACACCTTACAGTCCATCGTGTCTGGTTAGTGGCTGTTATATGTGGGTTGGCGGTGAGGTTGCTCTTTGTTTCTTGACGAAGGATCCACGAAGGAAGCAGTGATACTTTGCTAATTAAGTACAAGAAGCGACATGTCCAAAGACCGAGACAACGGAGCGACAGTACATTAATATCTGGGTTTATAGGAATGTCAAACGCATGCGCTGCACAGGAAGAAAAATATGGTTTGTTTCAGTCGGAAATGATCTCCACGGCCCCGCTTGCGAGCCACCTATCGAATTCTGCAAGAGGATCGTCCAAAGTCTCGTCGGGTTCGTTCATCGGGGCGTGCACCTGAGAGTTGACACTTGCTTTAGCACCAGCAGCGGGAATCATCCGATGATCGACAAGGGGCAGAGGGGAATCGTTTCGAAAGAGCAGGGGGTTGTCGGTTTGTGGATGTTCTTGTACATATGGCTTCGAGCGCCGTATAAAACCTGAAATCCTCGAAGGCGAAAGCGCGTACGAATCCTTCCTTTTCCTTTTCATAACAGCGGTGGATACCCTCGGATCTACAGCATCTTTCAGTTGCAGAGAGGCCTCCTTCACTGGCATACGACTTCGGTCGAACAAAGCCCTGTGGGTACTCGCATCATCTTTGGACCACTGGCTGGACGAAGGCTGGGTCGCGTTGCACTCGTTTGTAGAGGATCGATGGACAACCATTTCAGAGGCGGAGTCGGGGATAACATCGAAGCAGGTTTCATCGAGATAAAAGTCGTCCTCGTAAGCAGGAGTCTGGTCCCACATTGCAGAGCGACTATCGGTTTCTTGCGTGAGTTCACGAAGATCCGCTGCGATGTCGTCATCGGAACTGCGGGGAAATAGCGGTTGCTCTGCGAATTTGACAGACATGGAGTGCGAAGAAGCCTGAGAGATTGGTAGGCATTCATTAGCAGTGCCAACCGAAGAACAGGTAACCTACCCGTTCCCTCAGCAGGTGCGAGAGCGGTCCAAACAAACCCGTGATAGTGTCCGTTCTGGCACGTTTCGAAGGAGGTCTTTTGCTGTCCATTTCACTAGTTGTCTGAGCATTCTTTGGAGCTACTGTCACGGAGTAAGGTCTGTAAGAAATTCCTTGGCCCTGAAAATGCTGGGGCGGTGAGTCCTCTGGGTCTGAAGTCGACTCGTCGCATTGGCTCCACGTTCTCTTCTTGCGTTTGGGCGTGCGAGGTACCTGGATAGGCGCCGGGTAGCCAAGTGGCATAGCGCGTTTTATGGCATCGACTTCAGAATTGGAGTAGGTTGTCTCCGACGTCAGCTTATCTTGCTCCAACATTTCGGAAATCAAGGGGAGCTCGTCACCATCATCATCCATGGGTGGCGTCTTCGGTGGAGGTGACCGTGAACGTCTTAAGGTCGTCAACTGCAAGTCAAAATTTGGTACTGCCTTGTTAGGCTGGGAATTCTTGGGACCGTCGGTTAATTTCAAGCGCTGCCCTTCGGTAAGACGGAGGTTGCGCGCAATTGCGGCGTTTTCATGGAGCGATTCTAGTTGTTGTAGGATCGAGCTCCTTTTAAGAGGCTCTGGACGGTTGATGGGGACAACTTGAATAGTTTGGGTCCGTCGCTTTCCGTCATCGTTGGTCGGTGACTTCGTTTGCGGTGCGCTCCGTTGGGAAGCCACAACTTTCCCATGGAAACTCTCTGTATCCATCCGCTGTTTCTTTTTCGGTACACGTGGAGGCTCCAGGAGTCCCTCCTGACAGCTGGGAAGACGTCAGCAAAACGGTGAGGTAGGGTAATGATACAAACCAATAATGTCGACAGTTCAGCTTGTCCTTGCAAGGGTGGTTACATCTGAGTGAGGAAATGTGTCAAGTTGATCCAAGATCGACAAATAAGGCATACTCACTCGTACTTCCCATCGGGGCGTTTCCTAGGCTCTCGCTCTTCCTTTGACTGCCTAACTGGTGAACTCGAGCGAGCTTTCGGCCGGGTCTTGACGCCTGCCTGAGGTGCATCTATATCCTTACCTGCAGACAACGATCGAGGCATGCTGTGTAGCAAACTCAGCGAACCTACCGTGGCGTTTAGTGAGGTCAATCACAGGTGGGTCTTGAATCTCCTCTTCATCGTCCAGGTTCATGTCCCAGAAATCAGGGACGTCCTCAAGTCCTTCTAGGTCCATTTCCTTGGTCACGTAAGTGTCTCGATGATCAGCATCATGTAGCAGTAGACGTACAACTAATGTCAATGGGCGGGTATCCAGGGTCGGATACTTGTCGGAAGCAATGTGCGGTTTGAACGTTTGAGAGACTGTAACACCGGCGAACTTTTCCTGCATGCGTGTGAGCCACACAGGCTTGAGAAATTGATTTTGTGTACCGATGCAATGTACACGTTGATTGTTTGGCTCGGCTTAGTGAGCTGAACGGTTACAGTGAATTCTTTCTTGTCCTTGAGTCCTTTCGTGCTTGGTTAAGGGATGATGTTCAGCATTTAATCAAGAAGGGTGGTGAACCTCTTACGCAGTGCGCCGGAAATCAACAAAGACCAGATCAGAAGTTATTATAAGAAGAGTTGTCATTTCAGTTCTGCCCCATTTTGACTTCTTGACTCTTTGAGGCGCGGAGTCGTCAAAGATTAGTCCGCACTCAACAGAGATCTCCACTTCCACGGGGGATTTTCCATCGCTATGGGTAGACCCTATTTCCTTCAGCTTCAGAAAATACCTCGGAAATTCGTTGGCGGCCGCAAGGACGTCAAAACCAAAAGGAGAGCGACGATTAAGAAGCTGAGGGTCATCAGGCTTGGTGGAGTACCGCGGAGAAGAGAGCTTGCCTCTTCAATTCGAAATGGAGAAGTCTGCAAGAGCTTTTGGATAGAGTTGATGCCGTTCTCCGCCAAAACCTCAAGTATATGTCAGAGTTTAACCCTTACGTTGCCATTCGGATGTTTACCTTGACTCTGTAAAATGCGTTAGTGGGAGGCTTGGGTCGATCACCAGAACTCACGATTTTTCACCGATATGTTCAATCTGCCTGAGCACCAGTGGCCTGTCCTCCCATGCTTTCGCACTGAGACAACGTACTCTGTCGTCCACAGTGAGAACGTGGGATCTAATGGCTGTTTTGTAAGATACTTGCAATTCTAGTGCATTTTTGAGTTGTGCACCACTTCGGTTGACGATGGCAACCTCCGCCACGGCTAGGGCACGAATGAGTCGAGCTCTGGCATAAGATAACCGGCTCACCTGTTACAATGCGTGTTGCATGACGGAAGATTGTGACAGCCTCCAAGTAAGGCTGGCCTTCTGCGGATTTAAACTCAGGACTGTTAAGAGGGAGTCCCGCAAGAATAGCCTAAGGTGCTTTTGAATGTACTGCAAATCACACTGACATCACGAACATGAGAATTCTTACTTGTATCAACAGTAGTATCTTGTCACTCGTGCTCGTGATCCTTTTAGGCGGAAATCGGATGTCGTTGTGACGACGCATTTTTTCGTACATCTATGGGTGGTTGAGTGACTGGAAGTATGATAGGCGTGAGCTACCGAACTTGTTTCTCCCCGCTACGCAACTTTAGCTCGGCCACCCTATAGTGAATGTCGGTTTAGCACCACCAACAAAGGATATCGCTACGCACTCTTCCGAAAATGATACTATTTCAAGCTGCTTGTCGTCAGAACGCCACTTGCCTCGTAAGTCCGTGGGCCCACTTACAAGTTCACGCATGCTCGTTGATGAAGACAGGTTTAATATGGCCCGCATCTTCCTTGGGGTCAGACTCTGGAGTTACTCAAGACTTAGCTGAGTGTACTTACGGTCGATTGCCGAATGTAAAACTAGAGGACAGTCAATTCGAAGCACCACAGGTTGGCGGTCTCTCACCTTGCTCATAATGTCTCCATACTCCGTAGAACAAAGCTCCCCGTCCCTATCGGTGGATGCGATTAACTGCGTCTCACGTAGGTTGAGAATACTTTGCATCACAATCTCATCCATTTTCTCTTGCCAGGTCTGCTTTTCGTCTTTCCCGATGTCGTAGTGTCGCGGGTTCTTCTGGATACGACGGAAGAGAAATGAGCGGCGAAGCCAGTCCTTGGCAGTCTCGACGTTGGATATTGTTCCTAGGCTGATCTCCGAGTTCAGGTGTTCTGCAAGGTTTTGATGAAGGCTACTCTCTAGTGTCGTAGTTCCTTGAGCAAGTGCGCGATACTTATGTTCCAGCCCCGTCTCGCAGAGAATTATCGCAACACCCTCATCGTCTAAAATAGTGGTTAGCGACGCAAGTAAGCAAAGAAATTCACCAGTTACCGAATTGCGGCCGTCCCTAACACGACGGGAATTCAGTTTGCATAGGCGACTGACCAGATAAACAAAAGCATACCGCTCTACCCATCATTTGCATAATATCGAGATCTGAATATTCTCTCATCTCTCCGTTTTGGTAGATCTTAACGCCTTTGATGATGACCATGTGCGCAGCTTCAAGGGCGGGATCAGTTACAGAAATAGGAGACGATAAAACCAACCCACGCAAATTAACACCAACTGCCAAGGTCTGGGGAAAGTGAGGATTATTCGAATAGAAAAGGGAAAATCCCATACCGACGTAGCGACCAAGACTCGCAGGGTTTTCTGCAGGTATAGCTCTTCCACCGCTTTCCTGTCATCTGCTTCCAATCCGGCGTGGTGCACCGCTATTCCAACCGCTACAAGGGCTAACATGTCGTGTCAAGCTTCACCAATTGCATTAGCGACACACACGGGACGAACCAGCAAGCTCTTTGTCGTGAAAACTCCGGCTAACACTGTGACGTAACGATGAACAAAGAGCCACAAGTATCAGGTGGAATTTACCGCGTAGCAGGTGACCACGGCAGAGCTTGCTTCGCCTTCAATGCTTTTTCGTAATCTTTCGCCAACTGCTTGGCAGTTGTCATTGTTCCTGCATGAGATAAAACAAGTGAAGTCAATAACATGTTGTATGTCCCTTACAATACACTTGCTTGAACGACGTACCTTTCCTGGTTGGACAGAAAATGAGAATAGGCTTGTTGGCCGAATGTTGCTGTAGCACGGAAAACAGACGGAGATCAAGGGTATGGGCGTATGCAAAATCATTCTGGCCATTAGGTTTTGCCACACCATAAACAATTTTCGTGAGTTTGCAGGGACGAAACTCTTCGCCAAACTATAGATGCTCGTTTACTAGGTCATGGTATCAAAGAAAATAAACGGACCTGAAATGTCGCGGCAGGCCGGGTATTGTTATCGTTACTCCCAATCCAGCACGCAACGTCCTCTATGTTTGGAACCGTTGCAGAAACGAGAAGGAATCGGATGACCGATTGTCGAGCTCTCATGCGCGAAATGATGACTTCCAAGGTGCTCCCTCGCGACTCGTTGAGGATATGGACCTGCATGCGACATATAGATCACCCTTTGTGAAACAGTAAGGGTTGCGTACCTCATCCACAAGAAATAACTTGATCTGGGACAGTATTCCAGAATGATTAGTCCTAACAAATATGTCGTCTCAAGGTAAGGTCTGCCTTCAGGACAGAAATTGCACACCAGTTTCGTGTTAGGCTGTCCCATTTCTCTGCCTAAATAACATCAATCAAGAATAAACTGAAGGCAGTGCGGGGGCTGTTACCGTGGTTACACTTTGGAAGAGGTTTGTCACTCGATTAGCCTATATGACGCCAATACGCACATGATTTGAGAATTTTTGGCATCCCCCCAGACTCCTTTGCCCGATACGAGAGTATCACCGGTTAATTCGCAGCCTGATATACATGGAACTCGAGTCATTAACGGAAACCACAAACACGCAAACACTCACTCTTCACACCAAGCCCTCCAAACTTCGCGGTCCATTCCTTGTGCTTTTCTGCGCATAGCGCCTGAATGAGACATATTTGAAGGAGCTCCCACTTGACTATGAGAACTGCTGACCTTTGTCGGAGCAACATAAACACACTTGGCCAACTTGGAGTCATGCGCGGTTTCCGTTAGCATTCGTATGATGCCCAACTCAAAAAGAACAGTTTTTCCGCTACCGGTAGGTGCTAATCTGGAATTGAGCGATTGCAGGCGCGACAAAACACATGAAACGAACCGCTGATAACCTATAAGATACTTTAGTGACAGGACACGATCATTCTTTAGTTATAATTACCAGGTTCTCTTGGGAATACAGGACCTGTGTAGTGTGAATATCAACGCGCCCCAATTTTATGGGATTCAGATTGTCACCTGGTCGAAGCATGCCGACTGCATGGCGTTAAATACTCCGAATTTGAAAACCCCGCGGAACCTATCAGCTGTATTATGGTGAAGCGAGGAAAATACCACTTCCTTCCACGTATTTGACGTACACAATTCTGAGATAGGGCGTAGTCTCGATCCAAAGGAATTGCGTGGATTATCCCCTCTGGAAATAATATCGTAACCGGGGACCTGTTTGCCTGTGGACGGCGCCGGCGAAGAAGGCTGAACCGCCCTAATTGAGTACTGAGTTTCCCCTACCACTGGCAATGGCTGGCGAAAATGGGTTGAGTGGTCTATGAGATGCAAAACTTAGAAAGAAACGCCATGGATATAACGAGCCCTGCCTCTACCGTGTGCTTGATCAGATGGGCTGACGTCCCGCTGAAAGTCCCGTCCTGGAAGAACGTGGCTAAATGATCGAGAAGGGGGGTCATCCCAACCGGAAGCCTGCACCCGGTCGTGAGGACGTCTAGCGTCGTAGCGACCCGCGAAAGGCGCGGAGTGTGCAGTATGGGCATAGTTCATGCCCTGGCGTCCTGGAGGAGATGGAGAAGAGCCTAATACACCATACATGAGTAAATATGATTGTCAGGACGCATATACCCACCAATGGTGTGTCGTGAAATAGCATATTCGCGGTCGTGGTACGTGGAGTCCACTGAATCATACTCTGGAGGGGAGTGTAGCCCTGCATCGATCATCTCCTGATAGTTCTGGACATCATAATAACGCCTGTTATCCTGGTGGGTGGAAGCCCACCGTGTTCTGAAATCCATGGTGGTGGAGAACAAGATCACTTCCTATATCGCAGCGTGATAGGTGTCACGAACGCGTGGTCACGTGGACGATGATATGTCACGGGTTGTGATGGACTGCCCTCATCCTGATCCAGCCGCGTCTAGCGTGTCAAGAAGGCTGACAAGCAGCAAGCGAGAGCCCGCATATTTTCCTGAGGCCTTATCCTTCGATAGCCGCATACAATTGACATTCGCAAGGATGGCAGACCGCCAAGCAAACAGCAAGCTTGAGGAATACATCGAGAAGTAGGAATCCAGCAATGCCACGGTCTGCAAAATATAATACTAATAACAATAACTTCCCCCACAGGATTCACTATTCTGACAGATACTCAGACGACCATTATGAATACCGTCACGTCATCTTACCAAAGCCCCTCCTCAAGTTCATACCAAAGGAGCTTTTCGACGAGAAGGAGGGCACGCTTCGTCTCCTCGCGGAGGCGGAATGGAGGAGCATCGGTATCACTCAAAGCCTAGGGTGGCAGCATTATGAGGTTCATGGTATGGTTCACCCCCTATCCCACCTTACCATTCTCACCCTGCTTCATCGTAGCCCCAGAACCCCATGTACTCCTCTTCCGTCGCCCTAAAAACTACGTTCCACCCGCACAACCCCAACCTGCTGTCGCTAAAGTCAATTCAAGGAAGAAGTAACACGCCCTCAGAGCACCACCCGTCAACACGTAGTCGTCGCTTGTTTCATTGTTGTGTCGCTGTTCTTCATTGCATCCATATCTCCTTCTGTTCTCTTCATGTCTGTTCTCTATCTCTGAACCACTGGGTTGCTGTTACTGTTATAGGGAAACATTCACCTTCTTTTCCGCGGTGCCAAAGTACAATCGTGATTGTCATGTGTCCCCCATTATTTACTGTAACTACGTAGACCATGTCGTCGACTCAAGTACTCATGATACTTGTGAGTCACGACTATTCTCTCGAACACCCGACTGGTCGATTCCATCTCCGTCCCTCAGATCTCAGATCTCAGTGCTCGCAGAGCTGCTTAATACAATTTAGTCTCTAGGTTGACTTCTGGCAGGATAACCGCTAACACACGACTGCAGTCACATCAGTTTTGAGCCTACTTTACCTTCTCTTCCGAGTCGTTGATCATCATTGTACACGCTCACAACACCGATCCGGGCTTTACCCTCCTTCAACTTGTTTGGCATAAGCCAGATAGTTACGATGGTCAGAGGCAAGTCCACATACCGTGCCTCAGTCAAACCTGACGAGTACATGCGAGCAGACGTCGCAACTACTCTGCAATGCCCTGTTCTGGTTTCAACCCCACGGCTTGGTCACTAGACTATTGCCTTCCGGGGAGGTTTGGTAGGAAGATACTTGGGCTATGGTCGTAATAGCCAACTGTACCATTTCCCCCTTAAATATCCCCTGGCGTCGACTTTGACCATCGAAGACACTGGCGGAACGCGGCCAAAGGTTCGCTTGTATTTCGCTACTTCTCGGAAATCCCAGCGCGAGGCTGGTATTTTATATGCTCCAGACCACAGCACTGGTGCTCACTGGTGTTTTGGTAACTGCGCATGTGCTGGGACTGCCCACCGCGACACGTGGCACGGTCACGGTAACCTCTAAACGTTAAATCACATGTCAGACGCACAGATCTCGAGACATGAGAAGGGACAAAGTAATACATTTTACGTAGACGGCGTTTCTGACGAGGTACACGGCTTCCCCTGAAGTTCCTGAATGTTGAGTTCACCCCCGCCTTCATATGACCACTGGCTCCGTGGGCGACTTGCGAGCTCGTTCATATCCATGACAGTTGAGAAATACACACTCCGTGACCCGGCAGTGTATCCCCGGTCAAGGTCAAGGTCTCTCCGACGCAGGATCCTGTAAACACAAGTGACGATGACCAACGAGTTGCAAACGA
Source organism: Paxillus involutus ATCC 200175 (assembly GCA_000827475.1). Classification (NCBI taxonomy): domain Eukaryota; kingdom Fungi; phylum Basidiomycota; class Agaricomycetes; order Boletales; family Paxillaceae; genus Paxillus; species Paxillus involutus. The sequence continues at coordinate 1,122,780 of KN819332.1, forward strand.
TCACCGATAGTGCAATCTCGTACAAAATGAGTTTGACGATATGTGGTAGATTGAATATGGCACACCTCAAGGTGGGCTGTGAGTACCTGAAAGTATGTGTCGGGCTCCATCATGAACGCAAAGTGTATGGCACTGATCAGGGAGATCAGAATACTACTGGAGAACACAGAGAGCACAATGATGCGCTGGTCTCGGGGTACGTTGATCTGGCGCACGAGCTGAATGGGTAGGATTACGAGGACGATATCGGAGGTTGCGTCCGCTTTGCAGGGTCAGACGTGAGCTAATACCCCAACACAAGGGAACTCACTGGCTAGCTGGCAAGCACTGATTGCAGTTCCCAGATGGCAATTGATTTCTTCGAGACTATACCACCACGTGTCATGCGCACAGTAGTATATCTTTTGAGACAGTAAAAATAGGAACATGACGCCGAAGACTCCAGCTGAGATAACCGCCACCTTCCGCAACTTCCCACCTCTTGGTGAGAAGCGGATGATGGAGCATAAAACACTCAAACGTGCCGACCTTGTTTATTGCTCTGGTTATTGGTTGAATGTATGCTGAAAATTACCACCCACCAGAGGCAGACTGTGAATGCAGTAATCTGATGCCAATATGCGATTATACGCCCCGCATCACCTAAGTTCAGTGAGTTGGTCGGGTTACTCTTCGTGTGCGATACCGTCACGTACTAGGAGGGCCCCATATGAGCCATATGGTTACCTGAGAACGTCAACCCAGGTCGTTGTATCGTGCGCCGCACGTACCAGGCTGACGGTCTCAGCACCCAGAGCTACACCAGCCCAAGCGTCCTCCCACCAAGACTGACGCTTCCACGACCGGTACCACAGCCTGAAAGAGGTTACCGCAATAGATAACGCGTGAAAAGTAGACACAACAACTACGGTCGAATGAACATCAGTCGGGTGGTCGGCATCTGGCAGAGTCACTAAGGACCTACTCCTCAAGGTTCTTGGAGATATATGCAATATACCGCCTAGGACCATAAATATTAATGCTGGTCGCCACGGGTGGTGCTACAAGAACCGCAAATTCTGAGGAAGCGGGGCTACGTCGCTACGACGAGGGGAGAAAGATCAGGCAGGCAAAAGCCCCGCAACGACGCTGGTGCAATGGATGTGTCGGTTGACGCATCGTTCTCACTGTCAGCGGCCTTTGTTTCTGCGATGGCTAATACTAACTGATCACGGGAACCCACCATGTATAAAAAACTTACTACAAGGTACCAGGAACGTCCATTCGTTGACCGAGGCTCGATCAACCATCAATGAGTTCAATATGGCAGGACAGACTTGGCAGGACTTGGCAGAACTCGGAGGTAGTAGTACCAGGAGTTGATGCAGCACGAGGTACCAGCACAGCACAGTCGAGAGTATATAGAGGTGCAGACTCGGAGTCGTGGAAGTAGATGATACCAATACTCTCGGGCCCGTGGACGTCTGATGTTTGGAGGGGAGTTCAGAACATAAATTAAACATTCTAGATATACACCAATACATTATGATATGTAGACAATCTCAATCACCTAGAGGTTTGGTGTTGGCAAATCATTCCACTGCGCGAGAGGTTTGGGTGGTTCCGAGATCTGCAGAGCCGCTTTGAAAGCCTTCATATCTTCAATGCGTGTCACCCCGGCTGGTATCGCATCGGTGTTTTCACCTTGCACGGGGTGTTGTTGCATCAAAGCAGGGATCTGCTCTATCAGGCCCTGGGCGTCTTCTGCAGACACCACATCCTCCGTCAGGGCCCCTTTCCAGGCCTTAACGAAATTCGCCGCCACGGGGTTCTCTTCGTCAAATTCCTCTCTCAACCCTGCAAAGTCGACGGTAACATTGGCTCCCTTAAGGTACGTTTCGAATGCGTCGATGGCTTTCGCACTGACCCGAGGCAGCCTCGGCTTTCGGGATTGCAGATGGACGGAAAGCTTTGCACGCTTTTGCCCGTTCGGATGAATGCGCTCCCGGAACAACTCCAACACTTGCTCCTTCTCAACTTGCTCGAGCATGTCTGCATCTTCGTAACCTGTAGACGAGAAAACAATCATTTTTGGGAATCAGTGAGCGTATTCAAATACTGGATATATGTCGTACTCACGTCGAAGAAAGTCAAGATAACCCGAATCAATGTGTGCCCAATACCTTGACGCTTCTTCCCCCAGATTCTTCGCGGGTTCTCTCCATCTCTGCTGTAGGCCACCTTTAAACTCATTGAATTCCCCTATCTCCATCTCCCGAATTTTGGCATCCATGCCGTCAAGGAACGCCTCCACGCGCTCTTCAAGGTATCCAGTCCCGCGCTCGCTCTGCACGACGATGCGAAGACCGCATTGAGAATCTCCGGGAAGGTTCCACCGCGAACACGACACGATGTACCCTAACTGCTCTTTAGTTCGGAGGGTGTTGAATGCAGGCTCTGACATTATCTGCGCCAACAGGGACCCGACTACTCGTTGCTGCGGGTCAGTCAACTGACCGAGATGAAGATAGTATGTTAGGGCAGAGTTCGATTCGTTCGGGTTCGGTACGGGGCTAGTCCACGCATAGTTGCATCCTAGTGGGACGTCAGAACGAGTAGATCAGATGAATCGCAATCTTGCCTTGAGGTAGTGTGAGAGAAAGGTCTGCTGGTGTAACTGGTGATGATTTGGAACGAAGGATGCCTCCAAGGTCCTTCGACAAAGCGATGGCTTGCTAAATAATACATCACAATTGTCAAATCAGCGCAAGGACATTGTGAAACCAGAACCTACGTCCTTGTACATGTTGCCCAGCACCAGCATTCGCACGTTGACGTTCTCGAGCAATTGATTGATATGAGATTGTACGTCTTCTGCAGTGATACCTGACGGTTTACAAGCACCTGTGGGATAGCCATCACCGTCGACGGAAAAGGCACTCACCAGCGACTTCGGAAAGTTGCTCTTCGATAGTCCAAGCTCCATGCGAGAGGATATAGCGCCCATAATAGTCTGAGAGTTGATAGCTCTGAGACATGAAGAAGTTTTCCCATTGGCGCTGGAGCTAAGGACGAGATGTTGATTTTCGGAAAGATATCCACGAAGAAGAATCCTCACTTTCTCTTTCATAACTTCCAACCGGTCTTGGTGAACTTGCAGATTCCTGACTACTCCGACAACGCGCCGGGAGAGGTCGGGCAACTTGTCATTGAATCCTTTCCAATACATAGCGACTCCAAGGCTGTATGCACCGAAGCTGTATGAGAGTCCTGCCAGATCGGCATCGTAGGTATATTCCGTGAGCGAGTCATTGACGAGATCTGAGAAAAGGCTGCATGGGACGTAAGACTACGCCGCGAGCAGATTCAGGGTATAACTCACCGTGTCAGCACTGCAGCACGCGGGCTACTGTTCGCAACGGGACTGAAAGCGTAGAGGGCAGTTAGTAACGCGCAGTGTTGTGAGGAATATTGACCATACCTGCGGATCTCCATAATCACACTTGCCTTTGGCAGCCAAAATTGGTCGTCCTTCTTATGCCAAACAGTCAACATTTCTGTCTCGTAAACGAGATGAGGTCGTTTTTGAGGCTTTTGATGCTCCGTCAGTGATGCCATCAGAAAGCACAAAGCACTTGCAATACCTCAGAGATCTCACGTTTCTCCACGTCGAGGTTGCTTGGTATAAACTCATTCTTGTTGGGAAGGTGCATTTCTCGGATATCATTTGGACCCCGTGCCTGGGGGGACACATCAGCAGGGGACGCTGACACCAGGAGACAAGCCGGCCCACCTCAGCTAGAAACTTGTCGTCCCACCGCTGAACGGTGTACCCAGTGCCATACCATTTCTCACTCTGCCATTCCATTTCGCCTCCTGCGACGCGTTCGTGTTCCTCTTTCTTGGCCATCAGCACGACGCGACCAGTGTCGACACGTATGTTCTTGAGCGCTTCCTGCACGTCGCGTGAACCTTCCTCATCTTCCCATTCGTAGGCGAGGACAGGGGCAGAGAGGAGTTTCTCAGGAGGGACTGGCCATGACATCCTTTCCGCGACGGAAACCGCGTACCCTTCCGCAGCACGTTTTTCTGCGAACTGGAAATGCGTCTTCGAAATCGTCGCTACCTCGGATTGGTACCAAGGAGCAATATCCGAGGATCGCAAGAGGGAAAGGTACTTGAACGTAGCAAGAACGACCGAACGATGATTGTCTTACGTGAGATCATCAGGGCCAGTCACTTGTCATGGAGCATGGACACAAAACATACCGAAACCTTCCTTTGTAAGGTGGATGGTTGCTTTGAACAATGCGAAGCCCCGTCCGAGAGCCTGAGGAGCTGAGTTAAGGGACGTTATCCAGCCCTTCTCTGTGAGATAGGAGTGCAAAGACCCAGGGCCTTCATGTCCGACGAAGTGGGACAGGAAATGCCCAGGCTTATACTTCCATAACGGAGGCTGCCACGCGAGAGGGAAGGATATCTCGACGGCATGGAAAGACATGATAGTCTGAACACGCACAAGGGTCTAGGAGAGAGGCAAGCTTTATAATGACCAATACATGAAGGGCAACCAACTTACACCCATTTCATTGGGCCCAAAGGGATGGTCATTGATAATCGGGAGTGGATCTTGGCCGCGATTCAGGATGGGTGAAAAGTGCTTGGAAACCACATCGGATAGTTCGTCCAGTGATTCTGTTGATCGAGATTGACTTTGTGAAAATATCAGGATTCGTTCAACGTACCTATCCCCACCACGCAAACCTTCATCCGGCTTGCACAGTATTCCTTACTCCACCATTCAACCAATCTTCGGCGGGTTTCACGCCCCACTGTGCCACCGTCCGCATCAGCTTCGCTTGAAGCCGACCCGGATGATGGTGTCGGTGAGGGCACTCTCGAGGGCATCGGCGAAAGCGTGAGGTTCTCATCGGGAGTGACTGCTCCCGCATGACCGTTTAAAGTGCCATTGCCGAGCAGCTTGGCTTTGACTTTGGCTTCCTTCCCTGCTGCACTCAAAGTTTCGCGATTCCCAGTACCAAACTTGTTCCAAGGGTGACCTTCCTTGGTGAGAGTCTTGTTGAGCTGGAAAATTCTCCAAGAGTCTGCTTGGTGATTTTTCTTGTGTTCTGAGTCCACAGCGTTGAGCTCCCTAGTGGTACAGGATGGCGCGAAGAGAGGGCTGTGGAAAAAGCCCGAGAATCTCTCGACGGCACCGAGAAGGGCAGTGGGGGACACGCGGAAGTGGTAATTGGTGTTTGATGACGAAGTGTACGCGTTTGAACCGCCGTTGTTCTTGGAAAGGTACTGGTTCACCTCCGGGGTAAATACAGGGCACCACCTGAGAGAAGCAAGCGCACCTCTGAATATTCATTCTCCTTGGGGAACTGTTGTGTACCCTGAGCCACGTATCAGATATACGCTACACAGGAATGATCGTTCTGCATACCATAAATAACAAGTGCTCGCAGAAGTGAGCCAGACCTGGCATATCATCCTACGGTTCATGTATTCATCAGTACAAGAAAAATAACAGGCAAGCGAGGAACCACGGTGGCCAACAAAACTAACTCTGGGGACGCGAATACGCCGTGTCCTCATCCACGCTGTATCTGGAATGGAGTGACTCACGGGGTCAGACAAGTGGCCGACTGCAACATCAAGACTAGCCGCTGCATTCTCTGTGTTCGGGTCATGCACCAGCATAGCAGTGAGGCCATTCTCGAGGCGTATGATTCTATATTCCCTTTCATCTAGCTGAGATTTCTCTATGGGGTTTGTGAATATGGTATAAGGCGGGATTGAGCCATTTCGTGGTATGGCAGTCCAATCTGAAAAGGCCATGGCAAAACTGGGGCGATTTGGACTGGGTAGTGATAGTTTCCTGGGATGAAATAAGAAACGAACGTGGGCTGCAAGACGGGAATTTGTAGGACGAAACATCCAATCCGAATGGCGTAACAAGAGCAACAGATGACTAGTGACTCCGTAATCTACAGTTTATAGAGTACCCTTACGGTTATCATTCAACTTCGAATACATAATCTCACACGACCTACAGGGTTGAGCACAGTCGTCCTCACGCCTCGCCAGTTAAGCGTGTCACTGCTTGCAATGCTTCGACCACCGAGCACCTGCCCAACTACGTTAGTCATTACAAGCAAGTTTTACTTGCAGTTGGCACCAGCATATGCGAAGAGAGCCACGTTGTTGATCAACTGTAAAACGTACAAACCCCAAAGTGAGAAACCTAATATTAATAAGTTCCTATCTGACTGCTCTTCCTTTCCATCGGGCCGCAACAGTCACATCGGATATGAACGTTTCACGAGCGCTCGACAGCCGCTAGGGTACTCGTCGAGAATGGCAATGATGTCTTCAGGCCTGGACCTAGGTTTGGAACGTCTCCAACCTTAAGTTATTGCAGTCTCCCCTTGATTCAGGCTCTCGCCCGTCAAGATTCGAGGCAAGGTTGTTCGACGACCTAACCACCTGATGAGTTGAATCGAACAAAATCGGAGTACGGAAAATTGTTCGTCGTCATCTGAGCATATTTGATTGTACTTGGTCCTTGTACACACTACAAAACCGAGGACCAACTCAGAGGACCCCGTCGAAGCGTCATCCAGATATCGCTTGCTCTGGAGCAATTCAAGCACAAAGGCAGTCTTCTTCGCGATGCTAGGAAGATACACCGTGGGCTTCTGGATTCCGCTTCTGTTCACCAACAACTCAATCACGAGTCCCTCACATAAGGCCTCGGAGATCATGATATGTCGAAGTGTCCTCGGCAGGAATCCCCCCGAAGTTCGAGAACTTGGATTGTCACGAGTGTTGACGATGAGCGCTAAGCTATCGTGACACGTCGATGTCGAATGACAAAAGATGCCGACGGTCCTGCGACAGCCCAGATAACCTAGTAAGGAGCACATCTTTACTGAATTAGCATATACTTACCACGTACGAGTGTCATTGACGAGTTGTACATGCCCATGTGCAAGCTTTTGCAAGGCTTCCACTCCATCGTCCACTCCGATCTCTCCAATGTCGAGCTCGTTCTTGTTGCCTCTACGTTTGTCGAAGCCACAGGTCATCGCGTCAATCGTGGAACCACTGGATTGAGTAGGATTGGTAAAGAGAAAGAACAACAGAAGCCTGAAGAAGTGTGTTCTACTTTCTCTTTATGATGGCGTTCTCAGGTCTTCGGGCTGTGTACCTGAGCCTTGAATGTGTAATCCGCTGTCACGGTACCCGAGGGATATCTCCACAGTGCTAGCTGGCATTGAGCTGGCACGAGCAAACGTGGACTCTCGAATCCAAGGCAACAAAGACAGCGTGTGAGGTACATTTCATGTACCTCCAATGATTCTCGTCATCTTCCGCAGATATTCTTCACCCGACTGCACCACACTGATGGGTCTGTCCCACAGCGTCACGGAGAACGTTAATGCGTTGACCCCAACCAGGGTCGTGCTCCTCTGGTGTACAGCCTTGTGCCACCCCTATTCCGATCCTACTAGCTCATAAGCGGTGTTGAGCAGGTGATTACTGGTGATTAATACGAAGGGACTCATCTACTTGCGCAGCAGTGCAACAGTACCAGGAGACCTTCTGCTCAACTCCCAAGGTGTGCTTTAAATTTCACGTTCTAACTCCACGCATAAACGAGTTCCCGCGGGTAGGGGTATCATCGCTTCTCACCCTCTATTATAGTCACCCTTCCCAGCCTCTTCCGTCTTTGAAGCTCATGGGTAAGTACCTTGACGCATCTCATCCTCTCGGCAGAGTTTGTAGATATCTGTTCCAGTACTCGCAGAGTTCTCGTACCGGGAATATCAACCCCATTTTGCAGTCCATCTCATTCTGCCTCTTGTGTTCCCAGAGACAGGTCACTGAGCCAGTCATACATACGACATGATACTTGAGATTTCCTGGCAGAAGGTGTCAACGTTATCGCTCTTCCTTTGTAATTGAATGTGCATTCCCTTCGTGCCAATCAACTTTCTCTTTACTCCTTGCAACAAAAAATTGGGCTCCATCGCCCCATCCACTGCGGCTTAAATCCCGAGAGGTGGGGATTCGCAAGTAAGTAGACCGGACCGGTCTCGAATCTGCGAGCAAAGAAATGATAGTGGTGGTCCTGGTGGAGGGAGAACTCCCGGAGTAGAGATATAAGGTTGGACACTCGAACGATCGGTGGACTCTGAGGTGAGGGGGCTTGGACCAGGAGTGAATCTGAGAGATCCAAAGTGTGCCCCGCTGATATTTACAAGTGGAGTATGTGTCGACGCGGACACCAGCCGCTAGTCATAAGCCGAAAGGGTGGTTGCTAACACCTAGTGCTGGAAGTTAGATTTAAATACTGGAAGCTTCGACCAGTCGCGCAATATTTGCCTGCAATCTGGCGAGGTATAAAATCAAGGAAGCTCCTTGTGTTCAGTGACTCGGCATGTAGAATCGAGGCCCCGGACCCGGATGCTACTGAGAGACACGAAAGTGGTGTTGAACAAGTACTATTCGTCACGGTGCGTTGGAAATGGCAGCAGTTCTTTTCTGTCAGACATAAAGTAAATATTCGGATCAAGTGCTGAGCACTGAGCGACGCCTTCATTTTCCAAGGCTGCCACGCGCCGCCTCACTGGCAGGCTCGGGGCAACTGCCACTGGCAGTGGCGGTTGTGGAGGGTCGTGGACGTTTGTGTATCCCACGCGTCTGCCACTGCAAACGCGTCTCCGCCAAACGCGCCTTTCCTCCTGACCGACCCACTTTTTGTTCTGCGAGTTCTCGAAGCCGTGCACAGCTGCAAAATTCTCCAGAGATACCTCGGAAAAGCAATTGCAGGCTACGGCGGAACGCTCTTTTATAAGGCTAGGTCAGCGCAATACTGGTTCACTTTCCACCTCGCACAATTTACCAGGCACTACTCGCTCAAGATCGTGCCAAAGAACGCGTTCATTATCGATCGGCGAACCTGTAACAAACATGTACACCTCTGTTCATTCACGTCATACGCGGACTTCGAGCCCCCCGCTCTCCACCACTGGCTCATCGCAGTTCACCACCACTCAACAACCAAAGCTTAATGTTGTAACCCGTCTTGCAATCGAGGGAAAGGCCAAGCAGGGTCACGATGGTGCTGCAGTTAAAATGTATCTCAAGGTGCGGTTACTATCGCTGCAAAAGTTGTTTTCTGATTCATGCAAAACAGCTCTCGATTCCTATGGATAGTGTTTCTCCAGGTTCAACGATACCACTACTTCCAGGTACGAGGGTTTCCAGCTTTGCAAGCCAATGTTTCTTAATCACTGGTTGCAGAGGAGAACTTGAAGTTGCTGTCGTCTCAAGTCCACCCGATTGACATTAACTCCATCCCTTATAACTTCTCTTCTGCCACTCTTCCCATGTTGAACAACGCCGCTCGCGCTCTCAACTTGCCCGCGCGCTCACAAAAATCCTACCTATCTGTATTCGGTTTATCGACACCCGCCTCATCTACATTGCACTCTAGCCGCACCTCTTCCTCTACTGCATCCTCGACCACCACAAATATACCTCCACTGGACGAGAGATACATAGGTCATATCATAGTCAGTGGATACAACATCTCCTATATCCTCCCAAAAGACTTTCCACCTCGCTTTGGTGCCGAGGACACCTCAATGCGTGTCTCGACATTTTCTGCCACTAAACTGAGGCGAGGATCAGTCAGCGAACGAAATAACATGCATTTCATGGCTGCAATAGAGGTTTGGGTCCCGTACGTTTCACGTCCTCCGAGAGCACCTTTCCTGGTGCGTACCATTTTTATTTTACTCTCCCGGCTGGGATTTTTACTGTCTGTTAGATTGCGCTACCTGTCCCGCGATGTCTATCCAACAGCATCAGATTACGCATCTATCCTCCAACTACCGCAAGTACTTCTTCATCTATGGCCTCGCTTTCTTCTGCAGAAGAAGACCCCGGTGCTTGGGAGTTGGCCTCTGAGCCCCATGTCACACGCACTACTTCGCGGCCCTCCCGCTCAGCCTCATATGCCGACATGGCAGACGACGAGTCGTCCGACTCGGCAGCATACACAGATGGCTCCTCCGGAGGTATTATTGTACAAGGTACCTTCCCGTCAACAGAACGGTTGCGCGTGCGCTGGGCTCAACCCACCAAAACCATCGCGAGCAATGGCGATGGTCGCCGACGAGTTGGCGTGAGGGAGACCAAAGGTGAAATGACAACCACAGTCTTGGGAAAGGCACGAGATCCGTCCAGTGGTCGTGAGGGCACACTCATGCGAGTGGAGTACAAAGGAACTTGCAAAGGCATCTGGTTCCCTGGAGTGGCCACCATGCTGGGGTTGGACGTCGGGCTCGAATCCAAAGGCTCCGATGTTGTCTGGGCACCTGGGGAAGAAACGAAGTGGACTATCACTGGCGGGACTGGGTACACTGGCTTCGACGTTGGTCCACCTTCCACGACCGTGTCAAGACAGCCCTCACTCGAGTTCCACGCTGGCATGTCCTCAGATAGCATGCTCCTTGCTCCTCCCATGACTACTCGACATGATTCTTCTTCTTCTACGTCCTCCCTGTTACGCGCGCCTCTTCCAGGAGATCATCTTCCTGACTACTCCTTCGAGGGTTCTCCGACCTCCCTCACACCCTCTGGGACACTATCTTCTATCAGTTCCATGCCCCTAACATCTGAGGGGCGCAGCCGTGCCTCTTCAAATGCTGTAGCCCCGCCCTCTCGACCACCAGCAGTTCCGATCACGATCCATGTTAACATGAATGACATCATTTCCCCCTCAAAAAATGTCTTCACCTTTTCCATCGCAGGGACGATCCTCATCATCTCGCGACTCCGTCCACACGTTGCGAACGGGCATGTAGCACATCCAGGCTCAGGATCTGACAACGAATCGGATCCCGTTCCGATCGTCCTCCCACGCTTCAGCGTCCTCGCAGCGGACTCCGAGACGACATCAACGATCATCCGAAATGAAAGCGAGGGTGCGACCGTTGAGGTCTATAATGTCTCTGGCGATCTGCGTGATGCTCAGACGAGAAGGACGGTACTGCAGCGTAGCGGGATGACTCGCTCTGGCAACGATGGGGGACGGATAGCACTTCGTTCCATCTCGCGTTTAGCTGTTCCGCAGCGCGGCGCGGTAGAACACGTAGCGGACAATTCGCGGTTCTCGCCTGGACCCAGCACGTCAAACGGAAACAAGACTACACGCAGCCCTCTGTCGTTGGTACCTGGGCCGGGTGGATTGATGAAACGGAGACGCAACGGGCCATTGATGATATCTTCCGTCGATGTCGCTGTGACGCCCTTGATGCTCAGAGGTGTCAAGTACCCAAATGCTCATGCCGTTCGGGTTCGCTTGCATGCTCCGTGCGAGGCAGACACAGACTGGCTCGAGTTTGGCCTTGCACAAGCAGCCTCCTCGTTGACTCCAGGTCCTTCTGACTCATCCAAGCGAGACGGATCGCAGCCTTCAGTCGATATCGTTAATGTGAGCGTTGACGGTGTCCCCGTACGCTTCGAGAGCAGTGCGTTTGCAAAGCAAGAAAGGAGCGCGATGATTAGCCTTGGGCCATCATTTGATCAGGAAATCCAGAGTGACTGGATCACTTGGGTCAAGGTCCATGTTGGTGACCAAGGGGGCCTCGTCATAGTTGACTATGTCGTCAACGAGGTTGATAGCCAGAGCCCTTCCAAGGACTTGAAAGGAAAGGCAAAGGAAGGACGCAACTTTGATGTCCTTATTCCAACTTTCGCGCTCCCCATCGGTCGGCTAGAGGTGACCGTGGAGACCCCCCTAGGTAAGTGTTGCACCGTCATCACACGCTGGAGCCTAGTTTTCTAAGTTCATCTTGATCTAGATATGGTCTTATTACGGTCAAACCTTGCCCATCAGCAACAATCCCCGCGAGGCCATAGACTCTTGCACTACTCATTAGATCAATTTTTCTGCCCAAGGTTATCCCTCGCAATCGAACGGAACAGTTCGAATACTCGCGAGCGATGTGCACAACTGGGGAAAGCTTTTCTCTTGTTGCTCTGGGTCTTACCCGCCGTTCTCATTCTCATGCTTCTTATCAACCTCGGCACCGAATTCAAGCATATGCGGCAGTCTCTCAATCATTGCACTTCTCTTCTCAGTCTCGATCAAGGTCGGATTCTAGAGCCCTTGCATGAGACGGTATACGTCACGGCCACCGTCTTCTCACCACCCCTTAGCTCACCACTGCACGGTGACGCGTCGACCACACCCACTACGACAGGCTTAGTCACATCAGCGACATCAGCGATCCCAACTCGATCTAGCAGCCTGACCCCATCCAGTTCAAGATCGCGTTCTGCTGAGCAATCTGGGATAGACTCGACGACATTCACCTCGACGTTTACACCACCGTCATCTCCACACTCAAGTGAAATCTCACTTCTCTCGATCCCCGCATTGCCATTCGAGTGGTCAAGGCTACAAATTGAATTTTCTCCAGCTGCACGGAAAACTGTTGACAAGGTTTTAGGGGGTATGGGCATGGTTTGGCAGGTATTTAGGAAAGTTTACCATTACCCGCTGGATCCGCCTTAACAACTGCCGTCGTAACAGCAAGATTTGTGTAGCGTTTGGTCATACTCTCTGTATTATCCCAAGTAACTTTATGATATCTAACTTCTCGAAGAGAACCATTGATGAAATATACTACTACTCATACACTTCAATGAGGAAACAATCGGAATTATAGTACACATTCAAGGAGACCGACCATCATCAGGCAGTCACTGCCCAAGTTGGCTGCATCAGAAGGTCACGAAGGTACTGCGCCTCTTCGTGGTAGTCCACAGGGCTTATCTTCGAGATACCATACCTCACACGAGTTTGATCCTGTGCAACTGTGAACACACCACTGGATCTAGAAAACGCGAACTACTCACGTTGTACGTGTCTTGCTTAGCACGGCAACTGAGATTGAAAGTCCTTCCTGCCGCCTGCGCCATGAGAGCATTATACTCGGCATCATTACGTTCCTTGACAGAGCTCTTGTCAGCGATCAAGCACAAGGCCAAGATACACACACCTTAATCTCCGTAACTTCGTCGGCGGTCTTTCCAAACACAGCTAAACCGGCGTCGTTGAATCCTTGCAGCCACGCTTGGCCTGACCAGTCAGCTACCGCCATTGACATTATGTATCTGACGGGGTTTGTTGAGATGGTTATTCGCTCATATCGAACTAGTGTAAGACATACCGATATTCCGGGCGATCAAAGGTCTTCTCACATTTTTCACACCTCCAGCCATCATTCACCTCCGTGAGCTTCTTGCTACAACCTTGCGTAGGACACGCGGGATAGGCAATGTTCTCGGCCTTGATGTGCATTACAGTTGCGCGGGCAGAGAAGAATTCTGCTTTATCGGACATGCCTAGCTGCGATTCCTTGACGTCGCTCAGGTGCCGCATTTCGTTGCGATTGAATCCACCGAATGTTGAACCACCCGACGACAGGGCATTTGAGTGTGATTGGAAAGATTTCTCTGCTCCGATGCCATCGTACCAGCCACGGAGTAAGTGAGCTTCCTCTATGTCTGGGGAAATTGTCATGTAGCTCGAGGACAACATTGAAAGGGATCGTCCTAGATTCATCTATCTGGTGAGCGGAACGAAAGAAAAAAAAACAGGCACACCTCCGAAATCTCCAACTTTGACGCCTTTGAATGCGACAACAGGGAGATCATCGGCAGTAAACGTCTCCGCCTGTTTCCCCCAGATTGTCATTCTAACGGAGTAAAGTGACTTGTCGACGATAGTGAGGTCGCGTTTTGGGACCTAACAATGTTATTAAATGATGAAGTAATTGAGAGGCAATGGTAGTATTAACTGTTCGGTTGCTTGCTTTGGAAGTTATCTCCGATAGAGAACCAACTTCTTTGACGACACCGATAACATCTGGTTTCGCTCAGTTTATCGTATCGATTCCACCGGTAGCAATACGCACCACAAGTGGAGTCTTTCTGTAGACCTTCGAGAGATGACAACGGTATGAAGTTATATCTAACCATTGGCATGTTACTTGCATCCACGCACTGCAAAATCAAATAGATCAGCCAATGCTCATCCATTGAATAGTTCAGCCAACCTCCTCTACTTCAGTGTTCTTCTCGAAACCCAACTCATAGTCATTTTGAACGTTTGAGAACTTCCTTTTGGCGAGATTGACTCGAGCTTTAGATATGTAGTAGACCTTGCCTTCCTCCAGTTTATCGTAGAGCTCGTCGACAACTGCATTGAAACCAGTCGCGCGAATTTCGCCTGTCTCATCCATGAGGGTCACATTGAAGAGTTTTCCTTCGCCACGTTGATTTGACCAGGTTTTGACCTCGGATTTCTGGGTGACACGGGCTTTGATAGTCCAGTTGTTTTGATAGGGGCTGAGACCTTCGATGGGATAGATAGATTTCCCGGGTCTACCACCGGCACCAGACCGCGCTTGTGCTGGTCTGACTCCTGCGCTAGTAGAAGTTGAAGGCTGGGGAGCTATGGTGGTTGAAGCATCTGGAGTCTCGGGGACTACGGGGGCAGCAGTAGCAGCCAGGTTTGGAGCTGCAGTCGGACTGCCTATTTTCTCTTCGTTTCGAGAAACGACGCGAAGGCCAAGGATAATGATGAGCCTGGAAACGCATAAACACAATGAAGATGTTTGGATGCAGGGAGATCAAACCTCTTGTCTTGTACGAAATTGAATGTGAGCTTGTCGATAATAACAATAGTGTTTTTGAGGAGATCCCCCTTAGAGACCAACTCATTGAGCTGTGTCGCAATCATTGCCTGGACAAAGTGCACGCCATCCGATATGATAACTCGATACCGATCAGTTGCTGAGGCTGTGGCAGTTGACGAGTTGACTTTCTTGATGGAGAGCAGTTGAACGGTATGGCCCGAGCTAAGCTCATCTATCTCCGTCTCAGATGCCTCGTTGAGTCTGGTACAGATACCCGCTGATAGCTGTTGCTGAGACATGGTGGATGTCGAGTTGAGAGAGCGACGCGTGCCATTGCTTTGTTTATTACATTATATTTGTCCTCGCGTTCATTACATAAGGAAGCTAGCATCCCAAGGCCCTTCCAAGAAAACCAAAGCTTATCGATTATCCCCGCCAACTCCCAAGAGTTTTCTGCTACGAAAGATGCTTGTTGCTACACAAAAATTGACCTCAGTACGCACTGCGGGCCAAGTAACACTACAATGTGAGTAATGGGCTAATCGCTACACAAGAATAAATAAATAAATAACCGTCCGTGCAGAAAATAATATGGATATTGTAGGTGATTAGTGGTGAGTATAAATCCCGTTTTCTTTCCTTCCTCTCATAGGTACTTCAGTTCCTCAGGACTGCGCGCTGAGTTGCATCTCGCCCAGCCTTCAATAGCAGCGAGAGTTCGTTTCCTCCTGTTCCAGTCACAGGTCCAGACTTGGAAGCCGCTCTCTCCATCCTCTGTGCCATCGCGAACATGGGGCAGCCCACAGGTGGCTTTGTGGTCCGTGACATCGTAACGACGTACAAGCATGCAATTCGCATGTGAGAATCCCTAAGCTTCTTCAACGTGGTTACGGCAATGTTGTATGCCTCTCGGATTGCTGGTGTGCTCTGCGCAACCTCCCTAACAGCACGAGAGCTTCCAGCAATATATTCCAAGTAGTCTCTGTGCTTCCCAGGCATGTAGCGCCGCATGCGTTCCATAAAGCCATGGTCCGCGCGTTTATTGGCATCTGATGGCACTGGGTATCGTCGCTGCTGAAGCTTGTGATCGATATCGAGGAAGAGGTCAAGTGCATGCATGACACTGCTCTGTCCTGCAGAGGGTCCGCTAAGATCAAGTCTTGATGTGTCGCTGACCCCTTCATAGACCCATGCTGATGCCGAGGCACTGCTTGCGCTTCCATTGAACCATGGTCGGACCTCCCAGTAGAACATGTGAGGGTCCACCATCTCCCGCACAGACTGTACACTGGCGCTGAGCTCTTGGATGACGGAGGTGAGTCTGGTTAGGAGTCTGTTAATCTTGCCAACCGAGGACAAGTCTGTGACGCTGGGGAGGTTATGGTACTCGTTGAAGATATGGAGCATTTCCACTCCGATCATTTCCGTTTTGGCGGAGCCGAGGTAAAAATTACGCTCGTCCTCCGTTCCCGAGAAAAGCTCTTGTCCAAATCGCATGTTCTCGATGGTAACTGGCAGCTCTGGATTGATGAGCTCCCAGTTCCACAAAACGGTATCCGCAAATGTAAGGACTGGAGCCATTCGCAAGGTGTGCGAAACTGACATGAGAGGAGCTACCAGGGAACGGGGAACGACGGTTGGTCCCGTGGTAGTGTCTGGAGGGATCGAGTGAACGTAGAAGTGCACCAGGAATGCGAGAACTTTGTGGGCACGGCGGAGAAGCTGTGGATCTTGGTGGAGGTCTTCGGTTGTAAGTATTGGAAGCTATCAAATGTATAAGAATCTCATATTCCATCAAAGATATCGTTGAACTCACAGATCGTATTCGCTGTCGCCATTGCTCGCCCTCTGCACGCCCTTCAGAAGCATCCCCAAAGAGATCCTCTCCAAGCTTCAGCATCCCTTGTGCTTGTGCTAGAGCATGCTCCCACGAGCTGAAAGGCCCCTGCAGTTTGGGGAGTGGCTTCGATGGGAAAAAACCAGTATTTGTCTGGAGGTTAACGTCGAAGTTGGCAGGTGTAGGGGTAGGGTGAGCGACCAGCGATACCCGTCTGCTAGCTTGGAGGGACTGGAGGACCCACAGCGCGTCATTGAACAGCTGAGGGGGGGATGGTAGAAGATCAATTAGATACATGGTGAGTTGGACAAAGGTGGAGATACAGAATGCTTTGAAGATGACTCCGGTGCCTTTTATACAGCACTCGCCAATGCAAGTCCTGCTGTAGATCACATCAGCAAGGTAACCTAGTCACAGAGCTGCAGTGGCTGGTATTTGCTGCTCAAACGGCATCACCGAGTACTTGTTTCGTGAATTTCCTACGCATGATCCGAGTCAGTCCTTTCTTCTCCGTGGCTACAATGCTTCTCACAGCGAAACTACCTTCGATCACCAACTATTGATTGGCCGTGCCCGGCATCTGTCCTTGGCCTGCGGAACCCGAACTGACTCGTAAGAGGTTGCCCAGGAACAACATAAGTGACTCCTGGCAAGTCACAGCGCGCACTAGCGCTATTGCGGTCCTATGGATGTGTTTAACGGACCCGTAACGTACGCGTTTCCACGTGCCGATGTTTATTTTTGCAAGTACTTTGGTGAGGAACAAACCAAGCGCCCATAGCCTCCATAACGCGATGACCGTTTCCACTGTTGATCTGCGACTAAATCAAGTCCATTTGAGTGAGATCAAACGGCGCTCACAGGTAACGCAAAGCCACGCGTATAGCAAAATTGTCTCTCAGGTTGATCGAGACTTTTGATTCGGCTGTGTGGTACACATGTCGTTTTGTTTCAGACGCGAGTAAACTATGTCTTGGTTTCAGCCGTTGGTGCAATTGGTCGCGCCTCGAAGGACTTGCTGTGCGCAGAGTAGTTGAAACCAAGTGTTTTCTTATTTGTTATTCTCATATGAACTCTGATATCGACTCACCGCCCTGGTTGTGCTACGGGCTCAATATTCAATCCCCGTGTGCTGTGCGAATTCTGGATAGCAGCATACAGGATTGAAATCAAAAATTGTACATGGAGTTCAAGACTCGTGGAGTTTGGGCCCAGATCCTCTCATACCAAGTCTATCCCACGTACGAGAATACAATTTTTGGTTTAGAAAAGATCCGTCAGGTAAGAGGATGGCCATATGGTCCGACCCTGCGGTGGCCGTGCCACATAATGAAAGGCTGAGCAGTATCCGATGCGTCAAGCGCCATCAATCAAATCTAATTCCATGTAGATAGGTTGCACATGAGCTAGCAGAAACCAGTCCACTGTCGTTGGCTGTCTTCCGCCGTGCTGCCAGTCACCATGTTGTTCAAGGGACTGGATGGCCGATGCCGCCATAAGCACAATCAAAGATGCAATTCCTATCCAAGCACAGTACACGCATGCAATAGTCCGCTAGCATCTTGATACCGAGACGTCGTTGGTATATCTGTCCAGTTCACCATCTCGACGCAGACCCACTCACTGCTCTATCCAGGTGACGATCGTTGTCCCTTGACTAACGTCAACCTCGCATTTGCGGTGCATTATATCAAGAATCTTCTCTTGGGTGCCGAGTTTGCGCTTAATGAGGCCGTCCATATCGGAAAGCAGTTCAGGGAGCGCTACAGGGCCATTCTTGCACGATGATTTGATCGTGTTCAAGATCTCGGACTCGGTTGGCAGAGCAAAGGCCATGGGTTCAAGGTCGCGGTTCTTGAGATAGTCAGGAAGGGAAAGTTGTGGTGCTGCCGAGCGATAAGCGGAGCCTTCTGAGAAGAACCGATCCAATATTTCAGCCGAAACATCCTCGACTTTGTCAGGGGACCACGCCGGTCGCCCTTGAATCTTGTCGACTAAGACTGCGCTTATGCCCACACGGAAATCTTGGCTGGCACCGCTCTACGAGGCAAATGAGATAACATGAAACACGGATATTTGTCATGTCAGACTCACACAGTAAGCCGCTGCGATTCCCATCTCCATCTGTAAAGCCTCAAGCAGTGTCATACTCTTTCCGCGCCGAATAGCCGAGAGCGCAACTTTCAAGCTAGTGGGGCTCCGCATGTGAAGGGTTTCCAAGGACTTCCTTGCCCAGCCACTGACACAGGTGTCTGGAGAACTTGAGAGCGTCTCCAAACTTTGGAGTATTTCCTCCACGGAATCATGTCGGAAAGCGGGGTCCAGAGCTTGGCGGACAACACCCATCAATTTTCCAGAGGGTTCGTCTAGTTGACGTTCAGCATGCAGTTCCTCGATGGTACGATGAATTTGAGTAAAAGATGGGTCTTCGAATTCGGCCAAATGCGCCAAAAGGGTGGGAATAGACCTTGAGGGAATGTAGTGCGTTGCAAGACCGTGCTCGCTGCAGGTAACTGAATAACAGGGTCACAAATTGAGAGTAACACTTCCCACTCACAAGACCTCTCTACCAACCAGCGTCTCTGATGTCAAGGCAAGGTAGGTGCCTACTTCGCCATCCAATCTTGAAAGGAAATAACTCGCTCCCACGTCTGGGCAGTACCCAATTTTGGTTTCTGGCATTGCAAACACAGTCTTCTCCGTCGCCACCCTGAATGGTGCGCTGATGGCAAGACCGACACCTCCACCCACTGATGATGACAATGATGGTGATATCAGTAGTGCATAAATTACATATCAGATTACAGAACATACTAGTGATGCCATCCAGGACGGCCACGTAAGGCTTCGGCAGCTGCGATAGAATGTAATCCAACTCAAACCTGTGTGGTGAATTAGGCATAGATACAGCTTGCGACAATATTGTGCTTACTCGTCTTTGAAGAATTGTATTGCTGCTGGGCGAGTGACCTCACTCAACGAGTCCTTCAAAACGGCTGCAGTTCGTGGAGGTGTATAAGTGGGTTCCGACTGCAGAAGGAAGACTGACTAGCAACATCCCCACCAGCGCAGAAAGCGCGACCCGGTCCAGTCCCGATGATCATTCGACAGAGATCCGATTTCGACCATAGCTATCCAAAGTCAATTGATGTGGATAGCAGAGAACCTCGTGGTGTCTTACTTCAAGTTGTGGTCGAAGTAGATTGATCATTTCGCCATTCAACGCATTCAATTTTTTTGCTCTGTTAAGCACATAGGTGCGAACATGACCATTTGACTGAAAGAGAACTGGCTGGGAAGAATGAGTTAAACTCAAAACGACTGGAGAACGCGAAGTTACTTGGTCCAGCTGAGGAGGCTCAGTGCTAGTAGACATGTGGGCCGCAATTGCACGAGTTCTGGCAACTGCTGCGGGTGCTCTGTTACGCGACATTCTCGCAAATGCAGTGGCTAGCATACTGAGAAGGTATGTGAAGGGACTCCTGCGTTTCCGTGCACGGTTGTCTTCCACAAGTTTATTCTGGATAGAATTTTGGTGCGAAGAAGTGATTATGTAAATGCCTTACCACGCCATACTTGTCACGGTCGGATCTGAGCCTACAGCTGTTAGTACTACTCCCAGTACTAGTGGGCAGGGCTACTAGTGACGGGTAAGGTTGCTGCATTCAATTTCCATCATAGCTTCTTCCAGATGGAGCTCCACGACAAAGTAACTCTTGGGACCAGACTCTGCGCCCCACCAGGACATCTTGGTACCATCAAGTATGTTGGACATGTCACCGGCACACATGGCCTGTGGTATGGCGTAGAATGGGATGATCCTAGTCGTGGCAGACACGACGGCGTGAAGGAGGGGAGACGTTACTTCGACTGTCGGTAAGACGCATTCGCCATTGACATGTCCATCCGTTCAGCCTTTTTCTGTCGGAAGCGTACCGAATGCTGGATCTTTCATTCGTCCATCGGCCTCATTATGCTTCGGGCACTCATTCTTGACCGCGCTCACCACGAAGTATATTGAGGCCGAACACGGTTCCGCGACTCTTGAAAAGGTCACTCTCGGATCCTCCAATGGCGCTATCGAGGTAGAGGCAGTTGGCCTCGATAAGATCAGACGGAATCTCGGTGCTCTCGAACGCCTTCGAGAGGTGAGTCTCGACAACGAACTGGTCACAACCGGCGACCCTGGTAAAATTTTTGGCACTTGTCCAAGTGAGACCCTTTGACTGCCCTCTTTCGGTGGCTCCACGTCTGAACAACAGAAAAGATATCCGGGGCCTTGACTTGTCCGCGAATTTGTTGTCTACTTGGCACACTATATCCAACATCACTGCTGAACTGCCCCACTTAGAGAGGCTGGCGCTGAAGTGAGTTGTTACCTAGCTTCCAAAGGTTTAATAGTTCACAAGAGAAATAGTCGGAATCGTTTTTTGCCGTTAGGAAGTGAACTTCCAACCTTGGCGTTCTTACGCCTCTGTGAGCTTCAGCTCAACGGCACCTTGATCACCTGGGAGGAATTCAGGAGAGTCGCAAGCTTCATGACAAGCTTACGGTCCGTGGAACTGGGTTACAACCGTCTCAAATCATTGACCGCTAAATCTTCGTGGACAATTGCACTCCAATCTCTCAACCTCGACGGCAATCTGCTCGATGATTGGACACAAATGTCTACCTCTCTGTCTGATTTCACGACGTACGAGCCCTTCGCAACCACCTCGGGATGACGTTGACTTGGACTAGCTTACAGCGTTTAATTCTCTCGTCTAACGGAATTCGCACTATCTCCGCTCTGAATTCGGCATCATCTCCGCTTCAAGGCATAAAGAGTCTTGCATTGTCAAGAAATGAGCTCGGGAAGTGGCGAGATATCGACACACTGTACAAATGGTGTCCCAATCTGGAGTCGTTAAGTATGGGCAGCAATCCGCTGACTGAAGGTGCGGCCACCCCTACATTGCACATTACACAGTGACACTATTGACAGGTAAACAATGTAGACACTGGTCTTGCACGTCATGCCAGACAATTCATAGTGGCCAAGATACCTTCTTTGGTCGTTCTTGACTCGGCAGCGGTACGTATGTAGTTAAACCAAGTCATTTTATATTCAATCATGCGACATGTCAGATCTCGGCGAGGGAGCGGACTGACTGCGAATTGTTCTATCTTTCATTCGTTTCAAGAAACGTGCCTGGGGGTGACGACGAGAAAACACCGGAACACCCCCAATGGAACACCCTGTGCAACAGTGAGTTCACCGGAATTGATCGGAGTGTGAGTCACTAATTCAAAGCGCCTCATCATGGTAGAACACGGTCGCCCTGCTGAATTATCCGATCGGAATGAGAATGAAGACAAACTTAGCAGGTCTCTGATAGGTGAATACTGACGCAATTCGCTGTTCCCCGGAAACATTAAATTTTCGCAGCCATCGTTGTTCAGCGATGCGCCACGGCTCCAACAACCCGGCTTGACCCAGGGGATACAGCTGGTTCGCCGATTGTGATCAAGGTTTTATCAACTATGAAGATGGCTGTATTCCGTTCCAAGCTCATCAAATCCCTTCAAGTCCCTCGACGACGTAATCGTGAGGCAGTGCAAGTGTGGCTCCGAATGCATGATGGATATGTCTCGTTGGACAACGATGAGCACAGCTTAGAATGGTATGGCATTGAAGATGGATCACATGTGCTTGTCTATACACAAGAATAGTGGATCGAATATTATACGAGCAAGTGAACCAACAGCAAATGAACGCTCGTTATTTGCACAGCTGACCAAGACCCACAACCCGGCACGGCAGCATACGTACCTGGTTACGAACAAATCTCAGAATAAATCCGGGAGGTCGGGCCAAAATACTGAGGAATCCCACAGCGATTCGTTCCGTCCAAGCAGAGAGGCCACAGTTGTTTTCTTTTGGTGGGCCTCGCAATTTGCGCCTGTGGCGTTCCATGAGACCAGTTCTTGACGGGACAACCAAACACGGACGCGACTTGGTGCCAAGCTTCCGGAAACTCATAATTGTGGCCTCGCCTTCGAGGAATGATCCAAAACCGGACGAAAGCGACCTTACCCCTAAAGGCGCGACAGTACGGACCAACGGGGATTTGACCAATAAGACAAGTACAGCTCTTCGGGTTCGTCCCAACATACGCCAATGCCCAAGCCAATGTTCGAGGTGACCATGTCCTAAATGAAACCGCGAGACCATAACGCACGACGAACCCCGCCCGGCGTAGTCCACGACCAACGACCAAATTTCCTTTAACGCGCCCATCCACCGTCGCCATTGGCATGCCTCATTGCCCTATCGTCGTAGCGATCGTCTCTTTCATCGCGCCTGACTGCACGATCGTCACGACGTCTGGTGTCGAGGTCATCCCTGCGGCGGTCATAATAATAATCAGGGACTCTGAGGCCATCATCATAACCTCCCCGCCTGTAATCATCGTACCCTGCAGGTTTTCTCTCTTCATAATCCCTCCTACCAAGAGGTGGAGACCTGGGGCGACGATCTTCGTGATCGGCACGGCGAGGAGGTGATCTTGATCGATCCCGACGTATGGGCCGCTCTTCCCTGAAAGAACGTTCATCCCTGTGGCGATCATCGCGTGGAAGTTCTTCACGGCGATTATCACGTCTGTAGTTGTCGGGTCCACCGCGCTATCGTGGTAAGATGTTAGCAATGTAAGCAGAACTTGCTGACGATGAACACGAACCGCATCGTCCAGGGCAACCCGGACTGGCCTGCCGCGGAGGTCTTTGCCATCCAAATCTTTCACGGCACGGTCCGCGTCGTCGCGGGATAAATATTCGAGAACCCTAGGCGCCGACTAAATGAGACGGCAAAAGATTGTGATGACTTGGCATACCCTTGACCAGGGAGATCGCGGTTAATATCGGCGAAGGAAACGCTGCCCGCCTCGCGACCGAAATCTTTCAGATCCTGGGAGTGACAAGTATCAGGACAGAACAGAGGAATTACATCCATTGTGAAATGTATAGCAGGCTTCGAACCGAGGGGTGTAATGATTAGTGTATCCAGAACTTACCTGCCAGCTTGTGTCACGAGAAATGCCAGATACAACCAGCCTGATGCCAGGGGGCCTGCGAGTGCGAGCTCTGGAAAACATAAATTAGGGCTGGGCGCAAAGGCGGTCACCAATCATGGATGTACCCATAGCCGCGATCTCCTTCGTATACATCCCGACGGGGGCGACTTTCCTTGGCGAATTCTACTACAATGCTGGTCATACTATTAAACAGCAATGTGCAGAAAATCTAGAAACAACTTACTTGGCGCCCATGAACATTTTGCCGTTGAAATGATGAACAGCATCCTCAGCGTCCTAAACAAACTTTACTTCGTGAAACTTGTCTTTGGATGGGTAAAACACACCTTCGAATTTTCGAACTCGACGAAACCGAATCCTAACATATTGGCGTAAATCCCTGCAGATGATAGAACACCGACGAGGGATGACTAACCGGTCATGACTCGGCAGTCGACAATACGGCCATAGCCATCGAAAAATTTTGCCACATCATCCGAACGAGCATCCGGGGGTAGTCCTGCAGGATGAAACCTGTGAGCGTCATGCAAGTAAGTTTTCTGTGGATGGGCTCACTGCCAAGATATAAGCGTCTCGCCATGGTAGTAACAGTTGAAGCTGAAGATTTTTTCGGAGTTGGAATTCGTTGACTTTAAGGGCCCGTGCACGAGGTCCTCGAGTGGTCCTCGGTACCCCGGACACCGCTAACCTTTGACTGCATCGCTGAAGTAAGCAAGCCCTGTCGAAACGCTCGTGGGAATTTTCAACGTCAGCGTGAAGCAGGCAAAGCTTAACGCCGTACCAGTGCCGTACCATCGTTGTGCTGGTGTTGCAAAATGGGACAGTTGCAAAACGCCTCGTAGCATACACAACATCACGATTTAAGCCTATCGCAGCGATGCAGATCATAACATAAAAATTTGCTGTTTTGTACTGAAGTACTATATGCTATTACCCTCCTCCATTTTTTCTGGATGAGTTTACAACAGAGTTGCTGTTGTTATCGACGATGCAAGCACGACAGTCAGAACTCATTCGAATGTGACAACTTTGAGCGGAGTATCCTATTTGAGTACTCGGCTGCATCGGCAGGCACAGTACCTTCCCTCGTAACATCGCACTTTAGCGTGTCGGGGTTCCAATTTGCCTCTGTGACCTAGTGTGACACCGTGCATTTGAGAGATTTTGCAACTCCTCTTTTCCACTCTTCGCCCCGGCATCTCTCTGGCAGAATCATTTCCTCTTCGTTTGTTGTTCTACCAACTGGATCTTGTTCTACACTCATTTCCCCAGAGCTTCATATTTCTCTCTCTCTCTAATAAGTGAGTTATTTGAAAAACTTGCTCAGATGTTGCAACCCCGGCACAACGATAGTATTGGTACAATGATCTGAACCAGCCATACATGTAAAGAGCAATAGAAGAGAACCATCCGAAAACTACATAAGCGCAGATTAGGTAGTCCAGCAACGCAGTTTCGTCAATGTTGAGACCAGTTAATGGAATTAATGTCGATTCCTTCTTGCACCATCTCCCATAACGGACTGATATCAGCGAGTCAGCAGAGGTTGGAGGAGATGGTATGCAACAACGCACCTCATATCGCGAAGGCGATTGACAACACGTACGATATGGTTCACCACGAAGTCAATTTCGGCTTCCGTGGTGAACCGACCAATTCCGAAGCGCAATGAGGAATGTGCCATGTCCTCGGCAGCTCCTACATAGATGTTAGCACTGGTGCACGACGGAACCAGCAGGCTGTATTTTGCGTACCAAGTGCGCGAAGGACGTAAGAGGGTTCCAATGATGCTGAAGTGCAAGCGCTCCCAGACGACAACGCAATATCCTATGTATTATCAGCTCAGCATAGTACAACACACTCCATCAGAACACTCACCTTCAAAGCCATGAGAAGGCTCTCGCCTTCAACATATGAAAAGGACAGGTTGATGCAGCCAGGATATCCATTGACATCCCCATTTCGAACAACGTGCTCAACCTGAGAATGTATCCCGTTCAACAGACGATCCGCCAGTTTCTTTATTCGCGCATGGTCTCTCTGCGGAAAGAGCGTAAGCGCAAGGTGAAGATGATATGCCCAGGTCAATTGTGATCAGTACCCCTGCACAAAGGTCATCACCAAGCCGGCAATTCGACTATAGTCGAGAGCGATTAGCCGCTTGGTTGCGCCCAATGGCGAGTGTGCAGCTATCATCATTTCATGCACGGTGAAAGACACTCACGGCCATTTCCGACTTCGCTATCCGCGCGGCCTCACCCATCCCAACTGCAAGCGCTGGAGGGAGAGTACCACTGCGCAACCCACGCTCTTGCCCACCTCCACTTAAAATTGGATCCAGTCGGACTCGTGGTCTCCGTCGGACATAAGCGGCGCCAATGCCCTTCGGAGCATAAATTTTGTGACCAGAGATGCTCATGAGGTCAATGTTGGCCTCGTTTACATCCATGGGGATTTTTCCAACGGCTTGGGCAGCATCAGTGTGGAGATATACACCGCGATGCTTCCTGACGATTGCACCGATGTCCTTCATTGGCTGGATGACGCCAGTCTCGTTGTTCACCGTCATGATAGAAATCAGGGAGGTGTCTGGGCGAATGGCAGCCTCAAGGGTCTTCAGATCCACAATGCCGTTTGACTGGACAGAGAGATAGGTGATATCGAACCCCTCCTCACCTAGCTTTCTGCAGGAATCGAGCACGCATTTATGCTCCTGGAAGGCGAGGATATAAGCAAATTAGCGAACATCGTGTGTCATATATAACGCACAGTTTGAGTGGTAATGATGTGTCTTTTCTTTTCCTTGTGAAAGTGAGCTACGCCCTTGATGGACATGTTGTTACTCTCGGTAGCTCCAGAAGTGAAGACAATGTCCTTAGGCTCTGCCCCGATGAGGTCTGCGACATGCTGGATTTGAGGAGTGAGGAATACAAAAGGCTAGAATTCGAAGAACATGCTCACCTTCCTGGCATCCTCCACGGCTTGCTCAGCTTCCCACCCATACGCATGGGTGCGACTATGAGGGTTACCGTACTGGTCGGTTAGGTAGGGCAACATCGCATCCAAAACACGAGGGTCGACGGGTGTAGTGGCCTGGCTATAGTGAGAAAACGGACAAACTACTGACAGCACCTCCCTTTACCTGCATATCCAGATAGATGGGACGAGTCTTCTGCACTACGGAGTTCTCACGACTGGGGGCTTGGAGCTTGAAACCAAGCATATCTGCAGCGAAAGAGATTCATTTAGCAGTCAAGACGACGACAAAGGAAGGTACTAACCCAGACGAGGTGTGAAGTGACCTTCCTTGTAAGAAGGAGGGACATCGACGACGCTAGCTCTGTCTGCACCAGAAGGCTGGACCAACCCTCTTTGCGCACCGACAATGGCTCGCCTGACAGAATTTTTGAGAACCACGTTTGCGGTCGTATTTGCTGATACTCTCGACAACATTTGAGATGAGACGATAACTCTCAGTTTTAAGGAAGAGCAAGTCCTAGACGAAGAATATCGCTTGGCCGTAAATGACGAGGAACAGAACGGACTTGCTAATGAAGATTACTCAACCTCGTGGGAAGGCGTTTGTCATCATTTACCGGAATACCCCGACTTCACCTGGCAGCACCCGCTTTTCCCAGGTACTATATATATTTTACATCGCTCGGAGCCTTATGCTAATATGTACTGCAGTAGAATCCAAACGTACGCACAAATATCATTTCCGACCAGGCTGTTAGCGCACTCTCCTTAGGGGATCCCCTAGTAACCTTGTTTTCGCGATGATCTAGAATAAACCAAGCCGCAAAAGCCGCGCTGATGTGGTGCCTCAAGCTAGTGAACTGTGCTATGCCCAAGCCCACCCAAACTGGCCCACGACTGCTCATCCTTCTGCCAGTCCAGCTCGAAACCAACATCCTCGCGGACTCCGTGTTAATTTGCGCTCTCCGATTCAGAGCCACATGAAACACACGTGTATGCCACATGGCGATGTTTTCGGTTTCGGGGGAGAGATGATCCATGATCCAATTTCCGAGTGCAGAATCTTCGAGAATTGAATGTTGAATGCTGATCATGAGGGACAACGTGCTTCTAGGCCAGGGTGGATTACGATAAGTATATCCTCGACGGTTCCTCGACAATGATGATCGATGGTGACATCGATGCGGGCTGTTTGGATATAGGCGCACGAGATCTACCGTCTAACGACCGACTCCACAACGTCTTCGTGACTCCAAGATGGCCGATTCGAGTATCACTGACATGCTTGGTCACGATGCCGGAACATCCACTCCGCGACAAGGGGACAGAACCAGCACCTTGCACGACGGCGCAAATGCCAGGACGAGTGGCTGAGCAAGGCACGATCAACTCAAGACCTTTCCGTAACTTACCCACTGGCATACGGAGAAGATAAGGAGTGCTTTGTGTCTTATATGTGCATCCGTGGAACTTGGAAGGTGCACGACGTTCTGGCTAATATTGGTGTATCACAACGCCAGCTGGAGTCCGGTGGATGAGGTGCCTCATCCCGATCGAATACAAAGCCATAACTTCCGCAGTCGACGCGGAAGTGAACATTGGCGCAACTTCGAGCGGCGTTGCTACGTGTGTATGCAAATCTACTTTTGCTCGGATCTTGGGCCTGAGACCAGCCTGAGAGCCAGAGGGTGATTCGATGGGAAGAGCAAAAGGACCGGTACCAAGCAAGTGTTGTGCCAATTCAGGCATATAACGAGAACAATGGCCATGGGTAAATTTCGGGAACCAATAAGGTACAGGACGGCGAGCTTAAGTTCGGGTGTCGCTCTAGCACAATTAGTAGTACTGTATATTTCTTGGCAGCGTGCCTCCCCAAATCGCTCCTTGTTTGTTTTTGCCCATTATTACCCCCTCGAATCCACTGGCCGGGCGCGTGTTGTCTCGCAGGAACGAGCATCAGCCAAAGTATCTATTTAACTGCCTGACCGTCCTCCCTCTCTTCCGGCACCCTTACCAGCCTGACGAGAGTGTCACCGCTCAGTGAGAGACACATCACTCTGATTTACGGCCTATCTTCAAGGTTCACCATCGATTCTGGCAGAATCATCATGGTCGTTCTCTGGGAACTTCTTTCGTCTCTGTTGCTCGCGTCACCTGTGGTATCCTGGCCTGTTACGCCATCTACGGACCCCGCTATGCATCTGTCTCGGACTATCCCCGCGTTTGATCGAGGCTGGACGAACTATTGTCGCTACTCACCCTACACACCAGAGTTTCTTTGCCCGCGTCGGGGATCCACCATGGGCCTCTCTATATCCACACCACTTGGGACTGCACAAGGGGTTGGAGACACCGCTGCTGTCAACAGGTTTGCTGTAAAATATGCTTCCGCGCAACGCTGGCAGCCGTCAACCGTCGCTACCACGTGGGAACTCCCGTACGCCTACCCTTCATTCCCCAATCTCAGAAGTATGGTTTTGCTCACGGAAGTGACATTGTAGCAATGGTTCCACTAACGTATCTGCGCTGCCTCTCATGTGTCCGCAGCCTTACGTCGACGACTCGTCGTTTTCGGAGGATTGCTTATCCATGATTCTTTACGTCCCCACCCTGAAGCTGGCAAGTGGTGTGCCCACGCTGATGTGGTGAGCATTCGAATTTCCCAGACCTTCCAACGTTCCTTCATTGCGTGATTCCAGGATCCATGGTGGTTCCTTTATGGTTGGTTCGGCTACAGATCCAGGCTTGGATGGCTCTGCCCTGGCGGAAGCCACGAACTCAATTGTTGCTGTCATTCAATATCGCCTCGGCGCTGTAAGTCCACTCACAGCTGACGAGATAATGAATCGGGTGGCTCACTGGTCCTGCAGCTGGGTTTCATTGCTCCCAATGGCCAAACGAACCTTGGTCTGAAGGACACGGTCAATGCCCTCCAATTGTTGCGTAAGGTGCTCCCTAGCTTTGGCGGTGACCCGAGCAAGATTACCGTCGCTGGCCAAAGTAGTGGCGCAAACATGATCCGTGCACTCCTCGCGGTACCGTCTGCGCAGTCACTGTTTCAGTCAGCTATACTCCAGTCAGATCCGATGGTTGGTCCGACTTATTCTACATTGGTTCATTTGAGCTAAATGGCATTCAGGATTATGGATTCCTGTCGGTATCTGATCAACAACAGTTGCAAGATTACTTTGTCTCCATCCTGCCATGTAAACCTAACGACACTTCGTGCTTAAACGCCATGTCGCTGGATGAGATTGTCACCACTGTTGGTCTGAACCAGTTTGACAACGCTTCCCTGGTCGTCCCTGCTGCTACACAAGCGGAGCCGATGCGTGTCGTGAATGACGGGACCTTCATTACTTCCACCCTTGATTCGACGACCCCATTCCCCGAGGTTACCAAGCCAATTATTTTATCCAATGTTGCAGATGAAGCCGGCCTCACAATCTACGGGAACTTCCCCGATCCTGTGCCGGAAGCCGAGTATGAAGCCATCGTGAATGGTTCTTTCGGCGAGTCGCGTTATCAAAACCTCATAGGCTCGCAGTTTTACAGCGTCGATGCTTCGACCACTGACTACAGACCACAACTCGAAGTCCTCGCAACGGACTCCGTTTGGCGTTGCGCAACCTGGACGTTTGCTCGAAACTGGGTCTCCGGTGGTGGTCGCGCTTACGTAGGGCTTTACACCCTTGGCGCGAGTTATCCAGGCAACTCTGCAGTCCCTTACTGCACTCAACCTGGAGTAGTTTGCCACCAGGATGACATTGAGATCGTGGTGCGTCGTATCTACTACCTGATGTATTTCGTACAGGTTTTTGACCACTGTCTCATTCTCAACAGTTTGGCACTGCTCCAAACCCTACCTCTGCCCAGTCAGCGTTGATCACCGAGATACAAGCTCGGTACAAATCGTTCTTGTACACCGGTAACCCGAACCCCTGTGACTCGTCTTATGCAGATTGGCAAGCTGCTGGCACCTCCAACGTCAACGCGATTCTTCTGGGTAGCTCTGGCCTGGCACCTGTGGGCGCCTGTACCCCAACCTTTTGGGGTCAGTCTGTTCCGTACGATTATCAAATTTACGACATCTAGAGACACTCCGCAGTGGGAAGGGATATACTTCTCCTTAAACTCTCTTTTTTCTTCGAGTTATCCTAATCTTTGATCTTCGCACTGGCCCGTGCTTGCTCTGGACCCACCAACTATTTCGTTTCATACTTGATCAACAGTTCGACATCTTGTAGCATTAAGTAGGTCACCGTCCCGCAGATCATGTAGCTCATATATTCTACGTTTCAAATTTCAATGTTAATTCGAACATTAATTGACGCTCAGTAACTTTTATCGCGTCTTCGAGTGAGGGACGCGGAAAGAGTGTGTGTTGGGTACGTGGCACCGATTTGTACCGATCCATGGTATGCTATATGATAATACACTATAACTTCGCATTTGTCGAGTCACGACTACATGAGATGTCCTCCGTGAAAATATCGAAATTCCGCTGAAGCTCAATCTCCGTAAATATCTAAGAATACTTGAGCTGCTAACCCGCCTTTTGTTATCTCAATAGACTTACCGTTCCCTTGCGCATTACAGCAGCGCGATGCAACCGACCTGTGGGACCGCCGCGGAGCTCATCACCCTCATAGACAAAGAACTCCTTGTCCGAACTCGGGTCACGATGCGACTTTGGATTGATGACCAACTGACCGAACGGACCACGGGACAAGAGAGCAATTTTCTCTCGTTGCTCAGGTGCACTGGTATGTTCTGGTAGTAGTCGTCGTAGGGTTTCAAGGATATAGTACTGAGGAGGCATCAGGCTGATATGACGCGCTCTGAACTCAGCAACTGCATCCTCTGGTCGAATAAAACGAGCTGTAATAACTTCCAGCCCTCCGTCAGGGGCCGGGAGTCTTTCTTCTTTGCGTCCCGAAGAGAACCCTGTGGATACGAACTTGGGAAGAAATGTGACATAAAACTGAGTTCGGAAACGTCTGACAAAGTTCAATAAAGGGCAAGTTGAGGGTTTTGGGGCACGGTCACCTCGCAGATATTGGGGGAGTGACCCACGTCGTGAACGGGTGGAGCGACGCGAGATCCAGTTTCAGACTATGACCCCTGAGGAATGTCTGGAAGTCTGTTTTCTCCGTATGAACAGCTCTCCGACCTTCGTCCAAGGAGGCGTTGTCCAAATCAATTGAACTAGCATTCGATGCAATCAGCAGACCCGACTCCTCGAAAGTTTCCCTGATGGCAGTCATGGCCAGGGACGTGTCCTGTTTGGCGTCATAGTTTCCTCCCGGAAAGACCTTTGAAATATCAGTTGGGGAACTGAGGAATAAGTTGAGTCACCTCACATGGGCTCCAGCGAAGGAACGTGCTTGGGGGTTGCGTTGCACAAGTAAAACTTCGTTTCGGTCATTTATGACAACCAAACTCGCAGAAAGACGAGGTTCCGCTGGGGGGTCTTTGGGACCTGGACGATCTGGTGGGGCCATGTTTGTGGATCTGTTTCGAATATTCCTAGTAGCCAACCTCCCACTGAGTGACACCTCTGTCGGTACCCGTAGCGCTTGGCTGCACGAAGCGCGAGCAAGCAACCTGCCCATGAGCGTCCTGTCAGCAAACGCTGGGAAGAGGTGATGACTTTACCTGTGGGTCACTGGCATGGATTCATGGATTTCTCCCACCCTCTCACGTCCAGGGGTTACGACTTCACGAAATCCACGTGACTGTCTTTGACGCGCTCAAGCTCCTTGGTCTGGCACCACCCGGACAAAGAATCATCTCAAGAGAGACTAAGATTCCTTCCCAATATTGACTGATAGAACTATGCATATGCCCGATGTCGTTGCTGAAAACCCGTCGCATTCTAGCAATGCCCAACCCATGGTCGTCGACAGCCCAACGGTATCTGAGGTGTGCCACTGCGTCCATGTCCTATCGTGCTGCAAGGCTGACCTCGATAATCAGGCTAACGAAGACACGGATACAATGGAGACCTGGACAAGCCTTTCATTCACCTGGGCCGGCAAGAGCTTTGACCTGGAGTTGGCCGAGTCCGATAGGTAATTCGAGATCGATGAAACACTCTTCTGATACAAGATGAAGCTGAACGTACCCTAGAGTTTTCGACCTGAAAGCATGCTTGATGAGCCTCACAAATGTTCCACCTGAAAGACAAAAGATTCTCGGCCTCGTAAAGGGGAAGCTGCCTCCAGATCAGGCGAGAATGTAAGTTCGCACTGCAGATGTGTTCCGAACAACCTGAACTTCCTCACCGCCAGCTCAGACCTCAAGATCAATGCTGGAAGGAAGTTCGCTCTTATCGGAACACCAGCAGGAGATGAAATCAAGGATCCTTCTCGTGAGTTTTAGTAACTTGGACTTCCCTCGTCCGCTGACCTATCTACAGAGCTAGAGTTCCTTCCCGATGTCGTTAACGATCTTGACATCGACGTCGCCGAGAACCCCCAGGCTGCAGCAGCCTACAAGAATGACCAGAGAAATACTCGAAAAGTGAAGGAAGCGACAGCCAAGCTTCAGATCAACATCATAAACCCCCTTCGTGACGGAAAGCGGCTGCTTGTCCTTGATATTGACTATAGTGAGCACCAATACAAGGGCCATATTTAGCTTGTCTTATTGAAGGGTGTATCTTCACAGCGATATTGGACACGAAACCACTCACATCAGGCTCCCTTCCCCCTGCGGAATGCGCAAGACCTCACTTACACGAGTTCCTTGAAGCCATATACCCGCATTATGATATATGCATATGGTAAGCTTTTTCTCGTTCTTTCTACAATGCTGGCAGCTAAGTGATGTCTTGTATCAGGTCGCAAACAAGCTGGATATGGTTGGAAACAAAATTGGTTGAGCTCGGCATGATTGGATCGACACGAAATTATCAGGTTAGTTGTCATGCATCTTCAGTGTCGTGATCTGACCCGCCGCAAGATATCATTTGGTGACGAAAATCCTTATCTGTCGCTTTCATCTCATAGATTGTATCATGTATCCAGTGCTGGACAAGACCTGCATGTTTACCGTCTTCACAGAACGTAATGGACAGCCATACACTCATTCCGTGAAGGCTCTACAAATCATATGGAATCACTTCCCTCAATTGTATGTCCCGCTATGATTTCCAGAGATGGCGGTTAAATCAAAACCCTCTCTGATAGTAGCGCCAAGAACACGATTCATGTTGACGATTTGGTGAGTGGCAAGTAGCGTACTTACCAAGCTCACCCGACATCAAACATAGAGCCGGAACTTCGCCCTCAATCCCCCCGAAGGGCTGAAGATCCATGCCTTCAAGAATGCGCACACAGAACAGGCCCGGGCAGACCGAGAACTAGAAAAACTTGAGCGATATTTGACCCACATTGCGTCAGTGAGCGACTTCAGGACCCTCAAGCATAAGGTAGGTCGTCTAAAAGGAGTAAGTACACTTGTCTCACAAAACCCAGGACTGGAAGCACGTCTTGAAGGGACTTCCGCGTCCATGACCAGCAGTGGACAAGCTTATGGAGCGAAAATGGCTCCTACACGACACATCCTTCGCCCCTTCTGCTGTCCCTTCTGATTTTGTGGTCACCTCTGTGGTTCTGTGCCGCATCTCCCACTATAATGTCAGCCTTTGATGCTGTCGAAACACCTTTGCACTGCATTTGTGGCATGTGGGGCTTTCTTGCCAGTGAAGATCGCAAAAACTTTATTCCGCTTGTAATACATTGTACTGCTATGTTTGTATTTCCTGAATCCGGGAGCTCGAGGCATGAAGAAAGTTATGCAAGAGCTTTCACCCACTTTCTTGCACTTGATCAACTGAGATTCAGATCACACTGAGGTCTTCACCATGACTAAGGGATTCTGTGCCAACCGTACCGTCACTGACAGCAGCATGCAGCTTCCGAACACTGTCATAAAACGCAGACTCCCCATGTTTTCTTTGCAATTTGGAAGTTCCACCAAGGAAATGATATTAGCTGGCTACTTCAATGGCGACGCTAAGGCGTCATGTCCTTGTCGCCTCATTTCCCAAAACCTTCCGTGTCGGTCCTAGGTATGGCAAACCTCTTACCATTCTTGCTCAGAAGATTCCTTCGACAGGGGCCTTAGTGGTCACGACATCCATACCCCTCGAGACGCTGGTCCGGATTGCATGAATCGATCTCGTGAATTCTACAGTGTGGATCAATAGGCTCTGTGCCCATCAGAGGTCAGACTTCCACTTTGGTCAGGCCATTGGCCACAAGCTGGAAGGTACCAAGAGATGATGGCGCTGCTACTGTGCTTGGGGATCTTAGCGGTTGTAATGAGAACGTAATACTATGGGCGACAAACCTGTTAGCTTGGTGCTATCTGCGCCAGTCGCATCGATGGGGCGAAACGTGTCCGTGACAGAGTCATACTGCCAGTAACCGCTGCTCACTTTTTGACGGTTCAACATGTTCCATAGGCACACAGCGTCATGCTCACCTGACAGAAGCTGTTCCCGTGTAAAACCCAAGTAGATCTGGGCTTGGGAGACCTTGATGGTTGCAAAGGCCTTACACAAAAGCCCAAAGGTCCTCTGTCGGAAAGATTCTGTGATAGTCGAACTAAGTGGTGGTTTGGTACTGTCGTGATCCAACATACCTAAGAAAGCAGTAATCATGAATGTAACGACCTTCGCCAGTGTCGGATCGCAAAAGTCTGGCTGCTGCACCAAAATGCACAATGCTTGCGCACGTGAGTAAATGTTTGCATATTTACGGTCAAAAGTAGAAGCCAGAAGGTGCGTAAGAGCTTGGAAGAGAGGGTGATGTAGGAGATTATCCGGCATCCTCGTGAGCACGTGTTGGGCGGGTGTACTGTGGAGAGGGGATGAGATTGACATGCCTCCACTAAGTCAACTCTATGAGAGGACGCACAGATCATCCAGCACCAAGTATGCAAGGATCAAGGGAGTAATCAGCAATAGCCGGGTATAGTTCTTGTCGTTGACACCCTAAGGAGACATGCCGTAGTAACTAAGTTCGGCTGTCTGTGAAGTATTGTCCAGGCTCAGCGCTCACGTTCAAGTCATGCAACTCGGCATATTGGATAACCGCAGCAAAGTCGTTCCTCAATGCCAAATCGCGAATCTGAGGAAATGCTTGAAGGTATCGATCGCTTGTGGGTGGTCCAGCAGAGCTTTGGTTAGCTGATTCAGATGCTGCTGAGGTGGGGATGTGGGCATCTCTAGCTTCATCCCGAAGTTCAGTGGCACTCATTGGAGGTGGTGTCGGCGGGCCTTGTGTCATGATATCGATTCGACCACTCAGGTTGGTGCGTTTCTGGTGGGTTTTTATGAGCAAGCGTGCAGCGTCAGAGCCTTAATGGGTTTACATAACAATGCTCGCTGACATAAGTGATCACATTCGTTTCTCCTCTCTATCTCATTGCTCGCAGGCATGGACTCGCTGGAAGACGAGATTGAGTCCATCCTTTATATCGGACGGGAAATTTCAGGTTATTAAGACTTTCCAAGTCTAGGACATAGCTTAAACACAACATCTAGCATACAAAATCCCCCCTTTGAAGGCGAACGAAGGTCACCGAGCTAATGATTGGGGAGATCTTTCAAATCCTCTCTGGAAGGGGAGGTTGCGCATCGTCGAGAAGTCCAACAAGGCAGC
The DNA here is from genome assembly GCA_000827475.1 of Paxillus involutus ATCC 200175. Lineage (NCBI taxonomy): Eukaryota > Fungi > Basidiomycota > Agaricomycetes > Boletales > Paxillaceae > Paxillus > Paxillus involutus. Next base: position 1,159,051 of record KN819332.1, read on the forward strand.
CTTATTGTTCGAGGACGCTCAAACTGGTAAGCTAGTCCAAGAACCTGCGCATTTGTGCTGGATTCATTCGGAGTTGGGCGACAACAGGCGAGCGTATGTACACACAAGGTTCTGCGACTTTCTTTGCTCATGTCTTCGATAGTGTTTGCCCGCGCGGAATATGACCCTATGAAGCCATCTGTCGATGCTGTTCTCGACTCCTCTCGTTATTTCGTGGTCAGGGTCGAAGATGCTGGTAAGAAGGCATACATTGGCATGGGATTTGCAGAACGAACAGACAGCTTTGACTTCAGTACGTGTTTGCATTTTCATGAAATCTCCGATTCGCTCAAATTATCGCGTTAGATGTTGCATTGCAAGACTATACCAAGTAAGAAGCCATGGAACACTCAACGCGGGGCCCAACTCAGAAATGCATCTGATTCACTTAGACGTGCGAAAGCAGCACTGAATCCACCTAGTCCTACAACAAATGCACCGTCCCCACACATACTTCCAGGCCCCAAGAAGGATTATTCTTTGAAGGAGGGGCAGACATTCTCCATCTCAATTCCTGGGAAGAGTAGCAAACAAGGAGCTTCATCCAATCTTTTAGGATCCTCTGGAGTCGGAAGTTCGATAAGCAGCGGTGGTATTCCCCTGCTACCTCCTCCTCCCGGAAGAAGGTAAATGTGACACACTTTAGTTAGTTAGAGAAGACCTCAGGAACTGGTTTATTCTCATGAGTTCGCGATCTCATATGACTGTGTCTAATGTTTATCACGAAATGCGGTAATGGATTCGGCTCCGTTGGGCCTGACTTCTGGGTTTCGTTAGCCAACAGTCCGTTTCTTTAAATCTGACTTCATTAATATTGGAGCAGCCTGCCCAGTACCAAGGTAAAAGTTGACCCCTGCAGTGTGCTACCTGACTGTGTCAATATAGTATGGACTCTTAGCCTGGGTTCAACAGGGTGCGTAGATGCATGTCATGTCGACGCTTACATAATCCTATAATCGGCATCGAACCTGAGGCCTGAAGGCCTAATCAGCAACCCCGCTAAGCTTGTGTGCACTGTCTCTGAAACAAAGTGACCAAGCGGTCTGTGGGGTGAACGGACATACAGATTTTACATGTCCATTGAGCTCACGGGCTGGAATCGTGAACCTTTGACCGATTTTGAATGGCGGTACGGTACGTTGTAAGATCACCCGCGTACTATATAGTGCGCATTACCAGGTGCATAAATCACGTGGGTATGCTCTTCGATGGCATCCACTTCAATGGTAAACACCGCGTCCCCAAGTACAACAGGCGTTAAAATGTGAGTCTTGCTTTGCAACGGGTCTCGCGAAACGACAACAAGACTTGCTTGCTAGACTGACCGTTGGCTCCGCCGTCGGTTCAATACGCGACCTTTTTGCAAAAATACGGGCCATTGACGCGAAACATGGTAAATTCGACTGCGTTCTTTGTCTGGGTGATTTTTTTGGCCCACTGCAAGAACACAGCGCTGGGAAGGATGGTCAAAACGACACACTACAGTTATTGGACGGAACCATTGAAGGCATGACCCTACATACGTCAACCAGATGCATAGGCTGATCTCACAGTTTCCCAGCTCCTCTCAAATGTTATATCATGCAAGGCGAGAACCCACTGCCGGAGTCTGTGATAGAAAAGTACGCCGAGACCGGTGGAGAACTGTGCAAGGATGTTTTTCTCTTGAGTACGTGGTAACGTGCAGTCTGTTTGTCCGTGCACTCACGTTGACCAGACAAGTCTGGAGTCGTGACTACACCTCATGGTCTTCGGATTGCCTGCCTGGGAGGCATATATCACTCTGGCATCTACAGCTCTTCTGAGGGGCCACCAGTACGTTGTCATCGTGCAATGTAACTCGCCGCACTCACCCTTGTATTCCTAGGGGTTTGCTTCACCCTTCTACACAACACACACTGTAGAGCGCCTCCTTTCCAACACATTAATCAAATCGTCGAACAAGGGGAACGGAAAAAACTATGGTTCCCTCGCTGCCATCCGTGACGCCGCATCAACTTCCCAGCTGGTCGACATCCTCATAAGCAGTGACTGGCCTGCTTCTATCACCTCTCACTCGGAGGTACCTCTGCCTTCGCCCGATTTTGGATCTTCGGGTTCTCCGCCACTCGGTGAAGTCATTCGGAAAACAAAGCCAAAGTATCACTTTGCTGGCGGCGGTGGGCGTCCTCCGAAGTTCTGGGAACGCGAGCCTTTTGTTTGGGATGATGAAGCCGGGAGAGTGTCTCGCTTCGTTAGTCTTGGCGCATTTGGCGGAGAGCAGAGCACTGGGAAGAAACAACGGGTTCGTCACGATTCCTCATGGGGTTTTCGCAGTGTTCATGTTTCCTTAGTGGTTTTATGCGTTTTCCATCACTCCATCAGCGGCCGCAACGCAGCGGCTATCCAATATCACGAAAAACCCGTTCGATGCTGCTCATCGTCCCCAGAAACGCGGTCATGAAACCGCTGAAGGGGACAACTTCATCTTCGGAAATGTCCGGCAACCTGGAAAGCGTTCAAGGACAGGTTGGTAGTGGTTTTTTTCTGTTTTCCAGATCTTCGATTCATGCTTCTTCCAGAAACAGAGACTGGGCAAACGGGAAAACCTCCAGCCGGATACAAATGCAAGCGATGTGACTCCACAGAGGTCAGCTTTTCCTCGAAGTACAAGGGACAGGGCATGCTCACGTGACAATCAGCACTTCATTAACGACTGCCCCGAAAGAATAAAACCTCCAGAGGGTTACGTGTGCAAGATCTGCAATATCACAGGACACCTTGTTCGCGACTGTCCAACCAGGCACGCAGTGGGAGACACCGGGGGCCGCAAACCACGTGAAGGATACGTGTGCCGTGCCTGCGGAAGTGAATTGCACCATATAGATGACTGCCCAGTGGCGAATCAACGACCGTCGCACGGCGAGAGGGGGAAAAGAGGGCCGCCAAAGGAGATTGGGCGTATGTCTTGTGTTCATTATATCATTGCCCTCCCCTTGACAACAGGTTGTTTCAGCTGACGAATGCTGGTTCTGTCTATCAAATCCTAACTTGGCGTGAGTAGCTACGTTCACAAATTGCCCAATCTCTGATCCCCTCATAGGAAACATTTGATCGTCTCGATTGGTGCTGAGTGCTACTTGACGCTGGCCAAAGGGCAGATTATTCCGACGCAATCAGCCCCTGATGAGGGTAATGTTACTTGCGTTCCAGGGGGCGGTCACATCTTGATTGTACCCATCTCTCATCAACCCACCTACAACGGAATCCCTGATGATATTGCGCCACCCATTCTTGATGAGACAGAAAAGTAACGCCAGTCATCCCATCGTTGGCATTTGTGCTTATCGGACCTCACCCCAGATACAAAACTGCACTTCGAGGACTCTTTGCGAAGCATGGTGCTGTAGTCCTATTCTACGAAGTTGCCCGACTGAGTACCAAAGGCGGCCACGCGCATGTTCAGGCTGTTCCCATCCCGATTTCATTACAAAACAAGGTCGAAGACGCTTTCCTCAAGGAGGGCCGTGCACTGGGCATCGACTTTGAGCAAGATAGTGACGGTGCTCTGGAGGCTTGTGCTAGTGGTACGAGGAGCTACTTTCGCGTCGATCTTCCAGACGGACGTAAATTAGTCCATTTGATGAAAGACCATGTTCCGTTCAGCGTCCAGTTTGGAAGGTGCGTGCTCTGGTGAAACGACGTCAGCCAAAGTATCTCAGGAAATGCTTTCTGCAGACAAGTCCTGGTATCTCTTCTGAACATTCCGGATAGGCTTGATTGGAAAGCGTGCATGCTTCCCGAAGAGGAAGATAAAGCGGACGTCGAGCTGTTCAAAAAGGCTTTCGCGCCCTTTGATCCATCGCTCTGATTTCGCACGTCGGTATCGCGCGTTCGTTTGCAACCCAGCGTCCAAATACAAATCATTCGGGATGACGTAGGTATACGGTTATATCATGTACAATTATATGTTGCCAAGTTGCTTCGTCATCATCCTCTATGTCCTAGTCTTCGGCTCTAAATCTGTTCTGGCGCCTTCTCCAAGCTCTTCTTGTAGCTGTGGCCAAACTTCTTGGTACCTTCTTTTCTCGCGGCCTTGACCACTCTCTCGATAGCGTCAAGACCTAAGAGTCGCCGCTACGTCAGCACAAGTTACAATTTTTTACAGGGATGCAAACCTTTGTCAAGGTCCTCCAAAGGAGGACCAAACGACAGGCGGACGAAGTGGTGGCATGGAGAATTGAACAAGTTCCTGCGATGGGCAGGGTTGATATCGAAGAAAATACCAGGAATCACAATGGTCTTTTCCTTAAGGAGCTCCTCGAAGAAAGTCTACAAAGGCTTGAATATACCGCCTCCAGAGAGAGTCGAGAAACACACCAAACCGTTGTTCAATGGAGGAGGAAGCTTCTCCAAGTTAAGCCAGATATAGAAGGTGGCTTGAGGTGGGATATCCACGTCGAGGTGGATATCATGTAAGCGCTTGAGTACATGGTCACGCTTCATCTTGAAGTGCTTCTGCAGGGCAAGCTAATAGACCATGTGTGAGCGGCTCAACTATACGGAGCGCAGGCACGGAGATGTGTACCTTCTCCTCTGCCACGCGGCTAGGTTCCAAGAAAGGTAGGGCGGCGAGCTGCAGGCTAAATGTTGTACCAGTGTCAATAGCCGATGAGGCAGTGTACTCAAGATAAACATACGGATGGTTAGCCCCGCCGTCCAAGAAGGAACCTGTCCCGCTAGTATTAGCAAGGCGCAGCTTGCGCTCTATACGAGTGACCAACCTGATTGAGAAAGTGCTGTGACCAGGTTCTTTGGTCCTATGACCCAGCATACGCGCCAGCCAGGGAGACGCCAGTTCTATTGGTTTTTATTAGCGCAATTTCATCGCAGGGGTGGAAAACAGTGACCTTGGTGAGTCCATCGATGATGACGACTGAGTCGGTGTCGACGTCCTCCACGTATTCAGCCGATGAGACTGATTTACCGTAGTCTCGCTCATGCTCAGGATAGATGTACCAGGAGTAGAACTGTCACGGCATGATGGAATTGGCACGCGTCGAATGTTGGTGAGTTAGGCAAACCAGCCGGTGCAATGGAGAACGAACCTCATCGAGAATAAGGGTTGTACCTTCCCTGCTAAGGGAAACGAGCTCTTTGAGGTCCTTGCCACTAAAAAGGTTGGGCGTCAGATGCAGCCACGACGAACAGATGTTCGCCATACGCAATCATTTGACCCGTAGGGTTCCGCGGATTTGATGCAATGATGACAGCGAGACCTTGAGTACGTATGTCTTTCTGATGGATGCTGTGTTTCAACCAAGGTCACGAGAAAACGCGACGACAGCGCACCTTGGTCTGTTCAATGTCAAGGCGGTATTTATCCTGCAAGAGAGTGAGCGCTGCCGAGCAACGAATATCTGATGTGAATGAACCTTGGGGTCAAGGCTGAAGACAGTGAGCAGACATGTATGAAATGTAAAGGTGGTTACTCACGCAGTTGGAACAGGAACGAGGCGTTTGAACGCGCTTAGGACTTGGTCGTACGCGGTGTAGTCGGGAATTTGATAGGACTGAGGGTTTATCAGCAACGGTCCCTCTCCCCAAGGGGTGTTACATACACAGTAAACATCACCGATGACAGCGGCGACACGAGACAAACCCGCACGACCGCCTGGCACAATACAAACGTTTTCGTATGTGTACTGACTCGCCTTTCCCTGGCGGTAAGTGTGGTTGTACAGTTTTGCGACTGCCTCACGAAGGGCTTTTAGAGAGCGTGAGTCAAGAGTCGTGCGGGGAAATTGGATGCGACGAACCTTTGACACCAGTGGTGGGGGCGTATTCCAAAGAATCGACTGGAATAGGAACCGAGTCCGGGCGAGAAGGGGCATTGGGGAGGGGTCCGACTTCAGGAGCACCTTGGCCGAGGTTGGCCCATTCATGGCAGTTGGCATAGCTGAAGCCATTGGCAATTGCGCGATCAGAGCAATAAATTACGCCAGTACTACCGGGATGCTCGATGCCAGGTACAGTTTCTTCTTCCTACGAGGGGAATAGAGCTCAGTGGGAGAGACCGAGAAGATGGAATGATGTCACTGACGGGGTTAACTGTCTCAGGGAAAACACCCTTGGGCTGGTGCCCAGCTTGCTGACGATAGATCTAGCAGAACCTTTAGCGGGGGATTTTGAGGGGGGAAACGTGACATACCTGGTGAGCTTCTGATTCCTTTTCATGTTTGAACTGTCTCATGACTTCGTGAACCTGGTGTGTAATGTTTGCAAGAGAAGGCAGGCGGAGTGAGTGAAGATGCATACAATGGATAAGAGAAAGAAGAGGTGAAAGGCCTCACCACGTCTCTTAAATAAGGGGTGCCACTCCTAGACGGGAATGCGCTGGGAGGTCTGCTGGAAGCGGCGGTCATCACTACTAGGCCTAGTTTGGTTGAAAGTGTGGGCTGAGGGGAGATACCAATCGACAAGTTGACCGAAATCGATCAAGGACATGTTATTTATATGTCTCGATGGACTCCAGATGGGCATGGCGATGCCAACGTCAATGCCACTCGGACACTTCCGAGCATCATGATATCAAACTAGCCTCCTTTCAAATCAGCTGTTGTCACTACCTGTGGTATCAGGGTGACCCTATCAGGGTCACCAGATGCAGAGGGGTGAAGCTGTTGGCGAGTATGTTCAGCGAGTGATAGTCAACTGGTCTGGCTGGCCTACATACTTGTGAATTTAGAGAACCAGATTTTGGCGCCGAGTAAGGCTGTACCAACTAGGTTCAGGCTGACGGTGATGTTATTATGCCCGACATCCGGGTCAAAAGTCAAAGTACCCCTCACCATCGAGTCACCGATGGGCCTCATGATGCAGGTCGTTGCACATTGCATACAATAAACGAAAGTGATTATTGCTGGCCCGTGCGGGGATCAGTTAAAAGGCGAGTCCCGTCACAAACGGAAAGTCACGCTACGACGGATCTTGGGCCAGTTGTAACCACAGCATGGACACCAGAGAACACTATAAGTAGAGCTCCAAGGTCTCACACTGGGTAATCGCCTTCTCTGCTCTTCGGCTTTGTGTTTTACCACCCTCTACATCCTCTCGGAACTCGTCCAGCATGTCCACAATCGTCAACAAGTTTCTTCCAAGTCCGAAGACCGTCGCTGTGAGTCATCCTACGATTCGAGGATACCCCATCACTGATCCCCGTATTAGATCGTAGGATGTCCTTTCAGGTGAGCATGTACGATGGCACATTCGAAGAACACTCGCACCTTATCCATCAACGTGCCAAGTGGTGGCCAGGTGTGTGTATTTACCCGAGAAACGCCCTCTTTCTCACCCCCGCCGTGTCAAAGACAAAAATAGGAGTCGATAAAGGTCCAATTCATTTGGTAGAGGCTGGACTTGTCAACCAGCTCGAGGAAATTGGCTGGAAAGTCAATTTCGACGGACATCATCAGTTCGAAGAAATTCAAGCTGCTTCCGACCCACCAATCGGCAAACTCAAGAACCCACGACTTGTGTCGCGCGTCTGCGAATCCGTCGCAAAGGTTGTCGGCGAACATGCCAGGAATGGCCACCTATCAGTTACACTAGGCGGCGACCATTCTCTTGTCTGTATCGTCTTTCATAAATTTGGCACTGACTTCTGACAAATTTTCGTAGGCTATGGGCACTATATCCGGGACCCTAAAGTAAGCCTCCTCCCGTCAGAAGTGTTATCAACTACTGACTTGGATGATGGAGCTCGTACCCAGAGGCATGCGTTATTTGGGTTGATGCTCATGCTGATATCAATACCTCGGAAACAACGGGGAGCGGTGCGTATGCCTGCCTGCTATGATCAAAAAGAAGCTCACCGGGATGACAGGGAATATCCACGGCATGCCTGTGTCTTTCCTTCTGGGGCTTGGGGAGAAGATATCCGAATATTCATGGGTCAAGCCCGTGCTGAAGCCAGAACGACTTGTTTATATTGGTCTACGTGATATCGACGCAGGGGAAAGGCGCATCCTCAAGGAAAACAATATAAAGGCATTCAGCATGCACGAGGTGGACAAATATGGTATTGGTAAAGCGGTGGACATGGCGCTCGATCATGTAAACCCAAACCGGGACTTACCCATCCATCTGAGCTTTGATGTCGACGCGTTGGACCCCTCAGTCGCGCCGTCCACAGGCACACCGGTGAGAATCTGTCAAGTCCTTTGTTTGTCACAACTTGACATTGTTCAGGTACGTGGAGGTTTGACCTTCAGAGAAGGTCACTATATTTGCGAAGCCATCCACGAAACTGGGCTTCTCGTGGCGCTAGACCTTATGGTTCGCTTAGCCTTTGTCCGGCCGTTGCTATACTCACATTCACACAGGAAGTTAATCCATCCTTGGCGGACCCGGAGAGCGTCCGACAGACCGTAGCAGTTGGCTGCTCTCTCGTGCGGTCGGCATTGGGTGAGTGCATAGAGTGTGCTTATTGCACTTAGGCTCATGCCTCTTCTGAAAGGGGAAACTCTACTGTAAACCGTTTGCATCTAACCACTGAAATCCATGACGACTGTCTGGATCAACAATAATAGGCATGCACTCCCTTCTGTATCGATACAGTGGATCTGATCGCAATAAATCGTCTCTTTGACTGGCTATTTTGAGCGCCCAAGGAAATGTGAAGAGATCGGGGCCGTGCAACGTGTCGACGGAAAATTCCAGTCCATGTCAGTCAAAGCGTCTCCAATGCTGTGTGTCCGGATATTTGTGCATTGTTGGTCCACGAAGGTGAGTATGTATTCCAAGTGACTTTCCATTTTCGCCAAGCTTCTGTGACATGGCTGCTATGCAACAAATCACAACATGTGCTCGAGCTACTCAATCTGTCGAAGACTTGCTATATGCAGACGCCAATCACCCTTTCCTAGGTTCACAAAACCCTTTGATTGTGCCAAAGCGTAAGAGGTGCTTTACGGAGGGTTCTCGATGGTGGCAATCGACTCCGTTTCTGTTTAACTCTGTTGACTTCAAAGCGTTTGTGGGTCTGGAGGATCTATAAATTTGGTCGCCTGTCCAGGTCCTCTCTTCTTCCAAACACTAGAGCACTAGCTCCCATCGTCTCACAGTTTGTGGTCAACTAACTTTTAAAACATCCTATCCGCTATATTCATTTCACTACGCATCCCCCCTTCCTGCCATGACCCCTGGCTTCTCTGAAAACATGCATCCCCCAAAGGGTTGGAAGCCTCCGGCGCGTCCCAACGCGTCTTTTAAAGCGTATGCCGGGGGTGTTCTTCCACAAGATTGGCCAGCCAAATTTAAATACCCTCCTCTGCCATTTGACCATCCGCTTGCGGCGTCGATATGCAATCCTCCCGTCCTCGCCCCCACAGCGATTGATGATGTGGCTGCCAGGCCAGCGATTCCCCCTCGCCACTCCGACCCTTCCTCCTCGATCCCGATCATTAATACATCACCCTTTGAAAGCCCAGCGTCACTGAGTTCCCGTGCGGGAGTTGACCAGTCTCCTTACTGGACCCAGCCCCACCCCAGTGGCTCAATGCCGACTTTCTCTAACACTTCGGTCAATCATCCCTTGTCCCTGGACACCATCAATATTCCAGCGGCAGTACATCAAAACGTTTACGCTCCCTCTACTGTTGCCACCACACCCTGCCTTTTCGCGTTGGAGCAGGTCGATCACTTCCCAGATCCCGCTCCCCTTACGGGACTACCGAGCTCGTATGAGTTCAACTTTACTTGCGACCCGCAGCTACAGTCTACTGAGACGTACTACATGACCCAGCAAAGCAATAGTGCCCAGTATCACCCCCCATACCAAAACAATCACCCCCAGTATACCCAATCGACCCCTTTGGTCAATGCTCCCCAGTCCCTCGACATTGTCAATCTTCCATCGGTAGTGCATCACGGCATTTCATCTCCATCTAGCATTATCCCCACGCCCTACCTTGTGCCACTCGAGGATGCCGCTCGATCGTCAGGTCCCGCCCCCCTCACGGGACTACCGAACTCGTACGAGTACACTCTCACTTGTGACCCGCAATCTCAACGATACGACGAGATCACTCATCTTCTGCAGGAGCCAGATGCTCACTTCCAGTTCGATCAGCAAAACCTCACTGTGGATCATGTGCCAAGTGAAGTCACCCTGCCACCGGTCCCCGCTCCCGAGCAAACCACCGAGTTGTGCCCCGAAGACTTCCCCAGCGTGGAGGATTATTGGGCAGCCCTCTTCGCGCCAGAAGTGCTACAGCACCAACTCCGGCAGGTAGACCAGTTCACAACGCAGACGTCGCTAGATGTAGCGTCTCCTTACCAATATCAGGATTACGCAGGCACACAGGCACAGCCCGGCCATGAGAACCATCCTTCCCCCGTCCATGAGGCCCCTGAGTCTCATGCACTCGACCCGGATGAAGCCGCCGCCGCCCTCATCTTGTCTGTAATTGCACCGCCGCGCCCAGTGAAGAAGATGAAGAAGACTAGGAAATCTAAAGCTTGTCACTCGACCGACGCTTCCACCGCCACCTCAGTCGCACAACCCACCCACGGCTGCTGTGGAAGCCAGGCTTCCAGCTCGACACACTCTGTTTACCCTTCAGGCTACACACCTGCCCAGTCAATGCCTACTGCGGGACCCTCGTCAGGGCAGGGTTCCTCCTCCACCAGTCATAGAGGCCAGAAGCGCTCATCGAACGATAGTGACCTGGAGAGTGACAACGAGAGTCACCCAAAGCGACCACGGCTCTTTGAAACAGTACGTTCCATTTCCGGCCGATGTATTCATTTCATTACTAACACCCTCCCCAGACGGATGGCGTTGAACGCTACTGGTGCTACACCTGCGAAGAATGGGTGGCGAAGGACAGAAAGAGTATTCACAAGCGCAGCAAGAAGCACTCTGGGGAAACCCGGTACTTCTGCCGCATCTGCATGAAAGTCAGCGGGATATGTCGCGGGTGAGTCTTATTCGTGATCCCTCACGATGATTTTGTCGCTGATATCAGCCCGTTTAGCCAATCTCGGAAAGATTCACTCAAGCGCCACATCATACAGCAACATTCGGGCCTCTTCCCCCTAATCTGGGAAACATTCCCTAGCATCCTCGATCCCTACGACGTGAACGAGGGTCGCCAGGATTGGGAGGACATGTTGACTCCCCCGCAACAATAAGCACTTTTGACAGACGTCGAGACTTCACAAAAAAAAACCCCCCGATTCTAGCTGGCTTTCACGATATTTCAGGACATTTACGATTTCCGCTCATCTCTACTACATCACATGTTTCTATCTCCCTGTTCGTCGGACTATGTTCTGTTGTGCTCTGCATTTTACTACTGATACCTCTCACTTCCCACAGCGCAGCTTGTACTCTATACTTGCCCATTACATCTGTCTCCCACCAAGGATATTGTGTTGCAACTTGTATGTACTCCCATTTTTCCTTCTCTCTATGCACGACCATCACCAGTACACTATGCATATAAGCCATCGTTATGAAAAAATATAAAACCCGTTAACTATGAATTGACGTTACGGTGAACGCTAGATACGAAGCAGGCTAAGATTACCAGGCCTGCGAACTTGTTAATCACCCAGGCGAATCATGCTCGCACAACACTGCCAAAGTATAACATATCCTGTGAAGCTTTGACAATGAAGATATGAACTTGAACCTCGTCGTTGATAGAACGTTGATGTGCGGCCTGGAATGAAACATCCTCTGAGGGCGAGAGGTGAAATGAAATTTCCTGTCGTTCGAGAGAGAGGGGCAAGGAGGATGCAGATGCAATGCAGCCCAATGTCGGTAGCTTTTGCAAAGTCGCTTCTTGCTCCGATCTGGAAGTAACCTGATACCGAACCCCCAGGCTCTTCCTGCAGGACGCTTTTGTCCGACGGATAACTTCTAAGCGTCTTTATAAATGTATTCCTTTTTCACTGCTTGGGGATCGAAGCTGACAACGCGGGTATTCAGCTAGGAGGGAGAACCAGGAGTACATCCTTTAATTTTGAGCATGCGCGATCACTGGTCGGCTGGAGGAGATCCTCGATCAATAATGAATGATCGACCTTGGTATGATCGAGCCACCAAGAAAGGCAACAAGCTACATTGCATCGGATAGTAGTAAGCAGCTTGCAAAGATGAATCACCGTTTCACTGCAAAATATAACACCACCGTTCCTACGACTTGAACTGTTCATTAAACTCCCTTCCGATCAGCATTCGTCTGATCTCCTGTGTGCCGGCGCCAACTGCATAAAGTCTGGAGTCTCTTAATATCCTGCCCACGGGGTAGTCTACAATAAAATTGTCAATAGCGTCCGCCAAGTGTGCATGAAGACAACACCAACCGTTGATATATCCATTACCGCCGAGGCATTGCATGCCTTCCATGGCAACCTCTATGGCTCTCTCGGTACTGTACAATATTGCTCCAGCACAATCCTAACCACATGACAACTCAATATGCGGTGCCTTGACAAACAAGATACATACCCGGCGACTGATATGACCGTGGTCACATGCCCTTGCCACGGCATACACGTATGATCTACTTGCGTTGATCTTCGTGTACATGTCTGCGATTTTAGCTTCACAAGTGATCTACGTGAACTCACATTTTCGACAGTATATACACCGGCTCACCTTGCATCAACTGGAACGTTCCAACTGGCTGGGAAAACTGTTTGCGTTGGTGAACATACTCTACCGCAAAGTCAAAGGATGCTTGCATCAGCCTGCTTTTGTCAGACCGACAGTCCTTTGAGCGACGAAGAAGCCTACCCCAAAGGGCCTCCGCTCAGCACCAGACGCTCAAGGTCAAGACCTGACATCAATACGCCAACACCTTTGTTCACTTGACCGAGGACGTTCTCTGGTGAAAAGTTAGCCAAAGGGTAAGGGTCAACTGTGGCTATATCCACCTTCAGGCACCTCGCAGTTCTCGAAGACCAGTTCACAGGTATCGCTTCCTCGCATACCAAATTTATCCAGTTTTTGGTGGGTCGAGAAACCGTTGAATCCTTTCTCTATTATAAAGGCTGTAATGCCTTTGGAACCCCTCTCAGGAGCAGTTTTGGCGTAGACAACAAGAGTCGAGGCCGAAGGCCCATTAGTAATCCTGGGACCAACTCAAGGTGAATAACATATTTCTCAGGAAGAATCGCGAAGCAGACCAGAATTTGTTGCCATTCAATCTCCACCCACCATCGATCTGGTCAGCTCGTAGGCTCATGCTAACGACGTCGCTCCTTAGAGATTGTCGGAGGTCAGGACTATATTTTGGTGGCCCAAGAATGGAAAGTACGCGTACCCGCTTCCTGTTTCGCTCATAGCAAGACTGCCCACTTTCTTGCCGGAGATGAGGTCAGGGAGATATTTATTCTTCTGAACTTCCGTTCCATGTCTATGAATTTGGTTGACGCAGAGGTTTGAGTGAGCACCATACGAAAGTGCGACCGAGCCGGATGCTCGCGAAAGCTCTTCCATGGCTAACGTATGATGGAAATACCCCAAGCCCAGCCCACCGTACTTCGGAGAGACGGTTACCCCAAGCAGACCCATCTCTCCAAGTTTCTCCCAAACATCCTGCAGTCTGCATGAGAGTGGTTTCTTGGGAGGATATGGTGACTAGGAACTGACGACTGGGAAAGTATTGGTTCTGTCGATTTCCGCCGCTCTTGGCGCAATTTCTCGTTGTGCGAACTCAGCGACTGCGTTCCTGAACTGAAAGTGTAGAACGATTGGTGTCACGCGTCCGCGCCAGTAATCACGACGCAGCGCACCTCGGCTTGTTCCTCGCTCAGACCCGCAACTTCGAGGTTGTAAGTTGACCCATGTCTCTGCCCTACACCGAGGCAGGAGGCAATGTGGGTAGGCCTTACGGCCCGCACACTGCGGGCTGCAGATCTAGCGAACGATACGAACGACATCAGGTTTGTACAGTCGAAGCGGAGGGCCAGGTGCAAGCACTTGTTAGGGAAGCAACACCTTTTATGCGGCTAGCTGAGGTGTAGCCCGGTCCGAGGCTACCCCAGCGCGTTCGGCGGACCATAACCGCGAGTGTGGGGTAATAATCACGTGAGGTGGTACTATTAAGCACTCTATACTCCCGCTACTCGGCACACCATGAAAGGGATTAATATAATGGCTGCGGTACAGATGCGTATCAAGTACTCTACCGCCCAGGTACCAGGATAATTGTACAGTAAGAAGGATCGTTCATCCGAAGCAAAGGCCTCCATGTGTCAGTGTCGCTCAACGCAGAGCTTGCGTTGGGTTGCATCTATGGCTTGGCAGTGCTCGACGATCCGTCTGTCGAGATCCGCCCACTTTCCAAGCCGATCCACGCGCTTTATATCAAGGTCGATGATGGTGATTGCATGAGGAGCATCAACAGAAGGTTGCCCAGACGCATCGGGTTGTCGAATCTTGAATATCACGGAGCAGTCTTTGAATGACGCAGACAGTAGGTATGCCATCAAGTAAGCCTTGATATGTTCAGGACATAACTTGGAGTGGTCCCAGGTGCGATAAACAGAGTTGTAGGACGTGACAAAATCCTGCCACTCCTCAAATGAGGGATCGAAGACAACGCGATTTAGACCGTCGGCGTCCGGATGTGCCATGACATACAATTTGGCAAGCCCTTCAATGTCGAGCGCATCGAGCGCACCCTGCAGATCGGATATGGTCGCCAGAGCAGGTCTCCTGAGAAATGGCAGCAGCGCAGCTGAAAATGCCTCTTCGAGCACTGCATTTCCGGGCAAAAACTCTTTGAGAGCGGTGAATGACTGCTAGGACGGACGTCAGCTGGTAGGCATTGTGAATGGTATTGATTAGTACCTCAGAAGGTTTGATCATCTTCCCAGAGACAAACAGCCTCAAGTTGTTGAGCTCTCCGTCACTCTGCACCCAGCCACTCCAAAGATCGTGAATAGCCCTCCTCATGCGAGCTTCATCACCGGAATAGAGGTCTAGTGGACAATATTGGGTGGAAATTTCGCCGTCCTTGGACTTGAAAAGGGTGTGCATACAGAACCTGCATGTGGTTGTCTTGAACGGCGCTGACTCCTGGGACAAGTGGGTGGGATTAGGCATAAATCCCCACTTGGGCTGAACGACAGAATCTGGTTACTACCACTGCCCTCGTGCAGAAAATGATCCAGACTGAACCTTTATTTCGACTGCCAAGGTATCTTTGCCTCCAACAAGATCTGTGGCCAGTATGCCCTTTCCCCGCCCTTTATCAATCTGATCCTTCTCCCGTCGCTCAGCGGGTCGACCAACATCACGCAACTTCTCGAGCTCTTCTAGCCAACTGGCATCCAGAAGCACAACATCCAGATCAGGAAGGTATTTTGAGGGCACTAAGGTCGCAATAACGATGCGCTGGAAGGCTATCATGGGATCATCAGGTTCGTCACCGTCGGTGTCTATCCTTGGCGCAGCCTTTGAGACGGGGATTTTGCGCAATCGAAGCACTTTGCCAGTGAAATTGGGGTTTGAAGGGCCTGTGTAAGAGAAGACGATTGTCGCTCCACCTTCAGAGACATAAGTCCACTCCTCCGGTTGACTCTCCGTCACGAGCACAGGACCCATGCTGGAGGAATAGAAGTAGTATAGGCCTGCGTGATTGAGGGAACAGCTGAGCGCTGCGTGAACTTAGGATCGATGGGCACCTGGATCCAGGAATTGAACTTACTATGATAAGGGGTGTGGGCTTGAAAGTTGTTGGTGTTTAAACGTTTAGATTTGAATGAGACAAGCACAACTTAGAATCTCAGATGGATCGATCAGGCTTCTTGTCAATGAACTCAGGATCATCAGATTTTCCGCTAGCATCGTCGTTCCATCCCAGCTTTCCCTCCTGTGGAAAAGGTGTGAGGAGGTTGGAGTGACGGTACGCGAATGGGATTCCAAAGCTGGATGTCACGGTAACATAATGGTGTTCGGTTGCTTTGCTTTGACCGTCGTCACGGCTGCTTTGACAGCTCGGTCAAAGCACTCTTGAAGCGACCACACACTAATTCGATGAACAATGGGTGATTGGACCAAGCTCAGGTGGCCAGAGCACCCCTTGCCCACAATTTAATCACTGGCTCGCGTTCCAGGGAGTAACGAAAATCACCCACACGACCTCTGCCTACAACAGAAAGGAGCGTTCACTTCGAGCTGCCGCTGAACTCACCTACAAATATGCGCCTGCCGACTCCTGTGACGACCAAACATACATCTAAGCAGTCCGCCCCTACGAAGCACCCTGCACGCGATGCCAAAGGGAAAGTCATCTCAAAAAATGCGGCGGATGCCATAAAGAAATCGATGAAGCAATCCAAGCAGTCACCTGTGAAAGTGAGTTTCGAGCCATGCTGTCAGCACCACCTTACTGAGCTCTACAGGAGCGTGTAAAATTTCACGGTTTTTATGGATACTACAAAGGACAGATGGTGCAGAAACCAGAGGAAGTGCGACCCCCACCACTTTGGTTGAGAGATCTCGAGTGTGTACGGAAGCTTGGTGAGCTAAGAGCCTTCGAAGAAGCATAACGCATAAATTGACCCTTGTTGCAGGGATAGGTGCTTATGGTAGCGTCCTTCTTGTTCGCGTACGGCCCAGGCAGGAGCCTCATCCGATGGATCGGCCAGGGTCTCTATTCGCCATGAAGGTTTTGCGCAAGGATGACATGCGAAACTTTGACCATGTGTGTATATTTCGATTCTTTCCTGGATATGTGATCTAAGATATGACCAACGCAGCATTCCCCAGGCGATACTGATGCGGAAAGAGGGAGTCTGTGTAACCTTCCGTGGAGCCCTTGGGTAAACGGCGTTGCTGGCGCGTTTCATGATTCACTCAACCTTTATCTCATGCTCGAATGCATTCCATCGGGTGTGCTGCATGACGTTATCTACAATCACGGGCCCCTGGACGCGGCAGTGGCACGTTTTTACTTTGCCAATATCGTTTGCGCCTTAAACTTCCTCCACGCCAATGGAATAGTCCACCGTGATGTCAAACCAGCCAACATTCTCATCAAGCCAGATGGATACATTACCCTCGTGGACTTTGGACTATCGAAACCGGACGCTGATGCCCAGACCTGGTCGATGGTTGGGACGCCGGTTTACATGGCTCCTGAATTATACATTGCCCAATCGGGTATCGGCCGTGGAATAGACTGGTTCGCCAGTGGCGTAGTCCTTTATGAGATGATCACTAAACGAGTGGCAAGTGTGATGTCTCACATGCGTTGCCATCCCCATTCTGAGGAACATTTTTCCAGCCGTTCTACGGGAAAGAGGAAGAACATATTTACCTACGGATCGCCTCTAAGAAGTACAAGTGGCCGAGGGATATTCGCGTTGGGAAATCACTCAAGTCACTCGTGGCGGGCCTGCTCACACATGAAGCGGTAAATCGCTTGGGCGTTGCTGCACCAGTTGCGAATCACCCCTGGCTGAGTGGCATTGATTGGAAGAAAATGAATGGTCACCGCTACATTGTTCGTTCACGGTCTATTCTGATGTACTTTCCGTGACCGCCTGACGGTCCATCTATTACTTTGCAGGCACCCTGGATTCCTGGCGATGTGCGCCTTTGTCACACGTGGCAGGGGCGATCCCTTCCTGCGCAGGATAAAGTTCCTGGGCTCCGGGTTGTTACCCCTCCTGAGCATCTGAAAAACGCCATCGGCTGCCCAAAGGGAGAAAGTCCAGCAGGGGTCGCAGCCCGACAATGCCCAAGTTGGTCCGTCCTGATTGGTTCTTCCCGACTTTGTCTTTCTGGGCATTTGGTAGCCGAATCATGTTGTCTTTGATGGAA
>KN819332.1:1179562-1205398 GCA_000827475.1 Paxillus involutus ATCC 200175
AAGCAGCAGGCGAGTGGGGGGATGGGGAAGAGGGATGATGAGGTACTGGAACAACTACAGGGGCAGGCATAAGCCTAAAAGGAAGCGGTCGCTGAAAGCCCACATACTTATGGTGCAATCCGCTGTCTCTGGCCTGTTCCAGTAGTGCGGGGCTAGGTTATGAAGTTGATCCATTATATACTCGACGGGAACATCGGCAAGAGCTGGTGGGGGGAAGGGCCTGGTGGCAAACTGTGAGGAGGTAGATTCCATATGGGCAGGCCGGGACTTGAGCGAGGGACACTTTGGTGGGGAGACTTTATCCCCTTGAGAGAAGGCAGGCCTATTGTCTGGTGACATAGGATATTGTTGGGTGAAGAGTGGTTTACGGTCCCAATAAGGTAGTCTGTGCCCGAAAGTCGGGTGGGGAGCAATGCAGGAAGGATGCGACAATAAGGTCGCATCGAGGACATGAGCCTCTGGTTTTATGTGGTCGGGGTGAGCATTTTTTAGGCCATATGATCGCAAAGTCCGACCTTGTGCGTTCATTGCACGCGATGTCACTTTTTCGGAATCTTTGTCTATTTCACGTATTAGCTAGGGGTACATCTTCGGCAGCGCTGCCGAGAAAGTCATGTTAAATTCAAATATATATTACTCTTTTTTGTTCTTCCCCATCGCTCTTCGTCCCCGGGTCCGTCCTTATTGTCTTTGAGACCAACAGAGTCTCTTTACACACTCTCGTAAATCACGACTGAAGTCCTTGCGGCCTAGTGCGACGCTGTGTCCCCAACCACGGTGGCATGGGAGGTAAGTTGAGCCGTGACAGTTCCGTCCTGTTTTGGCTTTATGTTTCAGATCTCTTTTCACCAGAGCCAGTCAAAGTCAATCTAGGTCTTACAGTAAATCTGACATGCCCAAATATTAACGATGCCCTGATACGCATGCTGCTTATCATGCGATTGGCACGGTGACGCGACGGTTCATCTGGGTCTATGTTTCAGATCTTTCACCAGAGCCAGTCAAAGTCAATCTAGGTCTTATAGTAAATCTGACATGCCCCAATGCAAACGAGGCCCTGATACGCATGCTGAGGCTCTGTTGAAGACAATTGCATGACAGATTGGCACGGTGACGCGACGGTGAACGATCTGTTACGATCCGGGGTTTGTCCTCAAGACTCAGGCACTGGAGGAGCCTCGGCTGGGTTACATATTGGTTGATTAGCTTGAGACAGGCTGAGATTTGTATCATCGGCTGGATCTCATAAGTTCTCCAGGTACTCCCAGTGCTAAAGCCCGTCATCCATGACCTCGGCAAGCCAACAGTTTGCAACGCCCAAACGTGCACATTGCGAGAAATTTCCGAATCTGATATCAGGAGAAAACTCTGAGTTGGTATACTGCTCTTTCGACAGATGTGTTGACGAAACCGTTCATGATCTCCTTTATCTGTACAACATTGACACCGTAACAGCAGCAAGCCTTGAAGAGAGGGCGGTCGGATCTGAGCAAGCTCACAGCGGTGGCAGGTATGTGAAATATAGCAATTTGAGCAATTTGAGACAGCCGCGTCCGGTGCCAATAAGGCCGACGGTGTCAATAAGGCTGACGGTGTCAATAAGGCCGACGGTATCAATAAAGCCGACGGTGCCAATAAATTTAAAGCCGACGGTGTCAATAAGAACAGTTGTTTCACCCGGCGGCCAAGTTATTGAGTCCGACGGCAAGTAGGTGTAAGTAGTGATTACGTCCGCGGTCACAGGTGATACGTACGGGTGAGACTCCCGTAATACTGTTAACGTCCGTGGGGGGGCTGACCTTGTCAGTTGTCCGCGTTCCACGAAAAAAACCGATTTGTGCGGTTCGACTTGTCGACGTCCTGCCAAAACGACCTTCGCCTACTGGTTGCAACCTTTTGACTGGCAATACAGCACATGGACTCAACAGTTTGGACAGTTTCGTGGGTATGCTGAAATTCAGAGACAGTATCCTCTTCAAAATGACGTAAGTGCAACGATATTTGGGGAGTACACGACAGGTAGGTCTCTGCCATTACCAGTGCCGCATCGTGTTGCTTGCTCATTCTCTCACAGAGCACTTCTCTCACCAGGTCACGTCTGTGCGAGCGTTTAGCCAGGTTCAAGGCAGTTGAAGTTGGTGTGTAAATGTCAGACAAGTAACCACGCTACTCCAGCACGCCATACCTTACATACACTCCACAACGAGCGAACACGGATGCAGTTCGCCTGATGAAGCGTTCCGAACTTCTTGAGCCATATGTACGTGCTGAAACCTTGTGTTCTCTCAACAGCTTGCTATTCCGTTACTTATAACTAGGGGATTCTCTAGCCATCAAACTCGCTGCATGGATTTTTTATGGTCTCGCTCAACCGTTGAATCAATTTTAATGGATATTCTGTCACAAGGAGGGGTATAACAGTGATACCTCTTGACAGTCCTTGCAAGGAATTTCCGGGGCAAGCTTGACCCTTGCATTTCAGATTTCCTTCAGTTACCAATCCCAGACTAGATCCAGATCCGGAGATTGGCACTAGTGCACAAACAAGGACGAGTGTGTGACAAAAACCACGACGAATAAGGAATTGCCCGATAGTTTCCGTAACTCTCCGACTCAGAGTGAACTTGAATGTATTATGTCCGTCTCCACAACCATTCATGATATCTTCGATGTGAATCCATACGAATCTCATCCTGGTCTAACAACGAACGAAGCAGAGGTTTTATGGGAGTATGCAAAACTGGCACAGCATCTCAAAGATGTGCGTCGCTCACACAAGCAATGGCGATCACGAGCTGATATCCCTTCAGCTAACGACCAGAACAAAAGAATTGAGTGAACAGCCAGATCAGAATCTCCTCGCACGTCTGCGAGTGCTTGAAAGGAAGATGGGCCTTGTGTTGACTTTGGTACAGAACTTCGTACCTGGCAGAGAATCTTCTTACTTACGAGTTCTCATAGTTCAAAGCATCAGTGTGGGGCGTTATCAATGAACAGCCCGTAACAGATCCCTCAGAATATGCAGATACCACGACATGATTAGATGCATTTGTTTCTGCTACCTCCGTACTTTCAATGATGCTATCGAGTATTGTCATCGTATTCAGCAGCCTTCCAATGTTATATTCTCATAGCCCCGAGCCTCCCTGCGACACCTCCCACACTGACAGCTGCAACATTCCAGATAACAAGCTTGCCATCTACTCCACTCGTGCTCACTCTGTTGACGGTTCCGTCCCGGCCTATCTCATAAGGTCTTACGCTCGTAATCGTGTTCTGGTGGACAGTGAGAAGTTCGGTGTCTGCTACCACATCGCCCCCTCCAGCGTGGCCGCGCGTATCCGCATTCCTGAACGTGTTAAATGCCGAACTGTTCAGTCTGCCAACAGTCCCACTTCTCGCAGTGGACTTGGCTCCGCCAGAGGTGGTGTCGTCCAGTGTGCCAACGAGCGCCCAGCCTGCTTCAGAACCCGAGAACACCACAGGCTGGCAGTCATGACCTGCAGCTACAATAGAGCCTTCGGCAGTCCAGGCGAGTGTGACATAAGGCAAAGTACTGATACGGATGTTGTATATGGCCGGGCCTCCAGGATAGACGATGTTGATCGAGCTGTCGTGGCCTGCCAGAGTAAATGATTACTGCATATCCAAAGGAGAAGCGCGAGAGCGCTCACTCGCAAAGGCCAACACGTCCCCAGAGGGCGAGAAACCAACTGCATGGACCCAACCACCAGCGGGGCTAGCATACTCCCCGCAGACAGTGCTGAAGGGGAGCTTCTCACCCCAAACAGTTGGAGCGGGCCTAATGGGACATTGAGTCTCACCTCAGCCACGGGCCCATACAGTACTTACCTCTTGTCTACATCTTTGATATAAGCTGAGAAGACGCGAGCTTTCATGTCGGCGCTGCCAGCAGCAAGCAGCACATTGTTGGGATGCCAGTCCACGGAGAGAACCGTTGACCTGATCGGCTTCTTCAGTTGTTTCGCCACCCACCAGTTGTTCTCAGGATCGAATGAACAGATAGCGATGGCCCTGTAGAGGGCGTCAGTGAAATCATTCATGGTGCCGACGATCGTCAATCAAACCTGGCACCGCTGGCTACTGCAAATTTATCTTCATTTGGACTCCATCGAACAAAAGTTGCGGCTCTGTTGATGCGCAGGAGAACGAGTGTTGGTTTCCACACCAATGCACCGGTGAGTGGGTCTGGGGATTGAGACCAAACGTAGGCATTGCGGTCTTGTGATGCAGTAACAATTCGGTTCGAGTTTGGGGCCCAGTCAATGGATGTGATCGCTTTATCATGCTAAGAGTACAATCGAGGTCAGGCATTGAAACGGAGGGGGCAAGTGAGATTACAGACCTCGGCGAGGGTCTCTGTAACTACCCATTCTTTACCCTGGTTAACGTATATGTATGCTTTGTTATCGTTTAAACTCAGTGCCACCTCTGTAGAGCAGATTATTGGGGAGCTGGGCAGGTACATTGGAAATGAGCGTACGGCTGCGATCTGCATTGAAGGCATGGCAAGTGACGGGTGTCTGAGCGATCGAGTAGACTTCTGGAACAGACATGCTTTGCAGCGGTCTGATTTCCTTTGTTTGACGGGAACTTTGAGGCGCAGAGGACTGGCAGTCGACTACTGCAGGCGCGAATATGACTTGGAAGTACTTGTCAACTTGGTTGTGAGCTACTCAAATTACCTAAGTGTGATCACTCGGCTCGCGGAGCTCCAAAAACCCCTCGGCCGACGAAAGTCATTCATCAGGACTGGAACTTAGGGCCAACTCTCTTTCCGCTGGTCTGGTTGCCCAGCGCTCGGCGCTCATCCTGCGCTACACACCAAACGCAGAGCCACCGGGGAGAAGGTGTAGGTACGTACCACCAGCGCCTGTTTATCTATTCCATGCATCCCTCTTTTCATTTGTCAAGATCGTCATAAATAACGGTTAGGAAGCCAGGGGTATATCGTTAATTTCCCAGCCAAGCCCTCTGAACAGACGAGCCACGACGTTATGAACGGACCTGATAGCGTGCATCACTTTCGACATCCCCCCCACGGGGTGTGCACCCTGCACCACGCATCTTCCATGTCGGCGAGGAAATGAAATGTCATACAATGACAACTACGTGGTTCAGTGCTTTGCAAAACGGCGCTATCAGGCTGCCGCACATCCGACGGTTCAATATCGACCCAGAGAAATCTGATCTGTGGTCAGGCCGTACGTTTCTGAGGTAAATTCCCACTACTGATAGAAACTGTAGAAGGCAGATTTGAATCCTGCGGCCCATCGTAGACGGCGGTTACGTGACCTTGTCAATTCGATACGCAGACCAGGCAAGAAAGCCAATCGCAACTAAATCTGTGCGAAAAATGGCTGTGATTTGTACCATGAACCTCATGAGTTCCATCATCACCGCGGGCGAGTCCCTGCTGTAGGTGCTTTAGTGCTTCCGCTCATCTCCCGGAGATGCTCACCATCGGACAATAGGGCAGGATGCAGGCACTTTGCTTCGTCAAAAGTGACAAAAGAAGCACCGGCCATTCAGAGTCCTTCGGGTAGGTTCTCCTATCTCCTGAGGCGTGCCACAACCTTCCAGATCAAGCCAGGATTCCATTCTAGCCAGGAACCATGCCCGAAAGCGAGGAGGCTACAAGTTCCCAGTCACTCATTTGGGGAGAAAGGATCATAAACCCAAGCAGACCGTTACGATACTTTCTTTTTTTGGTACGGACGTTCAAAGCACGTGTGTACGGGCAACGCCGCTACTGTTAACTAAAGTCGCAGCATATACTCTGCCAAGAAATGAACCCCGAATTCTCAAGCATCATCCGCCTCCCGAATGATGAAGTAATTAACCCGGTCGTTATCCACACGACACCAAAGTTCGCATATCCCAACGTATCCGGAGCCACACGAGTTTCTAACGGTAACCTCCGCAACCCGGATCCCTAAGGTCGGTGTGTGTACGAAAACGACATGGGCCGTGTTATGGATATGGTAAAACCCTTCACATCGCATCCGACGTTATCGCATTTCTTGGCGGGAACGCACGGCATACCCGCTCCGGTTCAGCGAACACAGTAGGACACGGCCCCCACATACTAGTCTGGGATAATGTCGTGGGAGACAAGTGTCCTAGTGCCTGGGTTAACGTTTGGGGAAAACCCTCGCACTACTTTTTGATTAATTATCCAGTTTCGAGTCACAAACCTGACACTTATTTATTTCCCTGGGCTTAGGGTCACGGACGCCTCGCAGGGGCGCCTTCAGTCCTGACTGAAACCAACCAGAGTATTCTAGAAGATTCCACCAAGGTAATTAAAATTGAATAACTTTGACGGGGTGAGCTGTGAATGCGTGTACGGCGAGTGACGAGAACGGGGCTGGATCGCACACTTTGTAGGTTGATGCCGTCCTAATACACTGAGAATCCGTGTTTGTTCTACTTTGATACAATACAAATGGTTGATGAGTCGCTCGTGGCGTGTATATAGAGCGTCTATAGTAAACTGCAGGAATCCAAGAAAAACGGTTGCGAGTGAGATAGAACGGAAAGAATATCAATAAATGTCCCGAGATATTTGATTCTGATTGCTGGTTATGTCCGAGATCGGAAAAGTAGGGAGGTAGGTTTAGGCCCCAGTGCTCGCTCCTGCGACAGAATTCTCGTCAACCTTGCTGCGTACTTCTTTAGCCCACCGCAAGCCACAGGCGTTGCATAATGTTTTGGGTCCTTGGGGGCCCTTTGCATGGAGTGATCAGGCTAAATAACAGCAAGGTTAAAGTTGAAATGCACCTTCCGCCATTCTGGCGAGTCGGTTCGTCCACACGTAACGCAAACATATTGCTCTGGGTTGTGCATTTTACGCATCTAGAAGCTTTGGGTTAATGCTTTGATATACCAAAAGCAGAAAAGGTTGAGAACCTTCTTCCGCCTCGAGGTATCGTCCCCAAGATCATCATCTGTAAGCTGTGCGCCAGATGCAGAAGTCTGTTGCTGCCCTCTGTATGGATGCATACCCAGTGGATCGTATCCGCGCATCTGGTTGGCTGGAGAGCCAGAGTCGTCGTAGGAGGGTCTTGGCTGGTGTAGCGGATAATAAGAACTGGAAATGTCGGTGGAGCGCAGTGCTACGGATTGCACAGAACCTCGAGTTGGCGGGGACGATCCGAGTGGATACACGCGGGATGTTGAAGGACCCGACAAAGGGGCGGATGGCGAAGGAGTACGTACACGCAACTCAGCAAGTCGTTTCTGCAAGCGTTCGTTCTCGATTTTAAGTTCCAAAAAGGTGTTGAGCCTGCAAGGAATGGGTTCAGTTGTCTCGAGGATTGGCAGAGGATACATACGACTTACATTGCGACGTTGCGGCTTGGATAAGGTTTTGCGACTGCGAAAAAACATCGTGCAGTGGGTTCCCTTTCGACAAAGTGTGGATAACCCTTTATTTCGAAAAGGACCTCTGATTGAGTTACATTGGATGGTGAAAATGCACTCCTAGTTTTGAGTCGAACATATGAATTCATCTCTGTGCGAGTGCGAAGAGATTCGTCGAAAGCGACGCGGAAGGGGCGGTGGTCCTCTGCTATGCAAGCGTGCGATGTAAGAGAAAGGTAAGGGTTTGAAAGTAAAACAAAACCCTACAGTTGACGAGGTCAGTAAACGCACGATCAATCAATTCGGCGTCCCTCCAGCCCAGAAGTTCGGAGACAGCCCTCCCACAAAACCATATCTTGGCATCGTTTGAAAGGACAAAAATAATGGCGTCCGATAGCTCATGTATAAGGAGATCTGCCCAACGCTTTCTCTTGGTAAATTCAAAGGTAGTCGAGGAAGAAGTTGATGGATTATGGGGAAGGGAAGTAGATTTTGAGGAGGATTGCCTGTGGGGAAGAGGGGCAGCGGAGGTGGATGGTGGACCGTATGACATGGAAACAGCGGGATGCGGCTGTGAACAAGGAAATGCAATTTATGGACAAATATTTTGATACAAGTACTAAGGCGGCCAAAACTATGACGTCGATGGGGGAAACCAGCCGCCGGTTATCCTAAGCCCAAGCTTTTCCCAACTCACATCAAGCTCCATGCCAGCACCACAAATATTACGAAACATGTACCCTAGTACGATCCTTCTCGAAGACCGGCCCTCTATTTGGCGCATATTCCCAACAGAAGAATCCGTAAAATTCAACTCTCTAGATAACTGAATACCCTCCATCCACCCGAAGTTCGGCCCCCGTCATGAACCGCGATGCATCGCTCGCTAGAAAGACGATAGCCCCCTGCAAAGTATCTTGTCAGTATCAACTTCACACTAGATATCTTGGCGCGCACAGCAAGCTCTTCTGGTTCAGCCATCTACCACACCATATCAGTATCTCGGACCCTCGACGTAATTGATGAATGCTCACTCTGCCCATCGGAGTAAGACTCTCCCACGTTTTCTGTTGGAGCATTAATTTTAGAGCCCTGAGCCCAGCGCAACTGCTAACCTTTAATTCTGGATCGTGAGCCAAGATGGTCTTGGTGAGCTTCGTAAGTACATATCCAGGGCTAGCGTAACACGCCAAATCGTCAATCTTGGCATATAAATGAGCACTTAGCACTTACCTCAGAGCATTGACACGAACACCCTTCTTCGCCCATTCCACCGCCAAACTCGCGGCCATTTGTCTTACCGCTAGGGAGACATAGTAAGAACCCTCTACTGCGTCTAGAAGATCGCAGCACATACCCGCTTTGGAACCATTGTAGGGCGTTTGTGGCTATTCTCAAAAGTTAGGTACCAGCCGTCCAACACCGAGACTACTGACCTGGGGAACGTTGACGACCTGATTATAGGTAGGTGGTCAGGGGACACATATCAAAAGTAGTGGGAAATGTACCGTGGAACTGATGCTAGCCACGAGTACAATGGAGCCGCCTCCTTGGGGTATCATGTTTCGAGCGGCCTCACGCGCCGTAAAGAACGCTCCATGGACATTGATATCATATAAGCGCTTTATACGGTCGAATGGATAACTGCGAAAACGGTAAGACTTTGGCCTGAAGGAGTGCCTTCCCAGCCACTTACTCAAAGGCGGAATAGTTCTCCACAATACCTGCGAGATTACGACATAACCTTGTCAACGACCGGATCATCTGACATGGCAAAATCCCCACGCACCAGCAGACGCAACGACAGAATCAATGCGACCATAGGTATCCATGACAGTCTCAAACGCCTTTTGGACAGAAAGCTCAGACGAGACATCACACCCCAAACCGATGATATTGAAGTCCTCGGGTTTCAAGTCGCTGTTAACTTGGGAGCTAACTTTAGTAACGGATCTTTTGTGGGGACGAGTAAAGTTACTGACCGCATGCGCTTTGGACCAACTCGTTGGCAGCCTCTTGAGCTTCATTTTCTTTCAGGTCAACAAGAGCCAGTTGCGTGCATCCCCTAGGAATCATTTATTAGCTTCATGCCATCGACTCCAGGTTTTTGGGACGCACGATTGAATAAAAGACCTGCAAAACTCGTTGCCCAAGCCTCGCACGGCCCCAGTGACGAGGCAAACCTAGCCTCCCCCATGACCCTTATTACACATGTAAAACAAAGATGTCGCTCACCTTGTCTTGGAGCGAGAAGGACGGAAGAACCCGAGGGTTCTTGGATGGAGCAGTGGTGCTCTGGAGCCTGGTGTGGGACAGCGCAGCACGAGAGAGAATTGGAGATCGGATAACACGCGTGAAGTTGGCAAGACTCATGGTGAAGAGAGTTGTGGGTGGAAGGGAGACGCGCTGAGGAATGAAATTTTAGGTCCCCGTTTATATAGTTCGGCCAACTACATAATCGTCACACAACGCTCCGAAGACTTTTACGACACGGGTCTCCGCAGCCGATTTGCGGGGTGGAAGTAAACGCACTTAATTAGGCTCCATCTGGATGATCAAGTGACTCAGGTCACCTTGCTCGTCCAAGTACCTTGCAAGGCTGTCCTATTCGACTCCAGGACTCCAGGCCTTAAGGCGACTTCCAGGCTTATTGCGTCTACGATGCCATAACCTTGCAAAGGAGCGCGCTCATGTTAAGCCACTGCAATAGTTTTTCCTGTCACAAGGCTGTCGATAGGTTATGGCCATTGGCTAGTAGACCCGCGCGTACCTTGGAAGGGTTGATGTCCAGATGAGTCGGAGCCTTAGTAAAGCACACAAGTTCATTGTAACCAAACTTGAGAGATCCGAGGGGTGTATTGTATTATAACATGGATATGTAGCCAGTACGGATCAGACATACCTAATGGTACCTCATAGTAGACCATATAAACTAGCAAAAACCAGGGAGCGGAAGGTGGGCTAGAAGGGTATCTGCAAGTCAAGAAAACGAGCTCACGAGCTCTCAAAACAAGTGCAATAAAACAAGCAGAGAACGAGTGATGGGTGAAAAAAAGGGGGGGAAAGTGTACGGAGGTACGGCGGTTTAGAATCCGCGAGATATTCCGTGCCAACGGTATTTAGAGGCATGCAAACTTGGACTTGCGTTTCTGCAGCTCTTCCATCCGAGAATCTAGTTGCGCACGGGCCCGCTCCTTGGCTCGGCGTTCTTCATCCAGTCGGGACTCTAGAGATTGCTTCTCTTCGACAATAGAGTTCCTCACCGTAACAACCTCCCGACGAACTTCCTGAAGCTCATTGCGAAGTGCGTCTATCTGTGCATTGAGAGAGTCTCGCTCTCTTGCAAGGTCCGTCGCTTGCATCCGGGCTTTGCGAACTGCAAGGCCAATTTGAACGTCACCATGCATCTCCACAAATATAAGAAGAGCAACATACGATTCTTCTCAGAGTCACCCAATGATGTTTCAAGAGTGCTAACAAGATCCATGTGTGTGGCAAGATCGCTCTCACAGTGGGACAACTGTTTGTTGAGCGTTTTGATCATCACCTCCTGTTCGTTGATATGCTTCGTCTGGTCCTCAATCTTGGCTGCTGCTGCTTTGGCATCCAGAGGACTACTTTGAGCGTTCATTGAAATCACCGATGTCGCAGGCGAGTCCATTTGCGAGTCCCTGGAGGATGAGGGCGAGATTAACGATGACTGGGTGGACACGCTAAACTGAGATTCCTGAGTCGGTGCGGGCGGGGGTGGAACAGACGGTGGCGGAGTTGGCGGTGGGAGCTTGCCATTCATGCCATTCACCCTGGAGTATGCGATGTTGCGATCTGGAGTGGCGCGAGCGATTGGCGCATCCTGAACGACAGAGCTGCGTGCTATCTGAGCCTGCAGATCACGCAGTGCGTTCTCCTGTTTGGACTTCTCAGCCTGCAAGTTGTCCTTCTCGTCCTTGGTGCGTTGAAGGTTATCCTGCATTTCGGCGATGAGATAGCGGTGTTTCTCTAGTTCGTCGACGAGGGATTCTCGTTTGGATGCCTCTTGGATGAGTTTGGTCTGCTCCGATCTAGTCTTTTCAAGCTCAGCCTTGAGCTTCTCAACTTGGGCGCGAAGATCGTCCTTCTCTGAGCTAACGGCTAATAGATCCTTCTCCATCGTCGCGATGATCTGCGTCTTCTCTGTGATTGCGTGTTCGTTGGCTGCCTGGGCCACTACAAACTCATTGGATGCCACTTGATGAGACTCGACCTCTTCCTTAAGAGAGTCAAGGTCCTTGAGTATGGCCTCACGTTCGCCTGCGTGCTTCTGTTCCAACTCCACCAAGGAGGATGCAGAACGTTCTCGCTCCGCCTCCAATGCCTGGTCGTGCTGTTTCTGGACAGTCTTCAAATCAGCACGGGCAGCTTCGAGCACCGCCTGAAGCGATTCGTGTTGGTGCTGGAGCTTGTCGCGCTCCTCCGAGTGCTGTCGTCCAAGTTCAGCAAGGGCTGCTGCTGCGCGGTCACGTTCCTCGGTCACCGTCCGTTCTGCGGCCTCTCGAGACCCTTCTAGGGCAGCAGCATGCTGTGCCTGCGCGATTTGAAGAGCAGACTGGATTTCAGTCAAAGCGGCTTCGTGACCGGTCTCAAGTCTCGAGATAGTCTCAGCATGAGATGCCACAAGCGATGCCCGTTCCTCGTCAGCCTTAGAGTCTGCGATCCTCAAGGCATCTACATGTGACGCAAGAAGTTGAGCTACCTCACCCTCATGTCCACGAGTGACCTCTTGGAGTAAGGTGGCCTGCTGTTCTCGGAGTGCTTGGATAGCTGACTCGTGTTCCTCGCGCGATTTTGCAGCGGTGGCGGTTGCCTCTTGCTCTAGTTGCGTGAGCGCCTTGGTGATATCCTCAACTTGTGTTTCGGACTGCTCCCTCAGCACGGCCATTGCAGTGGCATGTTCCCTCTTAAGGTTTTCCCGCCTCGACCTGTAGTCGTCCTCCTTGCTGGCAAGAACTTGAGCGTGCGCGGCCTTGAGCTTATCCATGTCCTCTGCATACACGGCATCTTTTCTCGCAATGGCGGCAGCGTGCTCTTCTTGCAGTTCATAGAGAGCTTGATCGCGAGAAGACTGCGACTCTGACAACGAGCACTCGCGAGCCTTCTCGGCCATGCGTATCTCGCTAGCATGGTCCTCACGAAGACGCTCAAGCATAGCAGCAGCTTCTTCGGCCTGCTTGCGCAACGCCTCAACGTGGTCATTGCGGAGCTTCGTCAAGGCATTGTAGTACTCCTCCTCGGTGCGATGAAGGTCGGCCGCAGCCTCCTCGTCCTTGCGTTTCATGGTGTCTTCGTGCTCAGCCGTGGCCTTGGTGATAGCCTCGTGGTGCTCTTGGGCCAGTTGCTCAAGGACAACCTTCGCTTCTTGTGACGAACGCTGAAGCTCAGCTGCGTGGTCGGCTTGGAGCTTCCCGAAGGCCTCTTTGTGGTCCTCAAGAGCTTCTTCGAGAGCAGCAGTCGCCACAGAAAGCTGGTTCTGGAGGTTTCCGAAGGAGGCCTCATGTTCGTCCTTGAGCCGTGCAACAAGCTCGTCGACTTCTACGCTTTTGGCTGTTAGAGCTTCTCGGTGCTCAGAGCGTAACGCCTCGATAGCAACAGCGTGGACAGCTTCGGCTTCCTCAATGGACTTGATCAAGCCTTTCTCGCGTTGACAGATTGAATCCAGCTCAGCAACAGTGTTACCATGTTGGGCACGGAGACCCTCAAGCTCAGTCGACATGTTCAAGGCCTGCAGCCCAGCAACGCGTCAGTAGGAGGTATACCTACTCGGAATGGGTTCATACCTGGTCTCTTGAGAGCGTACTGAGTTCGTCGTGGGCACGACGAATTTGCGTCAGTTGACCGTTCAAAGAATCAACTATCTCTTTATGCTGTGACTCTTTCTGGGCCATGGACCTAGACCGTTATTAGGCATGAAGACAAAGAAGGATGAAAATACCCTCACAACATGAGCTCATTAAGTCGATCAAGCGATTCGTCTACGTCTGCATCTACATCTGCACTGGCACTATCTGCAACGGACGATACCCCATGATGGATTTCCATGCTCTTGCAAACGGCGTTGAACTTCTGCATGGTTGTTGGAGAGAGATGCATTGCAAGGTCCTCTACCTCTGAAGGCTTGGGTGTTTCATTGACGATCGGAGATTGTTCTGCGTGCTCTTTCTCTTTTAAATTGGCCTCCAAAGCGCTGATCTCCGCTTCACGCTCCTTCAAAACCTCCTGCAGGCGCATAATCTCCTTCTCCATGCTAGATGCAGACCGCTGTTCAGTCGGAGTGACGTTGCCATTGGTACTGGAAAGGGAGATAGAGAGGTTGGGGCGACGGGAAGGGGAGTTTGAAACCGAGCTAGAGGTTCCATGACTTGAACCAGATGTTTTGCGCGAGCGTACTGACGAAAGCTCCTGCGACAGCGACACCGATGGCGAAAGCGATTGAGACAGCGACCTGGACAAGTGAAACGCGTCAGCACGAACCCCGTCAAAGCAGGGCATAAGAATACCTCGTGTGCAGTGACTCCAATGAGGCCGCCTGCCTGAAAAAAAGGCGTCGTCCAGATTCGTCATACTGTGGGCCGACCAGTGCCGGATCCTTGCTCCTTGAACCCGTCATCCTTCTCCTGAATGTCGTCACTTCCATATTTTCGAGAGCGCAAGGCTCCGGAATGGTCGGGTTAGCTAGTTTAGTTTCTTGGATCTGGGCAGCGAGGTCTGCTATCTCTTGCAGGGCATTACGATACTTCACAGTGACGGTGGAGAGATCGGCGAGAGTGGCAGCGTGCGTTTGTTGCAAGGCGACGAGTTGATTTTCTACAGAAAGGTCTGCCGTCACTGGGGTATTGACTCCAGAAGAACCGGCTGAGACACCATTGGTCTTCTCGCCTGGGTCCTCGAGGTCCCGTTTTGCCTGCTCGACTTCTCCGACCATACCGCTCAGACGCGTACGGTCTTCGCAGGCTTCTTTCTTCTTCCGCTCCCACTCCTCCATCCTGAGCTCAAGGTCCTTAACCTTTCTCTCGCGTTCCTCGAGGTCTGTTCGCCAGCTTGCCCCATCTTGCTGCAAGTTTTCCAACCGTGCCTGAAGTACCGCAACCTCCTCGCGCCGTCGCTCGCTCTCGCTTTCAAGTCGTTCTACACATTGCTGCAATGACATGACAGATTCGTCAGACTTGGCGAGACGAGCTTCCAGTTCGGTGATGTAGGAGGCGGAATGGGATTCCGTGTCTTTATAACGAGCGACTTCGCGTTTCAAGTCGGACATTGACTCGCTAGAGGTCATGGATGTCTCGTCGTACGTTTTCATCTTCTCTTCGAGATCGCGAACATAGGCCTGTGGGATGTCTGATGATCAGTTGCAGAGAACATAGTAGATATCGTGACATACTTCGGTGGAAGCTTCCCGTTCGGTGAGTTTAGCCAAACGCGATCTGAGCTCCTCCACATAGAGTTCAGTAGCCGTATGCCTCTCCGTGATTTGTGCAAGCTCCTCCTCCTTCTCCTCCACCATCTCGTTCGTCAAGCGTAGCGCCGCCCGATTCAAGCCCAACTCCGCTTCCATAGCGCTGATCGTCTTCTCGTACTCTTCGATAACCGGCCCTACGATCTCCTCGTACTTCGCGGTTGCGCCGACGTTCCCACCAGTGGATGTGCGATGGCGTTCGCCAAGCTCACGACGTAATCTTGCAAGTTCCTCCGTGCGATCAACGTATTTCTCCCTTAAATCCTCGTAGTTGTTTTGGAGTACAGTCATCTGAGCGAGGATTTTCTTGTTGGAACCCTCCGATGATTCGATGACGGTGGCTGCGGATTCCCCGGAACCTGAAGCAATGATCCCACCGCCCTCCTTGATCTGTTTGAGGTCTCTACGCAGACGAGTGACGGTGCCTTGCAACCATTCGATGTCGTCCCACCCGTCTTCCTTCTCGTTGAGAACAGCGCGATTCTTGATGTTCCTAGCACGATTGGCATACTTCAGAGTGTTGACTGTCTCGCCTACGTTCCACTCGGTTGGACTAACGCAAGCGATCATCAGAGTATGGGCATTGCCACCAAGTGAGTCTTGCAGAAGACGAGTGAGCTTCGAGTCACGGTAGGGAACATGAGAGTTTGTGTGGGATTTTGCGCGGGAAGGGTCACCGAGGGCAGAGATTACATTTCCTAAGGCCAGTAGCCCGCTGTTAATGGAAATACCCTCCTTGATACGTTCACCAGCGGCAGCAGTTCGTTTTAGCTAAAACTTGAGTCAGCTCATGCGCCGATCCGAGGAGAAATTTAAGTACGCGTTCTGAACCAGCCAAATCAACGAAGTGGAACTTGGACACAATCGTCGTCCATTCGCCACCATCGTCGTCACCGTTATCAGCAGCTCGACCATCAGGTGGTCGCAGACCCAGGGAACTAGCTGGTCTCAGCCCGCCACCTCTCCCCATTGCAGCCTGGAAGCTAGGGGTTGCAGGTCGGCCCATGGTAGGGGAAGAAACTCTTGCAGCTGTTGGTGATCCGCCAGTGTACAAAGATCCTGGACGCGCAAGTCGGGAGGGAGAGCGACCATTTGGAGGCAATGGCGACGGCGAACGAGGAGGCGGGCCAGAACCGGTGTATTTCTTTTGAATAAGCGTCAAAGAAAATATGGCATGCGAACGAGAAGATTGAGCATTCATATCGGTCTCGTTGGTACGCCTGATAGCAGTTCCCTGACGAATAAGACTGTAGAATCATTAGTACGGACTTGCCAAAGAGCCAAAAAGTTATACCACATACCTCATGACTTCATTGCTACTTCGGACATTGACCTCTCGAAGGCCGCCCCAAATGATAGAGCCATCTTTTCCTTCCCTGATTTGGACCTCGCGTCGGACCCCAGTGCCTTCATCCGAACTCAGAAGGTCAATCAGATCCTCATTGTACACCTCAATGAAAGATCCCTTGATGCTGTGATTCCAGGACCCGCCGCGTTCTTCCTTGAGCTTCCTTGCCTGCGAGAATAATGTTGATACAGCCCGTGGTATAATGCCGACACCATTATTCGGGTCGGAGGGATTGGCGTCTAGGTCAATACCAGTCATAGTGAATGTCTTTCCGCTACTGGTTTGTCCATAGGCAAGAATGGTGCAATTAAAGCCTTCCAGAAAGCGAGAGATGAGAGGTTGGGCGGTACTCGTGAAGAGCGCATGCTGCGTAGTATTGGGTGAATGAACTTGGTCAAAGGTGAATACTTGTTTTTTCCCGATGGCGGTAGGCGTGGAGACAGCAGTAGCAGAACCGGAAGCGGCGGGTGCAGCAGACGCAGCATCGACGGTCACGGTTGTGGCCGTGGTTGCATGAATGATAGTCCTCTGGAAACGAGCGGGTATGGACGCCAAGTCTGCTGAGGTCGTTGGTCGAATGCGAAGTGCTGAGAAGTTGAATTAGTGATTAATGCCTAATGGTATAATAATGAAAACAAAAAGTACTCGCCAACTTGTACAGATGTCGTTGCACTAGACGACGACGACGGAGGGGCCATCGCTGCAGTCAGTGACGGTCCTCGCGACTGGTGTAAGTTGTTAGCGGGGGAACGCAACGCGGGCGTTGCCGATGCGGCTTTGTTTAATGAGGTCTGTCGCGTCACACCATCAGCAACTTGGTAGCTATTCTACGTGTGATACTTCATTGTTGCAATATGTTGTCAAGGTAGCTGATAGTAGTATTCAAGTGCTCCAGGTTCTCTAGATCTGTGTCCGAGGCTCAGTGGAACCCATCCTGAAATTTCCGACAGACTTGTCTGACTCCCGGGCCATCAAATAGGCACTGTGAAGCCTGCTCAGGCGGAAGCGCTGAAGGTTCAGGACTCTGGAATAGGGATACGTCAACCAAGCTTCCGGAGAGTACTCTCACTTCTGGGTCCATCAATGCTAGGCGGGGGGACACCGCAGCGCAACGGAAGTACTACTACTGTCTATAAGCTTGGTCTACACTTAGGAGACTAGCTATATGCACAAGCTCGGAAGTCATCCTCTATTCACTGCAGCCAAGAAGTTTGCAACAACGATTGTGCTCCTGGTACCAACACTAAACCGCATAACTTGCGGCACATTTTTGGGTTATGGAATTCCACCGAATGTGATGCCAGGCCATCCAGCGGCGTGCTGCGCTTGTTTTGTAGAAACGATTCTCATGACAAAGTTACATTAACGGATTAAAGAATCAATGTAACTTCCAGACCTAATTGCAAGCTCAGCACCACATCGCTGCTACAGGGAATATATAGAAAAAGTAGTATGGGTATGCTGAGAATTTGAAAAACAGTGGAGAAAGGAAATGTGAACATGGATAAAGGATCGTGAGTTATACGCATATAGCGTGTCGTAATGAATGTTTCCTGTGCAGCCTGATTCCTGGGGTTGACGGTCGGATTAACCGATGAACGTTTGACGACGACGGGAACACTTACCAGGGCCGGACGAAAAGGGGGGTCCCAACTTCACACTTATCCTCGCGTGATAGCAGGTGATAGCTGAGGTGATGTCGAGACTGCGTTTGACCACGTCGTCATGGGAGCCAGATTTTTACCATCTGGTCGACCCCAGCAGATGCTACTACGTTGACCAGCTTCTCAGCCTCACCGGATTTTGAGTCGGTAGCATCTGTTCCGTTGGTTTTGCCGGAGCCCACAGACATTCTCTGTCGTCCCCACGCAATGGTTGCAACGAAGTGCGTGTGCGCCTCGACAGTCTTCATACATCTGCCAGTAGACAATTCCCACACGCGTATCGTCTTGTCATCAGATGCTGAAAGTAGAAGTTTCCCTGAGGGATGGAATACAAGTGCGCGAACCCAATTGTCGTGCCCAGCCTGTCGAAAAGATATCCATCATATGAGCGTGCAAATCTGAAAAGGTGGTCTGTACCAGAGTTTTCAACATTTGGCCACTCTGAGTGTCCCATAGTTTGATCGTCTTGTCTCTGGAACCTGTGGCGACGTACGAGCCTGGCTTCTTAAGCCGATCGGTATTCTGGATCCAGATATCAGATATAGTTGGTCAAATCTCTAAGGCTGAGTATGAACGAACCGGAACACCCGCAAGCTCTCGGATGGCATTATACGAGGCTACCGGAGCAAAGACTACGACTTCGACCTGGTGGTCATGTCCCCGAAGCTGCGTCTTTTGTTCACCCGTAAGAGGATCCCAAAGTCTAGCAGTCTGTCACGTAGAGTCATTTACACAATGATGGCAAAGTGGACTTGTTTAAGAAAATACCTGATCCTTGGAAGCACTTGCTAGTAGTCGTCCATCAGCGGAGGGAACGACATAGCGTACCCAATCCGTATGACCGGTGATTGTCCGTACAAGATGCCTTGAAAAAAAGTTAGATGGGCGTCATCATGAAATAGGTCACTCTCAGCTTACGCGGAAGCGACGTCAAATATTCTGATCGAGTGATCCCAGCTCGCACTGACAATAAACTGATCTCCCGGCATAAACCGTGCAGAAGAAACAGCATGATCGTGTCCAGTCAGCGTCCTGATGTTCTTCCACTCATTCTGAGAATCCCATATCTTGATGAATAAATCCGACGAGCACGTAACTGTGAATGTTCTCGCCAGAGAAAACTTCTTAAGCAGGAATTCTCTACAGAAGAAAGACAAGTCATCATCGCACTCACCCAACAGATGACCCTTGTGATCAAATTCGACATCGTTCACCCCTTTCTGGTGGCCTTTCAACGTTCGTTCGAAATCACCTGTCTCCCAATCCCAAATCTTGACGCTGGCATCTTCACTTGCCGATGCAAGCAATGAGTATTGAGGGTGGAAGGCTATACGCGTTATGCTCTGTCTGTGTCCGGTAAGGACATGGGCAGCCGGAGCGCGCGGAACCCAATCGGCTTGCATTGCGGCGCGCTTTGATGGCGCAAGAGATAGTTCTTCTTGTAGAGATGCATTTCTAGTTTCCAGGTCCATGATCTAAGTCCAAGGAAGTTTAATCGCATGTCTCTCCGCCATGCAGCGAATGGACGACACCTTCTTCTGCAAACGAATAACACTCGTCCATTTCTTCTCCAACAGCCCAGCATATTTAGCCTTAGGGTCAGGAGTGTACTCGACCCCAGAATCCATCTTCAGTGCATTGTAAGCTGCAGTGAAGTTGTTGGCATGGAGGTACTCCAGCATAGACTTATGCCTAAATCGATGCATTGGTTAGCAGTCAGCATCAGTTCACCCGGATTGTCGCTGCCACGCACAGCTCTTCTCTCTGCCGGTCGGAAAGGAGGGCCATGGCGATTCCAGCGCCCTTGACTTGACCGTTTGAGTTTTCGGCGGAACGGAACAAAACAACGCGTGCGGGTGAATGATGTTGTCGCTGTGGTTTGCAACCGTTGACAGCAGGTCCACAGCTCGATAATATTGTTTTGCCTTGTTGTCGCCAAGTCGCGTCCCACCCAACTAATACTATGTGTGTACTAGTCTACCTAGACGTCCAGACCCAATCGTGAAGCTTCGAAGAGGGAATACAGTCGTTCCCGTTAGCCAGTTGAACTTCCTTGTGGACCTGGTGACTGTCCCTTCCAGCGAGTTTTGGCGAAACACTCCGTCAAATTGTCTAGCGCTCAGGGCATCAGACCGTACGACCAGCGCGTCAGCCTCGTTACCTTCCATCTTGAAGGCGTTCTGAATTAAAGTCCACTCTTTTGGCCTCTTGCGTCTTTGCGCTCAGCCCAACTCCATCAGCGATGACCTCACCCCGGTTAAATAATGGAGCTTCTAAGGAGCTTGAGCGCATTTCAACCAAGTTTATATCCATACTTGACACAAGCCAGGTCGTCATGACAAGGTTCTGGGTGCGGAGCCGGCATAACACCTGACATTCCCTCGTAACCCACGATAGTCTCCGCTCCAGTTCCAATGGTCGTCCGTCCACAAGTCCGTGGTGCTACTCTGAACGCTCATATGCCGAGGGAACCGCTGCAGGTGTTATCAGTGCTGGTGACTCCGGGAACACCAGTGTTTGCGCTGCAGCGTTTCGCGACGCCTTTGCCATTGGCTTCGCGAAAAACCATGCCGTCAGGAGGCACCTCCCACTGCGTCGGCGAGACAGGCACGACCATGGTGTGTCTTGTCGCCGATACAACATGGATGAATCCACTCCTTGAGAAGGTATCAGGAAATGCTTCTGATGCCACTGCCGAGGTGACATCGTGCATTGGGATCAGGCGCGATCTAAACATGCGAACTGGTAGACCACACGACAGTTGGAAGCACTCTCCTTGCTTTCCGCGGGACAGGTCCTGGAGGCGCTGCTGAACGCAATACAATTTGGAGGTGAGGAACATGATGTAAACCAAGAAAAACAATTACAATGTAGCAAACAAGCAGATATCCACGTCCATTTAGTGTCCCATGTCCATGGCCATTGTGTAGCTGCAGTGTGAGCAAAACTGAACAGAATGAGACAGAGGGTAACACGATTAGATGAGAATGGCAGGACACTGGCAATAGTTGGAAACAACGAAAGAGGGGTGTCACAAAGAAAGATGAGATCGATTTACAAGATCAGAGCAAGAAGGAAAGATAACGTGTCTCGGAGGAACGCCTTAAAAGATCTATATCCGTAGGTACTTTTCGCAGTCGACACCTTCAGGCCACGAGGAGGATCCAATCATACCTAGAATTGTACGCCGCCCATATTCATGTAGTTTTGCACCCCGGCGGGTCCAGGGCTAGGGTGTCGCATAACACTTTGGTGCATGGCCTGCGTCTGTGGAATTCCGAATGCTGGGTTCATCATTCCCATTTGCATCTGCATCTGCAGCATCGCCGGAGTCATCGCGGCAGCCATGCTTGGAGACATGGCACCGTACATCGCATTTGGGTTTGCCATACTCGCCATCGTAAACATGGTTTGCTGCTGTTGAGGCGTTGGGGACTGAGACTGAGGCGTTGATGCTTCAGACCCAGTGTTAGATCCTGGCTGTTGTTGGGCCTGTATCTTCTGCATGGCTTGAAGCTATGCAACAACTCAGCAAATACTTGCTCAGTTCAACCACAAGGACAAACCTCATAAAACGCAAAGTCTTGCAGGAGTGATGTTCTCGCCGGGTGGGTATGAAAGATTCGCAGCATCTCTTGGCCGGCATCCGGCAAAAGCTCTTGTGTGTCACGAGAGTTAGTAACAGGCTTGCGTTCAGCTGTATTACTGCATATGCTGGTCAGCAGTGCCCCAAAGTAAAATCACCTGTGACTGACTTCAAGCGAATGTGACGAAGGTTGGCATTGGGAATATCGCGAACGAAAATCCATCGGACTTTGAAGACACCTTTCCATTTGTCTGATGCCCACACGGTACTACTCCGTGTATAGTCGACCTTCAATCGGTCAGCGAATTTCCAGCAAAATCACAACGGCAAAACTCACGGGAGTCAGCATTTCTGCCATCCCGCAGAAATGCCCGCTATCGGTTGGGTGTGTTGAGAGGTGCGTGTCATCGTCAAGAACGTAATACTAACCTGGCATTAACACTGAAGAACAGGTAAATTGGGCCCCTCCCAGCGCACTCTTTGAATGCTTTATCGAGGCGCTTATTACCGGGGTCAGTGGAACTCCAGATCTCGTACTTGAGGGATTTGTGGACATCGTCCTCAGTGTACGATTTGATTACAAAGTATCGTGCCTGCGAAGAAATCTTTACTCAAGGAATTTATCTCTCGAGGGATGGTGACCAACAAACTGTGGTCGAATGTCGAAATTCGGGGGATTGTATCCCTTGGTAGAAATCAACGTTGGGAGGTCAACTGGAGAACTGAGGAACCCGGCAAATGACTGTGCACTGTTATCGCCTTGGGTTTGTTGTAGTTGACCTTGCCCGAAGCCTAGCCTGGGCGCCTGCATTGTGCCCATTTGGTTAAGGTATTGTGCAGGAATGGGTGGGACGTTGGGGATGTTGCTCTTTTGGCCCTGGTTATACCCATAATTCAAGTTCGGGTTCGAGGTACGCTGGTTGAGAAGTTTATCTTTTTGATCCCAAGCAGTTGCCCCAGTGACTGTCAGCGCGCGATCGCCGTCGTTGTTAGATCCGCGCTGTGGCATTATGAGACCCAGTCCGCACCGCGTCTAACAACGAAAACGAAACACATACTGATTGTCCGGTCGGGGTTTTTCGACCATCTAGCTCGGTATTTAACTGCAACTTCCGTGAGGTTCCATTACCGCCTTGCGTACTGTTAGGACGCATGCCACCAGGCGAAAGAGCAGGAGGAGGTTGGGTTGGGTTAAAGCGAGGTGGATGCGCTGACTGACCCCCTTGGAACCCATGACTGTTTGAGTACAATTGATTGGCGCTGTTGAGCTCCATGGCAGATAATGCACGAGTGACGTCGTCGATACTTCCTGCACCGGACACTGAGAACGAGCCTGCGGGTGTGCGCCAGTCGC
This sequence comes from Paxillus involutus ATCC 200175, assembly GCA_000827475.1. Classification (NCBI taxonomy): domain Eukaryota; kingdom Fungi; phylum Basidiomycota; class Agaricomycetes; order Boletales; family Paxillaceae; genus Paxillus; species Paxillus involutus. Next base: position 1,202,390 of record KN819332.1, read on the forward strand.
CGCTTCCAGGGGTGCCCCAAGGAGAAGAGCGTCCAATTGGACTTGTAGGGTACTGGCCTTGCCCCTGACTACCGTGCTGTTGCTGGTTCGGAGGAGGTGAACGCGATGTGAAATATGATTCGTCTTCGTAGGGGTTGACGAGCTCCTGTTCTTCGTCGTATTCTTCTTCGGCGTCTGGCGGGCTAGGAGTCTGTCCGACGGTGGCTGCGTGTCTTGAGCCAGTTTGCTGCAAAGTGCCTGCACGCTTGAGGCCTGAAGTGGACATTTGCCTCACACCGCCTTGAGCACCATATGTCAGACTCTGATGACGACGAACTCCTGAAGTAGCCGGAGGTGGAGATGGGACATGAGAAGTTGCAAAATGAGGGGAAAGCGGGGATGGATTGCCGGGGGATGATTGCGATTGTGCGTCGACAACTTGTTGATGCTGAGCTTGGTCTGCGTTGGACATATCGTGCTGAAAATGACGGTGTGAGTACAATCATCCTCAGATAAAGATACGAGGAAAGAATATGCCAAGTATAGCTGCATCCCACGGAAGCGCAGAATCTTGTATTAAGAAGGTATATTGAGCGCAAACACTCACCTCGTCTTCGTTATTAAAGCCTCGCATTTCTCGTTCCCAGTCTTCTTCATCGCCTTCGTGGCCAGCGATAGCAGACAGGCTATTCATAGTTCTTGGAGTTAGATTCCCGGATTGCCTTGAACTCTGCCCACGAAATGCTAAGTGAACGGGAAAGAATGATAGAGACCATTAGGGTACATTCGCAACAGTATCAAGACCACAAACCTCTTTTAGAGTTGGTAGGAAGGGAGCTCTGTCTATGGAGGGAAGTTTTCTCTCCGACAGCACCGACACCCCCAACCCAGTCTTCATCGACAGGCTCATCGTCGTTCCAAAGTTGTTGCTCCTGAGTTTCCTCGGATATGGTCGCACGTGCACCAGCCCTGGCTGTGCGAGACGCCGCCGAGATCGTGTGGTGGCGGCGAACACCACCAGTGGAGGGTGGAGAAACTGGCACAGGAGGGGGCGAAATAGGATGTGTGCCCTGTGATGACATCGCGATTATGTTTTACGTCTTTTTCTCTCTAACAAAGCTAATAGGTTAGATGATAGTGGAAGCCAATGCAAAGATCTGGCGGTAATCAGCGGGGAACGACTGTACAGAAAGGTTTCCCAACCGACACAAGCACGGTGTGGGACAGATTGAGAGCAGGTGTCAAGCACCAGAACATTTCACACCCTCCGCCACTCCGAAAACCAAAAGTGGGAGTCCAAATAAATTCTTCATTCAAGACATAGGCCAGTGGCAAGAAATGCACTATTGATATTAAAATCACTTTTTACAGGTGATGCACAGCTCGAAATTGTAGTAAAAACTGTCCCACGAACGCGAAAACCTCGTGGCAACGAAAGTACACCAATAATTAACGGTATCGTCATGTAGGTCGAAACCAGAGTCATCAGACAAGGATCAGACCAAGACTGGATCCACACCACCACGTCATGCCATGTTTGACTCCTTGGGGATTTCGGAGCGCGCAGGCACTAGGTTTGGGGTAGCAAAGAATATCACGGCGACCAACTCGGTGAGAGCTGCGAGGGGATACCAGATGGCTTCTTTGTTTTGTTCGGTCGAGTTGTTAGCGGTCGCAGCGAAGAAGGCTTCTCTGACGACAAGTAGAAGTGAGATAATCAAGAGGACGTATGTCCCGTATTTCGAGGCAGTTTGTTCGCCAGAGCCTTGATAACCGCCCTCTGTCGCAGGGTATTAGCCGCCATTCAAATGCGAAAGGTTGAATACATACCTGAAAGCTCGGCACGAGCGAGGAAAATTGTTTGCAGGAGGACGAGGGCAGCGCAAATGAGGAATATGTAGATAGCAACCTTGCGCAGTGTGTTACCAGTATTGATGGTACTCGTGGTAGAGCCCAAACCGGCATCAATGGCACCAGTGATGCCAATTGCGACAGCTGCCATCAAGGCCATACGGAACAAGAATCGCATGCGGAGAAGGCGCGAAATGGGACCATTAGGTGGGTTCTTGGCAAATGCAACGCTAGGAATGAAATGAAGTTAGGCGAGTCCATATTGAGATATCCGCACGGTGAACTCACCGATCGGCGACCAGGGTATAGGCAGAGTACAACAGACCAAAAAAGCCAGTGTTGTAAATAACCTCGTAAGCTATCAACATGTTGAGGTTTTGACCGTCAGCAGGGACATGAGCTAGGAGGGCGCGCAATATGAATGCAGTGATTCGAACTGAAGTCGTAGGGAGTTAGCTTGTTTGGGAGCAGTGAGGATAGTTACTTGCCTGAGCAGAAGAAACACAACATGAAGAAGACATAGGTTGGTCGCGCAATTGCCTTGAATATAAAGAACCCAAGCAGAGGGAAGTATAACAGAGTGAAGATTACAGCAGCTGCGAGGGAGTGAATTCCAAATGAGGCGGCATAGTTGTAGCCTGGAGGTGCGGTGGTCATGAGGAAACTTGTATGTGTATGTGTATATGAAAGAGCTGGGTGAGAGCAAGGAGAAACAGGGAGGAATAAAAATCGACACGACCAGCGAGAAGAGTAAGGAGGGAGAAAATAGAGAAACTCACGAAGGGGAGCTTCTCTAAGTAGTCGCCGTGAGCGCCATCAAACGTTGGTTTGATGGATTAAACAATGGCTATTAAAAGTTCCGAATCGTGTTTCGGGGACACTCAACCCCCCTCCGGTCGGATCCTGAATGCGCTGCAACAAATTCAACTTCGGGTATTCGTGTTCTGAACCTGTGTGCGGTAAGTTCATATAACGCCGTGCCCACTGAGCCAACTGCCTCCGATGACGGTCAAAGGCTGGGGGTGTATGGCTCATCGCCCACGTTGGTTTCTTGAGGCTACTTTAGGATACTTGACCTGTCATGATAATCGCCTATCGACACCGGTGACACAGGGTTGAAGGATTATCACGGAATCTGACCGAGGGAGGTGCCGAGAAATAGATGATAGACCACCGCAC
>KN819332.1:1208468-1262682 GCA_000827475.1 Paxillus involutus ATCC 200175
ACGGAACAACTTAGGGCAGGGATATATTCCGACGTGCCAACAGATCCCTTCGAAGTCTTGTACGACTGCCGCTTCCTCCTTCGTATTGACCCAACTCGGATGCCTGAACATGTAAAGTCTATCTTGAGAAAGCAGGACAAGACTGTGTCAGTCAAGATCGTACCATTCACGAACTACTACTGGCCCAAGGTCGTACTCCAGCGCGAATCTCGACCGGACCAGGTTTTGGCGGTGTTCGGTCTGAAAGGGACTGCTGATACGATGGGCTCACCACCGTGGATTTCAATGCAGTGGGTCCGGTTGTTGGATGCGACGTAATGTAGCCACATAATGTATGATATTACAATCGAGCTTTTGCCGGTCCATTACTCTCAAGAAAAGCCTCTATAACCTCGTACCACAACTCTGCTGTAAAATACTCAATCCAACTATGGCCAAAACGGCCGTGCGGTATGGAAGCGGGTGTATCACCGATTGGAACCAAGCGTGCCCAGGGTATGAGATCCAGGAAACCTTGCGCATAGGAGAAAGGCACAATTTGGTCCAGCTCACCGTGGATGATCAGGAAGTGAGTGTCGGGGGATAACTTCGAGTGCAAGCCCGTGAAGTTGAACTCGGAAATCTGAAACTCGTCAACAGTAAACTCAGAGCTAAAATGGTGTGATATACCGCTTTTCCCTGTCTCTCTTGAGGGGATGTCAGGATCTGGGAGAGGGGGCCACATGGTGACGAACGTACCGATGGTTTTGAACGGTCTGAAAGCTGGCTTTCAGCACAGTGTACACGAGATCATGAGCTATAACTACTGACCTTCCAACCAATCCCCGCCTGATGAGTTGCTTTATGCGAGGTTGATGGGCCTTGTCAGCAAACCACTCGGGGTCGAAGTCATACGACATCGTCTGATAGATTATCTGTGTCCTTTGCTCAAGTGACAGTGGGCCGCCAGGTCTTCGGGGAAACTTCAGACCGTACCGCGAGTCTCTGATAGGCGCATGTAGAGTTGCGGCCAAAATCACGTGCGTGACTTGGAAATGCAGGCAAGTGGGATCCGTCGGATGATATGGTAGGAAAAGTAGTTGCTGAACGATAACACCTAAGCGGGGGACATCGCTCAGGACGTTGGACTGGCTGCGAAATAAACGAACCTCCCATAGAATGGCCGCATAGCGCTACTTTTTGCCATCCAAGAGACTGTATTAGGAGGAGAAGGTCTCGCGCGAGGGTCTCAATCGTGAAAGTCTCTTGCTCTCGGACAGTGGAGTCACCCATCCCCCTGTAGAACGCCGTCCGTTGTCATTCGTCAATTAAGCCTTTTCGCCGAGAGACCGACCTGTGGTCATAGATAAGAACTGTCATTCAGAATGAGACCTGCATCAGCAACCAGAAGTTGTTTTCTGAGTAGGTCAATTGGGATACCTGGGCGGTTGAGGGCAATTTTACTGATTAGTTCTTTTGTGTCGTTTCTGCAACCTGTCATCCCGACAACGAAAATGAAGGGAGTCGCGGATGTGCCGTGCTTTGACCCAAGTACTTCGTACGCCAGCTCTGTTCCGTCTGGGAGCTTAAAACGAGAGAAGCTACACATCATCAACGAGGGTACTATCGGCAGGTCAACTCGAGCTCAGGGATTTGTGGGACTGTGGTTGGTGTCGGTGAGAGCGACGACTTCGAGACGGCAACGTTGAATCGACGGGGACGGTCAACTGTTTACATAAGTTGAGTCCGTCTGTGGTCGGGTTATTCCGAGTCCCGACCTTTCCTATGGAAATCGCACACTCGCGAAGACTTGGCAACACCAACTGCTTTCCGACGGAACCCCGGTGAAGTGTGGCAATTATACGGTTGCGGTTGGCATCGGCCCGTGCGAGGGAATGCCTCCCAAGATTCTGCTAGAAACTCACCCGGAGATACAACTACCAGAGGAAGTCACTCGGTAGAATCAGTCCAGAAATGACATCTGTGGGCAACAGGAGGAGTCTTCCCTCAGATATTAGATGGTATTGAAAATCGTGTTCTAAAAATCAAACTTGATACTGTGATTCTCCATCTGTAAAATATAAAGACTCAAGAAGTGTATCAATCATCTGGAACATCACTTACAGTAATCTCTCCCCCGCGATAGGAGCCCCTCTTTTTCTTGTTCTTCTCCTTTCGGAAACCTGCTCCACGGGTCACGATGAGATCGCGATGTGCCTTTTCACCATAGTCATTCGCCGTCCCCCCCTGAGGACATCCGTTAATATAACGTCTAAGGACTGCAGTGTCCTACTTACCCTTGCATCATAGTTGTTGTCTAGCAGCAGCTCGGGTGTTATCTCTTGAGGTTTGATCCGTTGAAAACGCTCGTTGACTCTCCGGGGTGGTTTTCCGCCCCTTGGGAATCCCACGTTTTCCTGCCATTTATCGGCCACAGCGGTGGTTACTGCCGCCCCACTTTCCGAAGTTTTGCGCTTTTTCGCCACCTGTGTCACCCGTATATCGGCTTGGAGAACTAGTTTGGCAGCAACAACAGACGACCCCTCCGATGTGTCGGTCGAACATGTTTTGGGCTTCGGTTTGTGTGCCTTGTCTTCGGGTTCTGAGCTTGATTCCGATGAATCTGAGCTCACGCTCTTCGTAGCTCTAGTCTTTTTGGGCAGATCTTTTTCTTTTTTTGTTGGTTTTGCATCCCCATCCGAATCTGAGCTGCTGCTGGAATCGGAACTGCTGGAAGACGACTTAGCGTCTGAACTTTCCGAATCAGAGCTATCTGAATCGGAGCTGTCCGAGTCAGATTTCTTCTCATCTTTGGTAGACTTCTTGTCTGGTTTTTCACAGGCTTCCTTGACATTTTCTCCAGCTGAAAACTCAAATGAGCAGTAGAGAAAGATGATAGCAATTTTTGGCTGACCTGATGATAACGTTGCACTGGTGTCGCGATCAGTGGGCTTTTTAGGTGTTTTGTCCGCTATTGCTGCACCGTCGGACTCGTCACCGCTGTCGTCACTATCACTAGTATTATCACCTTCGCTCTCAGAGCCTGCGAGGTATTTAGTAGTGGCACAGGCAATCAGCGAGAGAACCTACTTGAGCTACTTCCCGAACTACTCGACGAGATAGCTCAAAGTCAGCACGTAAGCAACGATGAATACTCAGTCAGATACCTTGAGTCGGAACTCGAGCTTGTGTTTGAACTGGAACTGGAAGTTGAGTCCGAGTCGGACGATGAATCTGATTCTACGACTCAAGTGAGCTTGAGATCAGCATGGTAAGCATGGTGGAGCCTCACCGTCAGAAGAGCTCTCAGACGATGCTAATGTATGGGAAACTTCAATGCGTGATCGATGGTAGGAATGCTAGAAAATACATACAGTCCGGCACTTCGCTGGTGGTTGTGTTCTTGTAACTTGCTTGTATTGTAAATAGGTACAAAAGGTACTCACGGTTTGGTATTTTGCTTCGCCTTCCACTGCTTCACGATATCCTCCAGTTGCGGTCCCTCCTGTTCTATGTCATCGCGAAGGACAACGGAGCCCTTGGCTGCCTTTTTGACGGCCTCGGCCGCTTTTCCGTGAGATTGCTTCTTCAGAAAATTATAAATCAAGGTATATGTTGCTGTGGAAGTGGTGATGAGCTAGTAGCAGTCAAACTGTGTGAGCCGCGGCATACCTGCAGTGTTTCCGTCCATGTCCCTCGGATGACCTGCGCGTTGTCGAGAGTCTAAATAAATGAATGAATGATAGGACCCGCGGACACGTCTCTACGTTTTGGAAACTAGGTCTTGAATGTATCCAAATTGGCCAGTGGTCGGCCGGTAGTAGTGTCGATTCTAATTTCTCACCACTGCCAGTGGCACAACTTCAAGTTGTGGATAATTACCGATTGTAGCTGTGTTTACGCTCGACAAACTTCCCAAGGTACCCACACCTACTTCAATAATGAGCTCGATCAAAGGTCCTTCTGCAAACCAATATGATGGCTCTGCTCTCCGCATTGCAATCGTACACGCCAGATGGAACGAGACCGTCATTGATGCTCTGGTAGATGGCGCAGTCTCGAAGCTCAGGAAATGCGGTGTTAAAGACACCAATATCGTGGTGCAGTCCGTTCCAGGTAGCTTCGAGCTCCCCCTTGCGTGTTCCAAGTGTGTGACCCTCCACCATATCTATCTGAACATGCTGATAATCTCACAGGGTGATTGCTGGTTCTCGTGTACAACATGGGTCATCCGCTGGCGATCTGCTAGGTCTTAATTTCGACAGTTCCACCTCGCCGCTCAACAAACTCCCAACTGCTACCAGCACCTCTGCCACCGCTCCAACCACCGTTCTCGTGCCCAACGCACCATTTGACGCCGTTATAGCCATCGGTGTTCTTATTAAGGGAGCAACCATGCATTTCGAGTACATCTGTGACAGTGTTTCGCATGCTCTCATGAAGATCCAGGTGGACACAGGTGTCCCCGTCATCTTTGGCGTCTTGACTGCCCTCTCGGACGATCAAGCTTTGGAGCGTGCAGGTATAGGCCGAGGAGAGAACAAAGGGCACAATCATGGAGAGGACTGGGGACTTGCAGCTGTAGAAATGGCGACCCACTGCAGGCATTGGGCAGAAGGAAGGTTCTTGTAGGACAGCTCTGGAGAACGGTCATCAACTCGTACAACATACTGCATAGTACGTGATTTTATACAACGTTCGGACTAAAGAAGTTCTGTAGGCTTGTTGTAATTCTAGCTTGGCAGCTCCACGCAATGTTGTCACGAAACAATATTTCGCACCTCTTGGATGCATTCATCCAATTGTGATCTCCTAACGATTTGGTTTCTCAGGAATGACAAGTAGTCTTCTCATGAGATGGTGGGTGGGGACGTCGTCCTGGATAATCCACCAGTTCCATGGGCAGAAACTTGTCGGTTTGCTACACCTCTCCATGCCTGACCCGAGAACGAATGAAATAGCAAGACCTGAATAGCATGCGTGTCTCGCACCTCTGGAATGCCTGCATATTATCAAACGGCCTACATCTCTAGGAACCAATGAAGCTACTTGAACATTCGGATCTCAGCTGTTGTCCAAACAGACCCTTAGCACGGTGTCCCTCCAGCGTAACAGCCGCGACCCGCAACAGCCAAGTAGCAGTTACCTTTCGGCCGGACGGCTGGATCTCTACAATCTCTCGAGGCATTTCCAGCAGGTATGTGGTCGACTTGTTTTCCGAAGACCAAGGGTCAGTTTAATGGCGAAATATTCCCTGGCGAGTCCCTTCCCCAGTCCGGAGGCTTTGTATTCGGGTTGTTGATATCTCTTCACGCCCAGGTTTCGCTGTCTCTATCGTAAGGTAACTCTCCACACAGCAGGTAGACACAGTATATCGAGTGTTGCGCCTTCCCTCGCGATCTTCAACCTAAGCCCCTAGCGAGCAGTGGTTTTGGCTTTCAGCAGCACTAGTCATGCTATCCCTCCCGCTGGTTCCGAGCGCTGAGCTTCTTCCGATGAAGGTATTACTCGCTGGATCAGTGCTTAAATACTGTACTAGACATAGCTCATATGAGCCAGGGGTAGTGAGCGAGTTGTGTGGGTGTCAGTTTATAGTGCACCGTCTAGGTCGCCGCCGTGCAGCCATAACATCTGTACTAGTAGTACTAGTGCAGCAACTGATGACATCTTCCTTAGGGTTGTCCTATATATACCGACACGGAAGTTCTCTGGCTCAGCGCTAGCTAGCAGAATTGTTTTGGTGCTTATCGCTGCTTCACAACTTATTGCCAGTGAGAACTTGAACTTCCCTCCTACAATATCTGGACCCACCACCTCACTTGAAGTACTGTCAGGCTCAAAGTTTCCGCTACAGCCAGCTGTCCTATTTCAAACTTGTCCCCAGTCCATCTTCACTCCAACATGAAGAAGAAAGTAGGTGCTGTGGATTCTGACGCAGACGCAGATGTCTAACACAACCGTTGACCACCAAGGTCCTCTTGATGGGCGCGTCCGGCAGTGGCAAGACTTCAATGCGTTCCATGATCTTGTGAGTTACAACCATGGCGCACTCGTACGGCATCTCAGCCAGCCTCTAACCCTCAGCTCCAACAACCCTGCATCCTTGACCTCTCGGCTGGGCGCTACCATCGACGTTGAGCAGAACCACGTTCGGTTCCTGGGTGACCTCATCCTCAACTTGTGGGACTGCGGTGGTCAGGATGCGTTCATGGACTCCTACCTGTCCATCCAACGTCCCACTATTTTCTCACACGTGGGTGTTATGATCTACGTCTTTGATGTGGAGAGCCGGGAGATGGCCAAGGATCTCGAGTACTATCGCGAATGCCTGGATGGCCTGTCACAGTTCAGCAAAGAAGCGAACGTATTTCTATTGGTGCACAAGATGGACTTGGTTCGCGACGGTGAACGATCCGCGGTTTTTCAGCGGAAAGTTGTTGAACTGGAGAAGGCGAGCGGTGATTTCCCTGTCAAGGTTCATGGGACGAGTATCTACGACGAGACATTGTACAAGGCATGGAAATTCTAACTCATTCTCGCACAAGCATATCTGATGATTTATGCCACAGGCTTGGTCAAGTATTGTCAACACACTGATACCCAACGCCCAAAACCTCTCCAGACACCTCCGGATATTCGCAGAAGCCTGCAGTGCAACAGAAGTTATTCTCTTTGAACGTGCCACTTTTCTGGTTATCGCTACCTCGTCGTCCTCCGAGGCTTCCGACTCCGTGACGGCCCATTCATTAGATTCCAAACGGTACGAGCGGACATCAGAGTTAATCAAAGCTTTCAAACAATCATGTTCGCGCCTGCGCGAGGAATTCCACTCCCTTGAGATGGAACTTGCAGAATTCACTGCAGTTCTAGATGAGATGACAAAGAACACCTACGTCTTAGTGGTGGTCCACAATCCAGTTGTTGGTGAGGGACGAAATGGACGATTATGTTTACGCTACTGAAATCGCCTTCCAGAAACGGCAGCGATCAAGATGAACATTCGAATGGCACGGAGGAAATTTGAAGAGCTCCAAGGGGACAGTTTGGTGTCATAGCATCAGTCACTTGGCACTCCAGAAACATGAAGCGCACTTCGCACGAATTTATGATATCTGATAGTAGTGTCATGGGGCAGCGACGGCAGTTAAGCAGACCGATAATCTGGGTCGATACACTGAGTGGAAACAGGATTAGGCAAGGTGACGGATACATTGATCCTGAAGAGAGCTTCCAATCCACGAAAAAGTGACAATAACGTAAGCTAATTGTTGACCCAGACTGCAACGTCCAGTTAGCCCAGGTCTTGTAACCAAGAAACTATGCTTACAAGCAAGCGCGATGACGAGATACAGAGTAATAAGCATCATGCCTTCCATGTAGTTGGATTTACCATCCCTGTGACAAGTTAGCCCACGTTAAGCCAGGATGTATCAAACAGGACTGACATTATGAGCAGCGATGTGAGGAGGACGGATACAAACACTACGATGGTCTGTGGGGTGTCAGATTTCGGATCAGAACAACACAGAAAACCCTTGTACCTCAAAGTTGGCGAATTGCAACGTCAGGGGTTGCCCAATACTGGGTCAGTGTAAGTCGTTCTACTGCAAAGTCAAAGAACCGAAGAAAACGTACCACCAACCAACAATGACGAGAAGGGGTACAACGAACGTAGCGATTTGCTGACAAGATGTTAGATGCTGAGCGCTACGAGACTGTCACCCTCTTACAATGGAACTGCCCACGCATATCCCGATAGTGAGTTCATACTTGTTTTTCATCGCCATCCACACGGAAGTTACGTGCTCCGCGGCGTTGCCCTGGTCAGCGGTGAATGGACCTGGATATAGGAGAGCACTGAAATTTATTCACCACTATTGGAAGTAAGATAACTCCGATGAACGCCTTAGGGATGTTGTATGTTGACGCAGTCTCTTCGATGGATGCAACCACTGAAATTCGGTGAATAGCTGCGGTGATCGCCACATATCAGTACCATGCTTACAATACTCGGCGCAGAAAGCGGTGACAACGGTGACGAGAAGAAGTCTACAGTGAGATATGAGTAAATCTTCACACGTGCATCACTAGCCAACATACGCGGATCCTGCAGCAACTACGCCCATACGCGGTTCTGTCGTTTCAACTTCGCCATCTTGTTGGAAGAGACGAGGATGGGTGCGCAGCTACCAACAGACGGTCAGAGTGAGACGTTGGGCGTCCTTGGTAAAATTAACGGACCTGGAACAACAGGTATGCAGCATAGACAAGTAAAAGTAAAATGGCCGTTCCTCTAGAAATCGTCAATAGTCCGGAGGAAGGACAGCCTCCAGCGTCATAGGATACGTCGCAGGGGGACCTCGGAATTCCAGCCTTTGTGGTGCTCGCGTACGCAGCGGGAATTACGAGGGCTATAGATGCACGTGTAAGTATTGTTGACGCGTGGAGTTGGTTGGATCATTACTGATGCAGGACAGCGTCATAAGCTTGTAAATTTATCAACACATTGCACAGCAAAAGGAGATTTTGATGAACCATACCGAAGCGGATCTGTGATTCTTGAGGGCGGTGATTAACATTATCAAGTTGGTCACTTACGCTTGAGCACCAGTGGAGTTAAAGGATCCCTCTTTATGAATAAAACCACCTAAAGGCAGTTGAGCTTGAGAAAATTGATGAGGACCGAGACTTGTTACCCGCAAGGAAAGAACAGCCGAGGACAAGCAGTATGTTGGAGAGAATGGAGCCGAGCATCTGAGTCTATATGTTAGCACGTTGGCCTAATTTAATAAAGTTGAATGTCTCACCGATGTTTGCACAATCCGAAGTTCACCTGGACATTTGTAATGAGAATATGTAACCTAAGAGTCAGGAAACCTTACCATTCAACAGGGCAGCAATGCCGACGATGATCTCGACCGCATTCCCAAAAGATGCGTTGAGCAAGCCGGACAAGGTCTGACCAAGCTTGACAGACATCTGCTCTGTAGCTTCACCAAGCAGCTTGGAAGATGTTGGTAAAACGGAGATGAAGATCTGGGTGAGATTGCACAGACCTTTGCCAGTGGAATGATAGCCACAAAGCTGAAGGTGAACCTGAGGGCAGCGTCCCATGCTAGGTTGTGGGATATTGCGCTTAAGGGGACAAATACGAGGAGGATGTTAAGCCAGGAATTGAAGAAAAAAAACTTGTAAGAGTCTAGCCAGGAGGGCTCGCCGTCGCCTTTGCAGAGAAGTAAGACTCTGCGCAACCAGGGTTCTGACTGTATTCCGCCATTTTCAAGAAGTGGAGATGATTCTGTTGGGGACATGGTGGGGATGACGACGACGAAGGAGACATGTTATCCGACTTGAAGTGTTTCGAGGGCACACAGCCACACCGCCAAGATCATTAAAGATGACGTATCGTAATGCTAAATTGGACATACCTTCCTAAAAGGTACATCTTCCAGTGCGAAAATCTGATGCCCATGTTCTGATAGAAAGTACTAGCTAGCTTGTATAGCAGGTCGGTTTCTACTGGGCCAACTTGTCCGCAGTTCGTGGTTTTGAACTCCGATGACCACATGGCATAGGCAGTGCATCCACCATGTGCATCAGTCAATGTATGACTCCCAACTGATTTATTGTTGACTTACCACCCGAGCAAACTCTGGTGACCTGTCAATCATTGACGCCTTGACCCTTGAGCAGCCTGGGCCACAGCAATGAGCCTGCCCTCCCGCTCTGATTCATACTGGTCTATAAGATTGTTGACGCCAACTGTCCTCACTGGCAAGGCATTATGCGCCTTTACTTCTCCACCGACCATGTCCGCAATAGCACCATCACCCATAGCTCTGGTCAGGTTCTTTACAAGGTCGCCACGCCGTTTAGGCCCTTCTTCATGACCGGCACCACCACGATAAGGAAGATCGTCGCCAGCCGTCCGCCCATTTTTACTCATCCAAAAATCTCCAGTTCTGAGGTCCAGCCCGAAAAAGATGACGATCCTCACCACGATGATCCTGATATCAGAGTCCCTCCTGTGGGAGAGGACCTTCAGGGGATGGAAGAGGATGATTTCGAAGGGGAGGAAGAGATAGAGCCTGGCATGCAAGATCAATTCGCAGAGCTTGCCCAGATAGAGTTCAGGAGGCTCACATCGTCAACTCTCCGATGGTTTGGCCTCAACAAGCTAGGCCGTGGCCAGGTGAAAACCAGTGAATACATTTCCTACAGGGGGCTTAACCGAAAGTCAGCTCAATCCCCCATCTTCGTACCTACGGCTAACGTATTCGCTTTCCCATAAAGCTGGCGCTATTTCACCGGTCCCGATGATCGGAAATACAAATGGCACCTTGGTCTCACTGTCTGCAGGGTGAGTGCTACGACGGCGAATACATCCAAGCTATGCAAACGTTAATGCCATAATGAACACAGCTTTACCTCGAGAGCGATCCTCAAACTCCCATTGCCCGATACCATCGCTATAAAAGTGGGATACTGCCTGGCGATCGCCCACGTTGTGGATTCCTGGAGATTTTTCTCCTTCGACCTACCCAGATGACGAGTGAACCTTTGGATAACAACATTGACCTTTCCGATTACGTTGACCACGAGCTTGAAGATAGCTTGCAGAGAGAAATAAGTCCGGAACTTCTCGATACCATTCTTGTGACATTCATCTATGTGGAGAAACTGAGGAGAGAGCGCGAGCAAGCCGCAAAGAAAAATATACTACAATGGAATTACTGAATTTGATATCTCCGTAAATACCTGTGCAGGGCATTGTGTAATCATACTGTATTTTTTGAATCAAAGCAGACACTGACCTTTGGTAACGTTGCTTGATGTTCCAAATGCACAGCGATTAGGGTTTACTCCCTTGATCCACTAGTTCATCAGCGTTCACCTCTTGGTAGCGCAAGTCTTTGTCCTTGAGATGCTCGATGTTCGAGTACTGGACCAAGGTTCCCATCAAGAATCCATTCCTTCCTGCAGTCTCCCCTGTATATTCGACGATCGACACACCCGTGTTCAGGCAGCGCCCAAATTGAACTCCTTTGCCACACGTCACCACTTGCATTGCCACCAATGTGGAGAGGAGAGTAGTGATCCATCCTCCATGAGAAACAACGAGTATGTTCTGAGGCTGTTCCTTTGGGAGACCTTGTTTGATCCTCGATAACATGTAGTGCATGATTGACCTAGTATACCAGGTCTGGCATCTTGCGATCAGAGCTGGCGTGGTTTCGAGAGACGGAGCTGATTTCTTTGATGGTCCGATTTCGCCTTGCAGTTCGCCCATGTACTATTTCAAGTTGTTATCATGGTGTAAAGTGAAAATCTTCATGTTGAGTTGTTGCGCGCTAAGTGTGAGGAGCGGCTTACTCGCTCTCGCAAAGCTTCGTCCTTCTCTAGAAGGATATCGGGATTGTATCCGAGGATGAGGTCTGCAGTCTTGGGACAATCTCAGCAAGATTCTGGAACTAGGAGCGTTCGCCGGGGCCATAGTGCATCATATGGAGTGCTCACCTTCGATGCTCTTTGGAGATCACTGCTGAATGCTTTCGCAAGAGGAACGCCCTTCATAACTTCTGCCGCCAACCCCGCCTGCTTTATGCCAGTTTCGTTGAGTGGGACGTCTAATTGACCTTGTATCCTTCGTGATCTGTTCCATTCTGTTTCACCGTGTCGTACGATGTACATGCGAAACAGGACCACCATCAGATCAGGTCACCAGAAGTGGAGTTAAAGACAGTGGATTCTGGACTGGACGCCGAGTCCATCATCAGAACATTCCATCATGATTCCATAACAATATTCTTGAGCAAGAAATGAGAGCCGAAAATATTCCCGAGGGTTGTCCCGTTCCAAACATGACGTAAGCGCGTTTACGATGACACCAAGAAATAGTCACCAGACTACCTAGTTCAAGTGACAAGAATCCTTTTGTAATACAACGTCTATCTTCTAGCTCGACCATGTAAGTTTTTCAGCGCGTCAAGGCGATAATCTCCTGGCAAATGTTGCTGATCCTCTCGTCTTTGAGGCTAGATTTCACCAAGGTGGTGACTTCCTTGAGTTCCGCTACCTGTTGAGATCCGAGTCGGGGGTCCAGTAAAGCGTTCCGCGTTGTGGCTGCATAGAGCTTGTAGGGAGGATTTTCCGTCGATGTCCAGTACAACCAGGACGAAACGTGCTTACTATATTTCCAATTGCGACACAGGCTCGATAAGCCACTTCGGGATCCTCCTTTTCTGATCGCAACATCTAAACGGGATTAGCTTCGCCGTTGGGAAATAAACAGAGACATTTACCTTGAAAATGAGGGAGAGACACTGATCCCTGACTGCTAGACTGACGGGTGTCTTTAACTGAATGCAGGAAAAGCTACAAAACAAACTTGAGCCTCATTACCGATGTCATCATGATGGAGACTCACTTGAACAATATAGAGGCCAGAGCTACTCGCTGCGGCCTCGAGGGGAGAGGGTACGGTGCTTGGGCTAACGCCTCAAAGACCTGGGGTGGTTGTCATGTAATGTTATCACAAAAAGGTCGAAACCAATTGACCTGCTTCACCCATTGCCCTTCGTTCACAGAAGTGCCCTCCTGAAAGCAGTTGGCGACAGTGCGCAACAGGAGTAACGAGTTCGTCTCCTGCGCCTTCGACATTGGTGTTTTGCTTGATACCACAGACGACCAATCAGATGCTTTGAACAGAGAGTCAACGAGTCTCTCGCGACCACCAGGGGCAGGAACCTCTCCACAGTACGCAACCACCAGGCGACTAAGATCCATTACTGCCATTAGCACGTTAGTGGAAACTGATTTCAGGCTCTCCGCGACGTTATGGCGTACTGGGAAACCTCTGGACGGCTGGCCACCTATCCAAGATTGATATGATTGCCTCGAGGTGTGCTACGCCAACAGTAACAGAAGTTGGAGAGGGCGGTTGCGAGGTGACTTGAGAAAGGAACGTAAACGCCTCGCCGATCATCGCTAGTTCTTCAGGGTGCATTGCACAGGATGCCGTTGACTACAGGGTGGTAGCAGATATGTGAACAAGCTTGCAGAAGACAGGGAAATAGAGGCTTACCGTGTCATCACGGAGAGCATCATTAAACTGGTATAACTTGGCTTGCATGGCCGGTACATTGGCTTGCTTGAAGGCTACAAAAGTGGACTAACGAAAAGTTCACAATCAGGATATACGGTAAATAGGAAAAACAGGCAAGCGTACGAATGGAAGAATCTTCGACGGGGTCGAGGGGGCCGGGGAGACGGGAGGGGGTGCTGGCGCTGAGGTACCAGAATAAGCTGATGCACCGGTGTAGGGATCCAAATAAGCAGATGGAAGACCAGCTGATGACGATTGGTTTGCAGCAGGCTGATATCTCGACGATCCTATGTGGGATACCGATCAGGCCTGTCAAGTCCGTCTTTGAGAGTTTGTAAACTGACCGGTAAATGGATCCACGTAGGTGCTGTCGTCACCTAAACTTACGCCTGAAGTGTTTTTCTCAATAAACCTCACGACTTCGTCAATATAATTCGTTGAGATATCATTTTGTTCAAGGAAGCGTTGCGCAGCTGCGTAAGGGTTCTCTAAAGGGGTCATAAGCACAGGAAGCTTGATCAGCCACGAATTTCGCTCACCGGATGCGTTGTACGGAAGTTTCAATGGAGGCGAGCCCTCTTGTACGTCCACGTCAAAAACGTAATCGTATTCTTTACCACTGTAGAGTTGTTTACGACCAGAACCAACGGCATCAACGACTTCACCGATCTTCTGCCAGGTGGAGGAGGCACTATCCCACTTCTAGCTGTTAGAGAGATTGGCGTTCACTCTTCGGGGATGAGTTACCTGATGGGCTTCCACAAGGTCCCCCATTCGAACCATTTTCACTTCCCCGGCCTTCTTTCCTGGTTCATGTCCGTCAATACGGTAATTTGCGAAGTCATAGGTCAGACTACCTGGAGTAGCCAGGGTTTCGGGCCCTGGCAAGTCGGTTTTCTTTACATCACCAACTTGCTGCGATGGAAGAGCCTGGGTGGAGACTTGATCCTCGAACGCCTTGCGGTCAACTTCACTGGCCCAGCGTTCCCCCGAGTCACTGAAAACTCGAACGACGCCATCGCTGCATCCACTAACGATATCTCCATTGGGCATAGTGGACACCGCCCACACGGAAATGGCAGGATGCACTATGACTTGAACACATTCCCCATCTGCAAGCACCGTCACGGTCAACGTAAAACCAACTGTTCCTGGAGAGATTGGACCGTACCACGCCACACTCGCACTGAGCGATCTTCTCCAGCCGAGACTACATCACCGTTGGGCAACACCGATAAACTGTATACAAAAGAAGTATGCCCAGATAGCGTGTAAACTACATCGCCGCCCATTGTCCATACTCGAATTTCACTGAAAGGGCGTCAATGATATTTTCAGCTGTAAACTCCACTTTTAACTGACCTGTCATTAGAGCACGATGCAAAACCAATATCGGGGACCAAGGCCAGCCCACGCACGGCGTCTCGGTGGCCTTCGTAGGTCTGCATTACCTTGTGTTGGGTCCAAAATTTGATAGTCCTGTCCGCAGAGGCTATTGACTACGCGTCAGAAGCGTCAAGAACAAAGCAGAAACACTAACCAGTCAAGAACTGCGAATCATCTAAAGCGAGCACTGCCCAGACGGATTGTTGGTGACCTTTTAGATCATACTGAAGCCTGAAGTCTTTCCAGACTTTGGCGGTCCTGTGTCTCTGCTCTCATTGTGCTCTGCCCGTAAAAAAAGACATTCACGTACTTGTCCCAAGATCCCGAAATAATAACACCAGCCGGTCCGACATGGATAACGCAGACGTTATCAGTATGCCCAACGAGCGAATATTCCGGATCCTCTTTGTTGGATGAGTCTAGAGCAAAGATGTTGATGACCATATCTTGCCCTCCAGTTACAGCGTATCCTAATTACGAATTGTAAGATATTCTATCAATCTGTTGTTTTTCACGGAGTAGTTCTGACCTTGTGGCACATCTGCAGTTGGGGGAAGATATCCCACCGCATTAACATACCTGGAACCTGCTCGAAGGATCGAAGTGGGGGAAAATGAAGACGGTGATTCTCTCGACCACGAGATCGCAGTTGAATCACGCGAAGCAGACAAAACTAGATTATCTGTAGGTGACGCCACTGCACGGACCTGCATAAGCACCGATCGGGCGTAAACAAGCGCTTCAAATCGCAAGAGATAGACATACATCCGATGAGTGGTTCGATAACGTCGCTGAAAGTTTGTAAGGCATGGAGGGCTGAGGGCTGAGGGCTGAGTCCTTAACGAATTCGATTCAGTCAAGCTGATGTCGACAAGTACTCCCACGACGTATTATGCAAGCTTTAAGAATAGGAAGCTTCGGTCATTCAATGTAAGGTCCAAGGAGTGGCAGCAAGCAAGGTCATTATCGAACTTATGGACCAGAATCTGACGGCGTCGGAGTCTCGATTCCAGCCGTGTTTGTGCTGAAGGCCTCAACTTGGGTTGGGCGACCAGTGCGAGGTGACTTCAATAGTATTGACTACAGAAGGAATGACTGTCTTCATTCTGCCCACGGTCTGCCTACGAGAGACTGATAGTATCGGTACATTTGGCTGTCTTCAACATGCCGGAGAACGAATCCTAGGCCTGAAGGCCCGACCATTGACAGGTTATTACAGAAGAGAATTAACGACTAGAAAATGTGCACCACACTAACGAGCCCTACAGCTACGAACAGCGCAGCAGGGAGATACGGAGGTGTATACTATGCCTTGCACCATTATTTCATCTCCTGCGAGGCCTCCCAATGCAGATTGTCGAGGGTAGAAAATCAACCACGACGATTCACAGATCGTGAGGGGATGCGAAAAACGGAACAGTTTCATGACGATATATAGTCCCACTACTTTAGGGCCGGCACCCGTGTAGGAGTTTCCCGGTAGCGAAGCAAGTACTTGCAGGCCGCCATTACATATCCTAAACTTAAAAACCACAGTGACAGAGCAAGGGAAGGTACATCATTATTTTTTAGGCACGAGCACATAGTATTATAGCAGGGACAACATCGATATCCATCGAGAGCAATAACAAACAGATGCACTTCAGTCGCAGAGATCGACCGCTGTTCCAATGGAGAATCTGTGCTTCTTAGTCGTTCTGTTGGGCTCGGTTCCGGCTTTGCGTTTCAGGTTCACCTCCGCCTGACGGGCAACAGCAAGTGTGAGCACGTTCTGGGTTGGTTCTTGGGTCTGAGAGTCGATGTCTAAGGTATCGATCGGCGATCCGTCTGTTCGTTTCCGACCAGTGCAGGACTCATCGACGGTACGGCTACTGTAAATGTATAGATCAGATATCTACTAGAACATATTGCTAGAAAACCTACGAGTTTCCATCTACGTCGCCGGGTCTAGTGATTTTCTGAAAAACAGAAATCAAACCGTGCTGTCAGATAATAATGGGAGTCAAAGCACTTACTGTATTTGACAGCCCCATTAAACGATTCTCGACCTGCGGTTCTGGGTTGAAGTAGTCCAAGTACCTCTTGCTTCTTTTTGATGTTTGCAAAAAGATATATTTCGTTTTCTGCAACTCCTGCGTTTTCCTACCCTTGCCTTTCGGTAGCTTCTTGCTCTTCCTCGTTCGAACCCGTGTGTGGCCCAACTCCTCAGAGATCGAACTTTCTGTCGCAATGAAAGCTACCGGAAGAGAAGCTCAGTCGTCTTCATAGTGACACAGTAGACACAACTAACCCTCATCTTCTAGTCTCGTAAGCAATTGACCAACTAGAGCAGCAGTGCAACCTAGAAAGAAGTGATTAAAAACTCACGAATGCTGAAGATTATAACAAACCGATTTTCTCTCTGAACTGCACCGCAGTTGTAGGCTGGTGAACCTCGAAGATTTTGATCGCACGTCTGACGAGACAGAGATGAATTCATCTTAGCGCGGGCGTGGATTCACGACATACCTAAATAGTGCAAGATCCTGGAACCGGCTGATCATATCAGCGTAAATCTTCCCCGCGATGATGTCCCATTCGCGGGATCTGCGAAGGCGACAGTCGAAGCAAATAAACAGCGATGGAAGACGTTTGTCCTGCGGGCTATGATAACTGCACGTCCCTCGATGGATAACTCATTTTTTCACTGTACATTCAAAAGCTTACCCTGTGCACCTGTAACCATCGAAGAAATACGACACGTCAGCATCCCATTGATCACGCCCACCGAACTCCTGACCAAACGTGGTGCCATCTCTTGCAGTCACCTTCACAGAGAACCGAGACATCGTCAACCTGCATGGAAAGTTTCAGTAAGGCCCTTGGTTACTCTATGAGAAATTTGCATGACCGTGGTGCCACAGTCACAACCAAACTCGCCGTCGTCATCCATCCCATTGGTTGCAATCTCCATTCTGACGGAACATCTTATATTCGTGGTCAGATTTGGTTCGGCTTGGGCGCTGGACGACCTGATGGTTAACTCGCGACGAAGTTCTTTCCCCGGGGGAACTTGAGTTTCCATGTCTGTCACTGTCAAATCAGCGGGCGTCGGGAATGTAAGACACAAAGTACCCAGCATCTCAGAATCGTGCATGACCGGACTTCTCTCCCCATGCCGGAGCTTCTCTTGGAGAAGTAGAGTGTCGACTTGCTGAGTTGAGATAGCAGATTCGGTAAAACCATTGACATCCGAAGGAGGCAACGAAGGGGCATGACTTGAATTCGGCGGGGGCGATGGGGATCGCATGTCGATCTCTTGGGTGGCAGGAATCACCTGATTCTCTTCCATGCCTCTACAAGTAATCTATATAGATTAAGATGAAGCACCGGAGACGGAGGTATACAAAGTGAACTTACGAGGTGCCCAACGCGCGTCGGCGTAGGCTCTGAATGACCGCTGTATTGCGCCAGACCAGTGCTTGCGCCTTCGTGGACTGGGATGCGAAGGACATCCCCGTCGTCTCCTCTAACTCCGATGGGCACCATCGGCACTTCACCATTATACCTAGTTAAAACGATGCCATCGTCCGAAACCTCCTCGCCTTGCGCATCCTCGTCTTCGTCTGCATCCCACACTACGTTCCGGTTCAGCGCATCGTTCCTCTGGAGTTCAGCGTCCTCCACCCGAAGTCGAGCTTCTTCGACAGGAGTGAGCTTTGGGGGACAGTGGGCAGTGATACCGGTGAACACGGCATTGTTGTCTTCCATCGAGGATGGAAGAAATGAAGAAACTGAAACGACCTTCATGCTTACACTGGGAACTTGCAATAAACACACGCAATGGATTCCTGTCGGACATCATGACGTACCCGTGCCACCCCGTCTCGAAATCACCAATCTTTGTACTTTCTGGAACTTCTCCTGTTCGGTGAGTCGTGAAAAACCACTTGTTGGAGTCGGTGTCGCCGGCCCGGAAGTGGGGTGGTTGATAGTCGTCGGGCGTGTTATCGTTGAAGAACAATTTGAAGTTTCCATACCGACATTCTGAGGTCGTCGTTCCAAAGACACGAAGCACTCGTGAAGGTGAACTTACTTGGCAAACCTTCCATATGTGTAATAGTAGTCACCAACGTCTTGATCATTAACTGAAGTGGGAGAAACGATGGGTCTGAGGTGAGGGCAAAGTTGCAATGGAGACATGCCTTGAGGCTCCGTTTCACTTCGCCCAGGGTAGGTGGTTTTCCCCGTTTGAGAGCGTCAGCCATGGGATCGCCTCCCGTGCGACCCAATGACATCTTGGACAATTGATCTCCTAAAGACATAATGGGTACCACAATATTGGTTCCTGGAACTCTATGATACTTTCAACATGTCAGTTAAAGCTGACGTGGAAGGCTCATTGAGATACCTGGAAATTGAACGTATACGCCTCCACGATGCTGCGAACTTTTGATGAGCTTGATAACAGTGGTAATGAAAAAATACTACTTATTAGGGTCTTTGCTGTCCTGAAAAAGTGGCTTCTAGCAGGGGTACCTGGTGAATGTGTCGTAACTTACCAGATAGATGGCAAAGATGAAACGGCGAAGATACTGCTTCTCAATGGCCTCGAATATACCCTTTTCCTGGAAAAGACACGCGCATGGGTTGAATGCGGGGTGAAGTCATCGTCGAGCTGCATATATGCGTACCAGATAGTCCAGGATCCTGTCGCCTTCGTTGGTGAAACCTCGCTTGAGATTCATAACGGTCACACCGCTAATGGTCTGCCTGGATTGGGTATCGGAAGAGAACGACCCAGAAGGCTGACTGGGTAACGCGCTGTTGATTTGGGCGGACAGGTGATCTTAAGGATAGCTTCAGATAGTTGATAATCTTCGACACCACCTTAACACTTACATTCAGAAAAGTTATCAGAGGGTAGGAGACCCCTGAAGACTTGGTTAGCTTGAAAGGGAATCTCAGGAGACACCGGTTACCTCAAGTAAGCAATGCATCCAAGTCCAGCCTTAAGGAGGGTCTCGACGCATTGCAAGCTAGAACTGGTTGTTAGCGTCTGTGGAATGTCAGCGATGAGAAAGAGCAGCATTGTCGTGTATGCTACCTGAACTTCACTATTCGTGGCCGTAGCCTGGGCCTGCATTGCGAGTATGCAAGTAATAATGATAATCTCGGGGATGCGGCCAAGGTCCTCGTACAAGATAGTGGTAAAGGTTAAGTTAGAGGTATTCCAGACGCTTGTTTTATAAGTCAAAATCTAATCACGTGAATGTGGTCCTGGAACAAACCCAGACGTCACACATCCATGAGGAGTCGAGGACACGTTAAACAATCGAGAAAGAGAGCCAGCATCCATGTGCACGATCACCGGTACCCTTGATCAAAACACTGATTTGAGGTCAATTCGAGGCCCTATCCTCTTCGTTGGGCTACTTGACCAAGTGTTAGCATAAACTCCATGAGCTAGACAAGTACTACAAGTAGTACTCATCAATGCATCGTTTATATGGGTAATGTTATCACAACAAACAGTTTGCGTACCAGATCAACCACATTGCATGGATGATTGAGAAGCCTTCACAACGACACTTCCCAGCCACGTAAATGTCTTACGATTGTCCTGTTCCTATCAGTGTATTTATTCGAGATTCAAAGCCATCGTTGCGAATTGGCATTTCAGGTGTGTGGAAGGGGTTCTTCATCACCGCGTCCGCATAGGCTTCAAAAACCTTTTGCAAGACAGGCTCGGCAGTTGTCTCCCCCAGGGAAGTCAGGAGTACGAATTTGGTGCCTATGTCCAGGATCGATCTTACTGAACTGAACTGTGAAGTGTATATACGCACCGGTTGCTGTCAAGAGAATAGTCATTTTGAAAGAATCTCCCTCGATAACTTGCGCTCCAGAACTCGACCCAATAGGCGAGAGTCTACTAGTGATCGCATGTATACCATGCAGGGTTCCGGCGAGCACGAGATATTCGTTGGAAGTCAGCTGTGCAAGGCCGTCTATGAGATCCCCTAGTCATTCAAATGCCCACACGAAAATGTAAGGATCGGGACCTGCAAAGTTGCGCTGGTAGACAAGGCCACCGGCTTTGTTAATCACCTGTGCAGACAGTCTTTCAGTTTACACGAAGTTAGTAAATAGTTCATTTTACCCATAGACTGAAGATAGCCATGATGGTCGCAGCGTTCAGTTGAATATTTGGTGGAGACGTGGATTGAGAGTTACGCAAAGCTGACTCGGTGTCATTACATAATTCCATGCTACTGCGAGCAAACTGAATATGTACCGGCTTTGCGCGAAGCTGATCAGCATCTTCACACGACGCTGCTTGGACTCGTCATGAGAGTCAACACTCTCCGCTGCCTTGCTAGTGGTCTCAAGGCTTTGGTTATTATGTCATGGTCAGCTCAGTCGAACCAGGTTTCAGCCCTTGGGCAACGAGATCTCAGACAACTCACTGCTGAACAAATAACAACATTGGCCGCGTCTGTTGACCCAGTTAAGAATATTGACACGCGAAATCCCAACTCTCACTTGTCAAAATTCCTTATTCCGCGTCCCGGTGCGTGACGCATCATTCCTACTCGCTGACGTGATGGATCTCATACCAGCTGAGCAGCCGGGAGCGAAAATAGTACTGTGGTTCGTGAACATATCACTGCCGCACTCACAGCCCTGGACTGGCACGTTGAAGAAGACAGCTTCACGGACTATACCCCCTATGGTCAACAGTCTTTCACCAACATCATTGCTACCAAGGACCCGATAGCCTCTCGCAGAGTCATCGTTTCTGCTCACTATGATAGTAAATTCTTTTCCATGTACCCCGAGAATCAGGTGCGTTCTAGGCAACCTCTTATCCTTCGCGTGTCGTTGACGTTTTTCAGTTCGTAGGGGCAACAGATTCGGCAGCACCATGCGCGATGATGCTTGACCTTGCGGAGGCTTTGAATCCCATGTTAGCCCGCCGGAAGGAGCGGCTTGAAGAGGGATTCGGGGAACATGAAGATATCGCAGATACCACTGTACAGCTGGTCTTCTTCGACGGTGAGGAGGCTTTCAAAGATTGGACAGATGCAGATTCTGTTTACGGTGCAAGGTAACTATGGTTAACTACAGAAATCATATCACCTACTTAATCTAACGAATATAGGCACTTGTCAGAAAAATGGGCAACGACGTATATACCCCCCAACTCGAAACGACGAGTGATCGGACACTCGATGACAGAAATAGGATCAATCGAACACCTTATTCTCTTGGACCTTCTCGGAGCCCCCAACCCAACTATCCGCTCGTATTTCATTGATACTGCGTGGTTGTTCGACGCAATGGTTTCTGCAGAGCGACGTCTTCATGAAGCAGGCATGTTCACCGATTCAGGAGATGCCCAAGCTTTCCGAAGCTTTTTCCTGCCTCGCAAAGGCAATCAGTTCAATTATGGCTACATAGGCGACGACCACGTTCCGTTCCTTCGAAAGGGTGTAAACGTCCTTCACGTGATTGCATATCCATTTCCGAGCGTTTGGCATACCTTGCGGGTAGGTGATGAGTTGCATCAACGCCACGGAAGCGCTAAGGTTTATGCCGCAGGATGACGCGACCGCTCTTGATATACCGACTATGCGCCGCTGGAACCTCATCCTTAGAGTATTCATGTCAGAGTATTTGGGCCTACAGCCGGAACCGACCCACCCAGCGTCGATGGACGACCACATACGGCGCTCTGAAAACGAACTTGTGAGTGTCTTGTCGTGTTTTACTTGTTCGTGACCTGTGGCCCCAGCTAATTTTTGCCCAGTAGTCTGGCAAATAACTTCTGAACACATCTCTTTTGAGCTCTGCGCATATAGTCTACTTTCCGGACTATCTTGTTACGCGAATGCATACATGGTGGTAATACAACAATGGAGTAGGCAGCATTGGTAATTTAGCGGGCTGAGCACCTTGACAGAACCAAGTAAACGCAGGCATTCAGGTAGCAAGAATAAGGGCCTTGTAGTGCTTAATCAACTCAGACGCATCCGCGACCAGCTGTCATGATTAATTAGGTTTGCAATGAAATGCAGGACGGCGAAACACCACATGCGTACCCGTTGCTTCTCTCGGCCTTCATCTAAACCGCGTTTTGCTGCATTCATCATGTTCTTGCGCGACTTGCGCATCTGTGCCGACTGAGCTTGGGCTGTTTTCGAGGTAGCATGTATGCGTGTGCTTGATACATTCTTGTTCTGGGGAACTTACTCATTTCCTGCCCTGCTTGAATCACCTGCATGCGCCAAGGAACGAGCTCGTCCAGTAGCGAAGGATAAATTGAAAACAGGTCCTCAAATTTCTCCTACGTTATTCTGTCAGCATTTCCCTCGGAAGAACGACAAATATTAACCTCGTTTATCTTCGCCTGCGCCTTCATGATTTGATAGGCAGCCCGTTTGCGAACATGCAGCTCTTCAAGTCGAGACAACGAGCTCTGAACGGTATCACTTCTATCGATCTTACCTCCCTCCTTCTGGACTAAAACAGAAAAACATACACGTATGCATTTGTGTCCCTTGAGGTTTTTTCTGAGTCTTCTCGCGTCACTGTGAAGGCAGCGTTTATCCTGCTTTCAAATGCTTGCTCCGACTTCTTTGGTTTGCCACCTGCTCGGGGAGGCACTCTCCAGTCACTTCACCCAGGGCAAAAACTCATAGCAGGGTCACCTGTTTCCGTGTTGTTGCGTGTGCTGCAACGGAAATCATGAATGTCATTGACAAGAAAAGACCTGCTTGAAGCTATACCGGTGCCAGTGTGTATCAGAGTTTCCTGTCAGCCGAGAGCGTTCAATGACCGCGAGGAGGTAGCAGGAACCTAACACTTACGACTGCGTTCTGTAGGCCAGCGTGCGTAATAATAGTCCGCATGGATCATGGTCGAAGCTTGAAAAGAAATTAAATCCTTACCGTGAGTCATGTTCAAGTTGTACCAAGTAAGTTACTGTGGTGATGATGGACCGAGTTTTCAAAACGCGTGCAGTGATTGGCATTTTACATTTTACACGTCTCGCAATATACACACGTGATTGATCACGATCACGAACCACAACTTTGTTTGTTTAAATCTTACACGATATTTACAAAGGCGGTAAGCTCCCGAGCCTCTCCAAGCACTCCAAAACCAAGCCAAGCCCTATCAATCCAAAGCTCTGCGATCCGAACCTTTCCTCAGCAGGCAGACCAGCTTTTTCCAGACTGTTTCTCCATACTGCCCATGCGATAGCCAGCTTTTCCTTCAGCGTATCCTCCGAGAGCCCTTCCATCCTTCCAACGAGCTGTTCCTTCATGTCATGGACAAGGAATGCAACACTCTCCCTCATGGCATACAGCCGGGAACTCCGGTATCGCTTTTGGGAGCACTTCGCCAAGATAGTACCGAGAACGAGTTCTTCTTCGCGTAGTCGAGCTCCAGCGACTTTGGACAGCGAGTAGGTGCTCGCCATGTATGTAAGCTCCTCGCGATATGCCATGTATAAGGGATCTATCCAAGCTGTCGGTGGTTGACCTACTGACCCTTGTAAGTGGCAAAGGACAAGCGGCAGAAGTGTTATGGAGATGGGATGGTCCTGAGGTTTCTCCTGGCTATGAGGGGCAAGCTGAGGTATGTCCTCCAGTGTAATATTGCGAAAGAGGTATCCAAGGGCACGACTGGACTCGTAGTAATCTGAAGAACGAGGAGTATCTTCTTCGGCCTTGTGCCAGTCAGGTTTAAATCGAATGAGATTACGTGGCATCTGGCTGATGTCGACCTTGTTTCCGTTCTTCGGGTAATCGACCGCCCAACTGTGCATCTCTGCCAGCTTGAGGCACAAAGGGTCCAGCGTTCCGAGCTATAACGCCAGCAGGGTGAGATCAGCGGGAACCCATAGCATGGGGCGCACTTTGGACTGATCTGGTGATCGTCATCACGTTAGACGAGGCTGCTCTGGCTCAAGAAGAGGTTAACTCGCCTGCTATCACAATGTGTTTGTCAGAAACTAGACCCTGTAAATTATGTTGCATTGAGCGAGTGAGAAACCTTCAAGAAAGATGTAACGGTCATACCACGACATCCGAGTGGATATACTCTACAATGAAGTCGCAGACATCGTTGATAGTGCTAGGTCTGTCAAGTTTGAAGGTCGCCACTGGTAGGTAGGCAGCTGGGTCATGGTGTTCTGGCACCAGAAGCTCTCCGTGTTGAATTACTTCATACATGTCTCTGCAAAGACTTGAACTACTTTACCGAAGAACTGTGAGCGGCTTACCCGTCAAGATCGCCTCCTCCAAGCCCATTTGGCAGTGACCAGGTACCTGTACCAGATGTGAAGATCCATGATCAACGTCACGCGTTATGACTTGCCAGTTGACGAGAACACGACGACGTTTTTCAAGTGAGCAAACAGGCACAGTTGATCCTCGGGAGGTTTCCCTATGGCATATACTCGCTGTACTGTCTACTTGTGAGCCAATATATGCCGTGCAAGGAACACAATACCCACCGTCACCGGGATGAATGACTGGGCTACGAGATATGAGACACATCCCTTTGATGTATTCAGGCTCTTCATCCTCAGGACGTTGTACACAGGCTGTGGAGAGAAGTGAGGCCTCTGTTTCCAGTGAATTGATTGAAGCACTTGCCAAAAATCTTCCCTTGCGATAAGCAGAACACGTTCTTAAGCCCCTTGGTAACATATGCTGGGCCCTCATCCGCCACGCCAACGAACATGTGGCTTTTCGGAATCGGGATGCGTGCATCATGCTTCACTCCGCGTAAGACGTGATTGATTGCGCACGCGCGAAGCTGTGCAAAGAAGGGGGTATCTAGGGGTTTCTCTGCCAGTGTGTGGTTTGGTTTTAGCTCCAATCCCAACGTCTTCAGCCTCCGGAGGATCGCTCCGAGCCGGTAATTGAAACATAGATGATGTGATTGGAGCAATTCCGCGAACAGAGCAGCAGAGTCATGGGCCATCCTTGCTTTAGCCACAGCATCTTCTTGAAGCTTCAAGAAAGCCTCCTTTGACGCACCGCGATCTTCGAGTACCGTCACTAATGGTCTGTCATATAACGGGAGCATTGAGGGAACCTTGTAATAGGCACATGATGAGCTGAACACAAACCTGTTGAGATGGGGAACGTTGGGCTTCCCGATAGCGCGAGCGATCTCTATTGTCCCGTATTCTTCGCCGGGAACATCGAACTTTTTCATAGAAGGCCGAATACACATGTGGGTTCCTTCCAGTCTTTTATCAACAGAGACAACACCCTTGCATCCGAGGAAACGAATCTGATACTTAGCAAGAATGTCGTGTAAGAATGGGAAGTGGGATATAATGCTGGTCTGCGAACTTACTGCTGTGGGTTTGACCGAATCGATTGCTAGGGTGGGATTGTCCTCGCACAAAGCTTTCCAGATCAACTCCGACAGCTCCAACGAAATCGTCCCAACACCATCGGTGAAATTAATCCCGTTTTCTTCAATATCGGGTATCACAGACCACTGGTCTCTACTGATTCGGACGGAAGGGTCCGTTGCAGAAAAAGGTTGCTGAGCAACGGTTAGTATGGGACAAGTAAATAAGCGGCCTTCACCCACCGCCATCCGAGCACCATACTTCGATGGACTATATATGACTCCGCTGAAATCTCCCAACGAATCACGGATGCTCTGGGCTGTCACCATGCCCTTCTTTGGGTGTTCGAAGGCACTGACATACCAAACTGCGTGTTCTCTCAGAGCAGATGAAGAGTATCCTAAGAACTCGAAGTGTCTCCCGGCGAGATCGAAACCCTCCTTTAGTAGTGTACCGACACGCTCCTGTAGATAAGATGCGCCTTCCACATCGCGGTCCCACCTATATTGAAGGCGATCTTCATCACGAAAATCTACCCGGATGAAGCGATCTTCGTAGCCTTCGTATTCCCGTATGACCCTATTGGACTGCGTGATGGTAGGCCCCTCTAAGAGCAGCCGGGTTGGCGTGAACGTAACATGGTGGCAGAGAAAGCGGCCTCTAGGAGGGGTTGGTCGTGGGCGATTAAGCTTTTTCTGCAAGACCATCTCGAAGCATTTCTCGATGGACTGTCCCGGGGGACGTCGGGCAGCAGCTTCTGCGAAGTGCCGCATGACGTCTCCCGCAACGTCCTGGCGGCGGCGGATCAGTTCCTCGACTCGCGGCCGAAGTTCCCTAAGTTCCACCGTATTTGCAGCGCCATTGTGCAGGAGTGCTTCAATCTGAAATGCAACCCGCCAGTTCGAAGCAAGCGCAGGCTTCCTCAGCCACATGCCAATGTCGTTAAGTGCCTTGCTGGTAAAAAAATCTTGGCAACTGGCATCTATGGCCACCCCATGGATTGGAGGGCGGAGTAGCGCGGTTCGACAAAACTTCTCGAACCTCTTTAGGACATCTCCTTTGTAATAATCGCCGTCGTCGTATAGCACGATCCGTAGGTGATGTGCATACGGAGCAACAATCCTGTGTCCAGGATTTAGAGATCCCACACGATGGATATATCTATCAGGTTTCCCTCCGGTGTCGATAAGAGGGCGGAAAATTTCCTCTTTCTGGATAACGGGAGGAGTAAGTAAATCGAAGCAGACATCTATCCATCACTCGTAAGCAGTTCCTTTGACAAAAGCACGAGCACCCACAAGGGTTTCCGAAGTCGTGTCCCATTGCCATTCTATTGATACTTGCAAATTTAAGGATGATGTTGTAGAACGTCTGCTCTTGCATCGGGTCGCCAATCTATCGTAGCCTTAGGGAGGCGAGCCACTCAATTCAATTGGAATGATCCTCACCCGGACTCGAAGCAATTTGTGCTCATACTCAAAGAAAAGCCACGCCAGGCTGTCCTGGCGAAGGTCTTGATCCCACTCCACAGAGAATGCACGGGGGTCTCGAGGAAGGGCATTTTTCGGGCGGTAGAAGGTACCTGACATCACAGGAGACCAAATTGATTAGTGTCCAATGCGATTCGACAATGCGCGGACCTATCTGGACACGCGCAACGAGGAAGGGTTGATTGAGGGAGTCGACCCTCCACCGACGATCTTTTGCGATATCTGGATCGATAAAAGGAGCTTTTTCGAGCTCAAGGGCCAACCACTTTGGGACCTGGTTGCTGTTGGGACTGAACCTGAGCTTTTTGTCCTTTACCGTGACAGAAATCTCGCCGTTTCTATTGAGGCGTTGGAACTTTTTGCCCGGGCCATTATCGTCACGAGCTACTGTCAAGGTCCCGGAGCCATTGTTCTGTACGCCCCCGGCCTCGCTCATGTTCAGGTTAACTTTGAAATTGGGTAGACGTGCGTCTGGACTGGCGACAAATGGCCCAGGGCACTTGTGTAAGACCTGACCTGCGATCGCCTTCGTTACCTCCCATTCATCGGCTTTGAAGTCGATGTTTCTGATATAAAACTCCATTAGGAGGGTAAGTGTTGGTGATAAGATGCAAGATGGATACGAAGTGGATTGTAGTGAATCAAAGTAAGATAACACCGCAGCGGACTCGAGGCGGCAGATCCCAGCCCCGGCCGGGACTCCCGTGAGCTCCCGTGCCAGTACTTGCTGAGTGTCTTACCTCTTCGGGAGACACGGATCCTCAAGACCTCACATGCTCGGAAGACAAGCTTGAGCAATTCAGCAAACTACAAACAGAGAAAAAACTAGACATTGGGTTGTACTATCAGTAGAGTAGTATTGGCCGCCACACTGATAGTGAAACGCTCCTGATCATTCCGGAGCACCTGGCGCCCAAAAGGCAGCACGACATCACTTATAGGGAATGCCTACGAACAAAAAGGAGCATGAGAGACGGGCACCAGCCATTGTACTGACAGACAAACCATTCTGAAGCTATGCCATTCGTCACACTCATCAGTAAGGCACACATCATATGGAATGGAGAAGACTCACTCGTTGAAACTCGTCATATGCAGTGCTCCGAACATTCTCATGTGCATTCCGTATGATACCCATCATCCACTCTGCAGCTTGGCGCTCGTTCAGTCCAAGAGCAAAGCGGTCCTTCAACCTCTTAATGGTCGACTCTCCCTTGAAGGATGGTAAACCAGTACCTAGCATGAGCTGTACTGTGCTGACGAGCTGGTCTGCGTGAGGTCGCAGGGCAAGGAAGGCCTTGACGGTTAGCTGCTGGAATAGTTCGTAACCCTGAGAATAACGGCCACCCATGAGAACAACCATTTCATGGTTGAGTTTGAAGGAGCTTGGCTCGAATTTAACGCCCTGTGTATGAAAATGAACCTTGAACAATCCACCCGGATGTTGTGAGGATACTCACTCCAGGCCGTGGATATTCGGAAGGAACAACAATGTCAGAGTTTTGATGGATACCAAAGGTTGGTAGACTTATCTATGTCAAAAAGGAAGCCAAAATCTTGGAACAATCAAGCCTAAACGGCGCAATCATCGTCTTAGTAAGAGTAAAACTGACCGATATGAACGATATGCCCTTCCCCATCAATCATGATATTCCCATTGTGTCGGTCCTTGATCTGTAAGATATAGCACGCCACCGAGTATGCGGCCATGGACTGGATAAAGTTGAGGCGAGCTCTCTGAAAAGCGACAGTTTCTTCTCCTTCATACTTGGAGATGAAGAAGTCGAGAAGGTCATTGACCTTGGCACGGCCCATTTCGTCCCGCGACGTAGCATTAGGCACAACATCAATGACCCCACACTAGATATGGGCCCATCAGTAGAGTGGATGAACAGAAGAAGGCGAAACTTGCGCCAGGGGCAGTGGCCGTCACTCTATATGGATAGAGGTATAAGGTCAGACCAATGCTAGTGAAGATATTCTTGAACATTGCGATGACTTGGAGCGCCAAGACATCCTGACGACAGTCATCGCCGACTTTGAAGATCGCTTGCTGCCAGACGTCATACTCTTCACGCTTCTCGACGTCGGACGCATCAAGTAAGGCCTCGGGATCTGTTTCCACCACCACACGTTCTTTCCTCACTTTGAATGTGGCCATGAAAGGGGCCTAAGGTATATAATCAGCCAATGGGTCTCGGTCACTTTGCAAACAGCATTCACCTTAGCATGACTCTGTAAAGGCCGGCCAGAGAGTTTGTCGATGTCGACGACCTTCCCGTCTGGGTTACTAGGAAGATACACTCCAACATCAACACGAATCTTGGCCATCTCTTCGTCAATCTTGGTCTTCAAAAAAAAGGTGAGATTGCATTAACCGGAGAAGATCGTAAGCTTGCCTTCTTTTCTGGCTTAGTCTTCTTTATATACGGCTTGAGCTTCCCGGATATCGACGTCACCTCATGGAAGAATTTAAACTCCCTGTCATAGAATGATCTTGTTTCCCCTGACAGTGACTCGACGACCAGATCTGTCATTCTATCAAGAGCCGGCTTCATAGGATCTTCCTGAAAAAAAACATCGTCGACACGCTGACGAAGACCACGTGCAATGAACTTACAATTTCCGCAGCATCATCCTTATAACAGTTTGCCTTCATATTCCAAACAATCTGGTGGCAGAACAGCTGAGAGATCTTCGCGGTTTCGAGGATAAACCTTGCAATATAACCTGTATTATGGTCAGCTTCTGAGTTTTGGGTCGTCTCAAGTAAGCTCACCAAGGTCATCGAATCGCAATGCCTGGACGACTTGCGGAACGAAGAAAAATGTCAGGTCGACAGGATGTTGTTTGAGAACACGATGAGCATATTGAAGCAAGTAGGGATCATTGTTGTGTTTCTTCTCGAAGAATGTGACGGCGATGACTGGCGGGACGGGTGCCCAGACAAGGATGTGCTGTTAATGACATCAGCCTTGCATAAGAGCTCCATGGGAAAATTCCTGAACCTTGAGGTCTCTCTTAGGGACACGAGTGGAATCGTCAATAAGGTAGCGCAGACCCTCAGGCACATGCGCAACGTTGGTGGGGTTCGTGCGTACAAGCCTCTGAACCTCGGCATGCGCAGCAGGACTTTTGAAGCGCTCCATCATGTGAACGGCAATCGCTGGATCTACCTCCCACACCGTCCGCACGACAGTGGGCCAGTTGTTCTACTCATATGTCGTCAGGGTGATGGCACATTCGGATTTCTCTCATACCTCAAGCATGCTTTGTTCAACGGTCCCGTGGTGATCATGGCCCCTCCTCGCGTCATTGCTAGGGTTTGCCCAAACCGTCAGTCGATATATTTCGTTTTCCACGAGAAGTCGTAGCGGATGGTTGATGCTCTTGAGACGGGAGATGTAGGCTGCGAGGTGTCAGACGCGCTCGTACAGAAATGGGCAAGAAAGGAATTTGTACACACGGGAGTTCTTCGCCGTTGTTTGAGTAGGAGACAGGCTGGACAACGAAACAAGACATCTGACAGTGTCGGTTTGAAGATGTCCCAAGAACTCCGAGAGCACTTTGACATCAGCATCCAGTTGAACGCGATTTGCTCCAAAGGACCATCTTACAGCCATCTGGTCGGGCGCTGAAACTCGAGACAGACAGAGAGACTTACTGGGGTCGATCCGCAAACCATGCGAATGCTGTGCGATAAAGGCTATCGCGCATCGTACACTCAGAGAAAATGTCCAAGTGCGAACTCTTCAATGTTTCAAACCCGAATAGAAGGAACGAATACCGCAATTCACGTGCGAGCGGGTGGGTACTGAAGCACCGTCGGATTCAACACTCAATATAATCAGATGCAGAACTCACCTGAACAGCTTGTGGGCATGGGCGGAACGCAATACGAGCCTTTGAATGAGGAACATCACCGTTGATCGACGATAGCGAGCAGCTTGTAACCGGCTGAACAGCATCTGCAAAACGAGTGTGTGCGGTACCAGGAGACGTCGAGCGTGACTAGTTGCGCGGTCAATCTCTTCCTTGTCCGTAGGGCTGTACCCGATCGGGTGGTAGAACGGATCGTCGTAGCTGTTGCAGGAGGTTAGTTACAAGCTGCAACGACGATGATAGCATCAAGTTCAAAAGCCTGACTTTAGGGTTTGTGAAAAAACACCCTTCCTGTCTCTTACAGTGCCAAACCAGGCCGACAAAACCTCACACATAAGCGCAACCTCAACAACAGGCTTCTCAGCTATCACCCACGTCCAAACCTCGATACCCGCAGCTATGGCTGCTGGGGTGAAGACCTCAAACGGCAATGTGACTAGGTAATGTACAAGGGAATACTCGCACTACGGATAATTAAGTTCCCAGGACTCGTGGAATGGTAAGCTCATTGCGCACCTTTTCCAACGATATCAGAGTCGCAGCACAGCGAAACAGCAAGCGCTTGAGATCCTGAATGGTTAGAGGACTAGTCTTGCCACGTATAGCGTTCATTGTGTCTGCCATCTTCTCTTTCAGAGCTGGGATGTCAGCAGAAGGCGCATTCTGCGGAGGGACTTTATCCGAGATGACTTGCGCTGGATGGCATCCGGAATGTGAGGGCCTGTTCTTTAATCCGCATGATCATCCTACCTTTATAATTAGCGAGTCGTAGGCCTGCGACTTCGCCTGCAAAGTAGCTTTTGCTAGCTAGTTGACTTGCTAGTACTCTTGCACGGTCAGACTCCAAGTTGGACAAGGAACGAAGAGAAGCTGAAAGACATGAGGACCCTACTTACATATTAGATGTAAAGTCACTTACTCAGCTGCCGATGTACCGGCCCAAACGCTTTTGCAAACTTCTCTGCCACAGATGCGCCGAGCTCAGCAGCATCCGAGCCAGTGAGTGATTGCGTTGCAGCAAGATATTTCTAGGTGAGGAATATCAGAATCGCATCTTCCAAGTTAGGGTTGTTTAAAAACCTGAAGAGTTGACTGAAACTCGATCGGCGCACGACTCAAAGCAAGCTCAAACCAATTATTTGCATTGCGTTGCAACTGCCCCAAAACCTCGTTTCGGACCCTGTAATCATCTGTCAACTGCAGATTAACTCCCGTGCGCTCCGAATGGAATTCGAATATCGGATTATACTATAATAGCACCATCAGAAGGATGGATCCATAGACAATGCAGGAGATGCAAACCTCGTCAGTGTACTCATTCTCACATGCGCGCCTCAAGAGCGTAAGACACTCGAGAATTGCATAAACGAGCTTCGGGTCACACATCAATGATGGGAACGAAGTGATCAAACGATTGAGGTACTTGGACGCGACGTCGCGAGCGCGTGCGGTGCGGTGCGTGCTGGACACAAGCAGGTTGCACAACTCGGTGGACAGGTGGTTTGGCAACGCTTGTTCTGCAGCCTGAGTGTTCAGGTCAGAGATACAGCCTCGGATGACCTGTTCTCTTCCTGAGCCATATGTCTCACCAAGATGAGAATGCAGACATACTTTTTCAGCAACTGCCTCCATGCAGGCATTCAGAGCCGTGTGTTTGTTCAAGCTTGTATTGATGAAGTAAGAGACTAAAGAAGAAGGCAGTCCAGCCGCCGAGCGCATAGTCTCTATGTCATGCATCGTCAACATGAAGATGACTTGACCGGTTGTCATTGATCGTATCTCGCTTGTCCGCAGGGGAATGTGCCGTGTAAGAC
Organism: Paxillus involutus ATCC 200175; assembly: GCA_000827475.1. Taxonomy (NCBI): domain Eukaryota; kingdom Fungi; phylum Basidiomycota; class Agaricomycetes; order Boletales; family Paxillaceae; genus Paxillus; species Paxillus involutus. The sequence goes on from KN819332.1 coordinate 1,241,484, forward strand.
ACGCACGATGTTTCGCCAGCACCTTGCGTCTTATCAGCAACATTCCCATCACAATATCGGGCAAAGACTGAGGCGCTTACTGAATGGGCGTACTCGCGCCTCACGACTGTGCGATACTCCATGTCACTAGGCGCGTCAGGCACGCTCTCAAGCACAAAACACGGCGTCTTCAGAGCAATCCTTCCAAGCGCAGGCAGCAGCCACGTCATGGCGCTTTTCTCCCTTTCCTTCTCCTCGCCTGAAGCAGTAAAATGGAAAAGGATGCACAGAAACCACATGTTCCTGAATGGAATCATCAGCTCCGTGTTAAGGTGTGGTGAGAAATCAGCGTGATCAAGGAGGGCTTCGATGGGTAGGAGGAGGGAAGCGAGCTGTTCCATCATCTCTTCAGTCTGGCGGATATCCTCCTCGTTAATGAAGGTGTCAGAAGGAGGGAGACCATAGCTGACCTTGCCATGACGTTCTGATACAGCCGCATCCTGAATCGCGACACCTTTGTCCGAGAAGAGGGCGAGGAGCTCTGCCAAGTACACGTCGTAGAGGTCAGACCTTCTGCCCATTTCCCGAGCAAGCCTTGTCTGGGCCGCGAGCACCTAAACACGGTCAGGATTCAATGAGACCCACTTAACAATTAAACTTTACCATATTGTTTGAGAACCTAGGATCCTCCGGATTCGCTGCATGATTGATGGACGAAAATGCACGGATGATGTCTACGAACGCATCCTCACGCGCAACCAACGCTAAATCTACCAGGTTATAAGCAATAGCCGCCTCGACTGTTGGTTCCGCGGTGCGCAGTCTTTGCAAGAGCATCGAAATTGTCAGTTTCGTTACCTCCTGATTGTCGAATTCGAGAGCAAGACGCGTCACGATGGATATAGTGGTTATCCCGATGAGACGTTTTTCCTCATCGGAGCGGTCACGCAAACCCGCTTCTTCGCTCTGGAAGGTCAAGTAGTCAGTGGAGGATGACAAAGCAGAGGTATAAAGCGGGTTCTTGAGGAGTTGCTGTGAGGAGGACTCGAAAATTTCTTTGCTCGTGGCGGCAATGTAGTTCAGGAGAGAGTACATGTTAGACATGACGGAATCTTCTCCGGGCGCAAGCTTTCCGATGCAATCAGGTGTTAATTTCAGGCGGTCTCAAGGGATGCTCTTACCTTGATACATAAGCCAAAGCATTTTGCAGCGGCCGTAAGCGGGGGTGGAGCACGCTTTTCGGTGTTGAAAGCGAACTCGAATATGGACAAAGGGGAGGTAACGAAGCAGCGCAGGTGGTTCACAAGCTCCTTTGCAATTTCTGGGAAGTTCTGAACCAGCACCGTCATGGCCTTTAGAGCCGCCTCCTGAACAAGGTTGTCCATTATCGGAGCGCTATCGCTCAGAAGCAGACCAAGGCGCGCATAGAGATCAGAATCAAGTTCACCAAGAGCAACTGAACATATTGATGCCAATTTCTGAAGAAGAAAAAAGTCAGATTGCCAGCATGGGCCCCTCGCGGGTGAAATATAACTGACCAGGCTTTCGGACATGGTCTCCAATACATAAGTATCAATAGGCAGTTCAGTCTCCATGTCCTGAATCTGCGCCAGAAGATCGTTGAAACACTGCAAAGACCCCTCGATGGTGGACAATAAAACATCCTTCGTCTCTCCATCCTGTATGTTCAATTTCTGCGCAGCCTTGTGCATCAGACTCAACCAAGCTTTATTAGCAGCAGCGGCCTCCTTCAACGGTGCCCCGTATTTGACACCCTCCACAGGGACCGCGGCGAGCGTTTGAGCAAGTATAGTCCACTGCATCTCCATGATGCAGCATACGATAAAATACCCACTAAGTGGTCGCCCATGGGCTATGTATCGCGAGATGAATGTATGGCAGAAGAGGAAAGTGTCGGGCGTCTCTAAGTCACCACCTGCTTCTTGATGGATGTCAAGGAGGAGGCGGTTGATGCGCTCGAGAACGGAGTCTTGGACCAGACCATCGAGGGCCTGAGATATGAGGCGCCATTGTGTTGTCGTCCAGGGAAAGAGGGCTGAGGTTATTGCGCGGTAAAGGCCGTGTAAGGATGGAGTGAGTTGAGTCAGGACCTCCAGGGCTGATAGGTATTAGTGGGCTATGTCGGGATAGTGCATAGCTACTCACAGCTCGCCGTCTTAAGTCCTTCGACCAGTTGAGCAATGAAGCCGAGAATGACATTAATAGCCTGGTCTACACGATCCTCGTGAGTGGAACAGATGCGAAGTAAAGCGGAAACAGTCGAGTAAACAAGCTGATCTGGCAAAGCCCACTCTGCAGGACGATGTCAAAGAAGAAAAAATACTGTGGCGAACAGGCCCACCGTCCCAAGAAAGGCATTGATCGTAATCCACTTGTGGTGCATCGTGCAAAGATTCGACGAGAGCAGTAGTAAGCGTATCGACTTGATTGTGAATATGCTCTTCTGTAAAATTGACGACCAGTTCTCCAAAAGCAATACTGCATTGTGCCCGTGCTTCGGACTGTCGCGTCGGTCAGAGGAAAGGATGCAGCAATGTAACCACGGAAATGTATACCATGAATATTCTTGGAGTTGCATCCAGGGTGCGTATTTCGCCATTCGACAAGCTCTCATCTGACGTGGAGAGCTGAGCTTTGGACTGAATGAGTTGCTGAGTACTCAAGAGGTCATCTGGGGTGCCGCTTTTGAGCGTAGCCAAGTCAGACAAGATCTGCTGTCGAATGTCCAACTCCAAACTATTGAATGAATCAGTGACCGAAGGTAACCTCAGTTTAATGCATGAGAGAAACGCACCAATCCATCACTACTAGCGGAGTCCTGGCACTGGGATTCACTGACACAACTTGAACTTGGTACCAACTGAAGTTGGAACGTGATGGGATGGCGTCAGGGTTGGTTTGTCACCGTGATTACGCTTACAAGGTCCTAGCCGGAGTTTAAACCTAGCCTAGGTCAGGCGTTTCCCTAGAGGTAATCAAACCCGCTCGGGCTGGCTATATATTTTACAAGCATACCGAAATGACGATGCTACTTGGTCCTCATCGAACCCCTTGGGATGACGAAGCTACCAGTTGGATTTTAATCAAGCGGATTCTCCAGGAGGCCTTTCAAGCGCAAGGCGTTTAAGGCAATCGGATAATACAAAGTCGTAAACGGGGGTGGTACTAAGCTTACAACTGCCCTGGTCACTGAAGGCGCTATAGCCAAGTGGTTACGGCGACAGATTCGAATGCTATACGCGATATCTGTTACTCTTCGAGTGCGCAGGTTCGAATCCTGCTGGCGTCGCTTTTTCCTGCTACGCCATGTTTTGTATTTACTATTGTTTATACCTCGAGCTTCAACTTCCTAGAAACCACTTGTCATGACCCTGACATTGATGTCACTATGGAACGGACTACCGCTGTATGGAAAATATTGCAGGACAAAGTCCAGCACTCTGGGCTTGACGTTCGTTCCGACTATTTCGTGTTCCTCCCCAAGCATGCCACACAATTCCTTTTTCTCTTTGCCCTCCTGACCCTCTTGTTCATCGTTTTACGATCTCGTGGAGAAGACCGCACTCGCACCAGGACTGCTCTCCAGGCCATCCTCACGCTCATAACACCAACATGCTCCCTCTGGCCAACTCGCTACATCGAACTCGCTAGACGCGCCGGCTCCGTTTCACACTCACGTATCTCTGTGCCACTCGAGGCGATAGTCAGGGACATCATAGAGGGTATCATTGAGTTTCGTGACCCAATCAATGATCTGGCAGACCTAATTGGTTCAGGGGTGAAAGTGTACGGATGTACAATAGGCATAAGCATTGAGTGGAAATGGTGGATCGAGGCTTTCGAGTGGTGGATCGCCGCTAAGGTGTGTGCGCACACGATCTATTCGACGTGCTGATGCCAGAAACACTGCCAATTGAGTAGCCTTCCAAGATGCCAGGTGCGTATATGCGGCTGTACAGATCAACCTTACGATGTACATTATTGCATGGTAAGGTCATTCATCCGGAAGCCCGCCGAATTCTCGCACTGTCAGGTATGGCCAAAGTCTACTCCACGTCTCGCAGGTATCCTAGCATGTATGAAGCTCACTCTCACACCAAGCTCCCTTCCTCTCAGCCTCTTTCTCAGCCCGCTTGCTTCAACCCCCCGGACTTCCGGCTCCCACATCTGCCTCGATTGCCTTCCCCCTGGTATCATTCCCTCTTTAAACTCGGGGTCCAAGGCGACACTTGAGTTTACATCTTTCTCGACTTGTCTGCGAACACTAAGCACTGCACAAATCATCTCTACGCTCCCTTTCATCCTTTCTCAAGGCCTGCCTCGCAGACCCCAATCCCTGTCCTCTGTTCTCGAACACCTTGCCGTGTCCTATGACTCGGATCTGGTAATCGACTCGTTCGTGAACGTTTCGGCGGACTACGAACATGAGCTTGGACGCGTCTACAACTTGATCTCTGGAGAACAAAGGACGCGCACGATGTGGGTGGAGGCATTTGGTATCAGGGCGTGGCGCCGAGATTTGTTCCTGGTGGCCCTTGAAGCTGCACTCGTACGTCGAGGGTGGATTGAGAGATGGGCTATTGAAGTTTCTGTGAAGTGATATTGTGATGTTCCCCTTGTACTGTTCCCGTGTCAAATGCTGTCCTTGATGCTTGTGTTTACTGAGCCCAGTGATGTGCTCTTTTGAGCAGGGCTAATGTTATGCTCACGTTCCGTGCATAACGCACTCAACGTACGGCGAGGCTACTATTGTACAGTTTCAACGTAAGATGAGCGGGAATAATTGGCAAAGGGATGAGGTGTGTGATATCATGGACGAGATCCAGGAGATGTTCATAATGCAGCAAATCACTCCATCGTTGGAGCCGACCTTCAAAGTTGGAGCACCCCGCTCAATTCCTCAGGCGACGATGTCCTGCAGATCCGATATCGATAGCACCTGTCTCCCGTGTCCGCGTCGGCGTGGGCTCCCATGAGTCACGAGTGGACGGACCCACATCCTTACGTAACCTGCTTTCGTCGCTGTCAACAACGCGCGAGGGAGGAACACCAGGGAGGTGAGCAGGTCAGCTTCAATGTGTTTGACCTATGTCAGGTACCACCAATATCCTCGTTCAGAACAGTGAGAACATCAACAGAGAATGGCATACCAAAACTGGCTGAACCACAGATACCTCGTTTCTTGACGGCGCAGGATGATACCGGGGCGCCACAAGCTGGATTGTTGACCCAGTCCCACGACGGTATGCCGCGGTCAATGAGACACTGGATGACATCGAGACACGTGGATGGTGACCATGTTGGAGTTTTGGCCTATGTAGTGCACCACTGGAAAAGTCCCACTGCAAATCGTGCGTCTGATTAGCAGACAAATATGAGTTAACAAGAGAAGGGAAAAGGCTGACCAGGATAAGCTTGTTGTCCTCTCCTACGCTGCCAAATCGATACGTCCGTCCGTCACACCTGAGCTCGTCGAATGCAACCGCCGAGACAAAGGAAGAGTGTCCTTGACACCTAGCGACCACGCGTTGCTCCCACGGGGAGAATATTGTCAGGAGGTCATCTTGCCCCCCGGTCTGCAAGACGGGTGACGCATGAGATAAAAGAGCCGTAGAGTGAAAAGTAGACTGTACCAGGATTAGTCGGCCATCGGGTGACCACGCGACGCACGTCAAGGCACCAAAGTACGACGCGTAGCAGTCGATTAACCTGCAACGCTGTCAAAAGAGCACAAGCCATGGACAATATACCACCTACTGCTCAGCAAACGCGTCAATCACTCTCAAACAACCATCCTCTGATATCGCGGCGACATGTTTGACGTCGGGCGAAAACGCGAAATCTGGGTGTTTAAGATTCAGCATGCTCAAACACGCGCCAGTTCCAGGCACGTACCAATAACGCCGCGTCTGCTCAACCTCCAGTGACTCACCGGATTCTTGGCAACCCCCTTATCCGCCTTCGCACCTCCGCCCACGGTGGCTTCAGGATGCCATGGTGGGATAGTAATATGCATTGTCGTTAATGGATCCCATTCTCCTGACACTTGTAACTGGGTTTGTGACGGAGGTGCATTGGGATGCGAGAGATTTGATGTCGAGGCTAGGGCACCAGGGACGGTCACGCTGAATACCCCATCGTCACGTTCCTTGTCGTACACGATTATCGTACCGTCTGCATGGGAAACGAGGAAGAGAGTGGACGATGAGGGGACCCAGCGGACTGCAGTGCAAGCGGAGGATGATATGGAACCCTGAAATCAGTGTGAGCGAAAAATGGACTAATTCAGCGGTAGGTCATACCTGTTTATTAAGGCGACCATAACGACTGGACATAGGATCTACAGGATAACATAACTTAGCAGATGTGGTCTGAAATGTTAGGCTTGGACACACCAAACCAAACGAGATCGCCAGTGTTGAACCCAATGACGACATCAAGTCTCACAGGTGAAGCAGTGAGGGGGTTCACATCGTGGCACGTCGGAAACGCCGAGAAGCTGATTCTCGTCAGTGGCTCCTGTCAATCATTAGAAGAATCACCAGGCAGGAATGCATGTGTGGTCACCTTGGCTTTCGTCCCAACCTCATACCAGAGGAAAGCCTTGCCGGTGTTATAAAACACGAACGTCACCTCACCCTGCTTACTGGCAAGGATCTTGCTGAGTCCTTCAGCGCTTTGCATGCGAGTGATGAACGTAGAAGAAGTCGTGCGCATATTATGCTTCGGTTTCGAATAGTTGGATTTCTTCTTCCCCGAAACAGACGGATGTGCAAAAAGCTTATGCCGAGGTTCTGGAGAAATGATTGAGTCTTGTGCGAGGGTGGTCTGGGGCGATGTGATATCTGCTGAAGTATAATTGTCATCTGGGGTGTCGCTGGAAGACAAGCTGCGTTCGTCTAGGAGGGGTTTCGAGTCCTTCTCCCGTTCCTTGTCCTTCTCTCTTCGCGAGTCCTTGGTGAGGTTCGCACCTAGCAGCTGAGCTAGACCGGGAGAACTCCCATGCTTCGAGTGATTGAAGTGGACAGTGATGGTAGAGAGACGTGGGGGATATATCGATGCTGCTGTGGCAGCAGACTGGGCCGGCACGGCGGGAGGCTTGTGTTCTTCTGTAACGGAGTATACACCTTCTGGTGCCACGAATGCGCTATCGCTCTCCATGGTCAAGGCTCTTGTCGCCGCGAGATCTATTTGTGATTCAGATGGTTCCACGGCTGGCACCGGGCGTCTGTGGTACGTTGACTACAAGGACCGTTGCAGGCGCTGGTACTTGTGGAAACTAGTACTGCTTCTTAAAGTTGTACTTGAGCAATTGAGTGACTCGGATGTCCTTTGGTGTAGTTACTTCTCTAAGCATGATCATGAGGGCGAAGTGAAAGATAATATATATATATATGTGTGGACGGATCCACGCTCAAAGCGCTACTTCAGTTAAATAGTCCCCATTACCGTGGCCCTGACATGCCCCGGATCTTGCACTTCCATCTTGTCGACCATGTTCATCTCCAGCCCGTCTGCTTTCCGTCCACTGAACCGTCTAACTGGACTCGTAAGTTGTCTCCATTCAATCATACCGACCTTCACACACTCCTCTGCAAGGTACGATGTGCCCAACGCTGGCAGTCAACAGTTGCTGTTGAACCACCGCCAGCAGGTGGCCACCTCACCGCAGTGGCATCATCACAACTTCTCCGCGCAACCCGCGAGACCGCACTTCGTACACCAGGACTCACGTGGTCTGACGAACACGATTCCGGCCCCGTGCGGAACATCGTTGGGGGTCGTGAGACGAGGAAGATGAACTTGTATCAAGCCGTGAGGGATGCACTCAGGTATGTGCGAGAGGACCAGCTTTTGTGGAGCAGTGCTGATGAGTCGCTAGCACCGCACTTGCGAAAGATGACACTGCTGTAGTGTTTGGAGAGGACGTTGCCTTCGGTGGTGTATTCCGGTGCACGATGGTAGGATTCGTCCACGCCCTCGTGTTTCATCAATCTAACTCTTCTGGATGCCCGTATAGGGCCTCGCAGAAGAGTTCGGTAGGAGTCCCATTGTCCTGGTCGCGCATGACCACCGATCATGAGGTTCACAGGTCGCGAACGGGTCTTTAACACTCCTTTGACCGAGCAAGGTATCGCTGGGTTCGGAATCGGAATTGCGTCCATGGGACACACAGCCATTGCAGAGATACAATTTGCAGATTATATATTCCCTGCGTTCGATCAGGTATGTCCATTCGCAATGCTCACTAAATTCGCAGTCCTCACCACCTTCTGCAGATCGTGAATGAGGCCGCCAAATACAGGTACCGCGCAGGTGGGCAGTTTTCGATCGGCGGGTTAACAATCCGCACACCAACGATGGCCGTCGGACACGGGGGCTTGTACCACTCGCAAAGCCCAGAGGGCTTCTTCATCGGTGCATCGGGAATCAAGGTTGGTTTACGCCTGCTTCTACAGAGGTCGGACCTGATTTTGGGGCACGCCTGATTCATAGATCGTAATACCCAGATCGCCACTTCAATGCAAGGGTCTGCTCCTTGCTTCAATCCGTGATCCTAACCCAGTTCTCTTCATGGAACCTAAGATACTCTATCGTTCCGCGGGTAAATCCATTACATACTCCACTATCCATCTGTCCGGTGTGCTCACATGTACCGTCCAGTTGAACAAGTTCCTATCGATGACTATACTCTCCCCCTCTCGCGTGCCGAGACCCTCGTCCCAGGCACCGACCTAACCCTCCTCTCTTGGGGCACACCTATCTACCACTGCGAGACCGCCCTCTCCATTCTCCGTTCCCCACCCGCCTCTCTTGAACCACACATTCCTTCCTCACTCCGAACCGCAAAAGTAGAGCTCATAGATTTGCGCACCATATTGCCGTGGGATGTCGAAACTGTCGTGGAGAGCGTGAAAAAGACACGGAGGCTCGTGATCGTGCATGAAGCTGGGTATACTGGCGGCGTTGGGGGAGAGATTGCGGCGGAGGTGCAAAAGAAGGCGTTTTTGAGGCTGGAGGCGCCTGTGAAGAGAGTTACTGGCTGGGAGTGAGCGTTTCACTGGTTTGTGTGAGTAACAACACTGCACTAACATTTGTGATGTCAGTGTTCCTGCTGCATTGCAGTACGAGAAGTTCAACATGCCAGACGCGATCAGGATCCTGGATGGCATCATCGAGACTCTCACTTATTAGGTCCCAACCCTGCATCGAATGTAAAGGGGATGAGACAGCGACTCCAGACACGTCACCTCGTATATTGCATGTATCCCTTAATAATACAGTACCTACACTCCGGACCAGTGTATATCACGCAACACGTACCAGTCAACTAACTTTAGGACGGACCCTTCGGATCCTGGGTTATGAGCTAAGTAGGCGCTGCGGTGACATACTAAACAATGAAATGACCATGGAACGTACAGAAGACGAACGCTGGTCTACTCGTATAAGTTATCAGTTGTATATTGACCGTCATATACAAGTTCTATAAGAATTTGTTCGCCAGAGCCCCCTGGACTATTAGAGTATTAAAGACCATATGGTTCGAACAAGGTGCAAGTGAATGGTCGTCACGATTAGCTGGAGTCCCTAGTCCCTATACATCTTGAACTAGTCGGTCTCGCGTAAAGGTGTTCGATTGGCTTCAGCCCTCCACTGCAGAAAGGACCGAAGTTCGTATTGAATATCCAATACCGCAACAGGGGTGACGGGAATGTAAGTTCTTACATGACTCCTCCGTGATAACCTCCTCAACGTCGTCCGAGTAGTTCTTCGTCCATATCGTCTAGACTCGCGTCGAGATCTGGTGCTGAATCATCGTTCTCTAACTTCTCTCTTCGTGTACCTTCGTCTGTATGTCCGCTTGATGTCCCCTCTGAGTCGTCCTCGGCCTACACACGCACATCGGTGAATTGGATCGCACATGAACCAGGGGGACATCACTGAGAGGTCCTCCAACACAGCATTCTTTTCCTCTAGCTGTGTGTCATGTCTTCCTATCAGAGTATGTATGTATACCATACGAATCCGCAATTCCGGACGTGTAAATTCCTTCTGCAGGAGCCACGTAAACATTGCACATGAGGTTTCATAGAGACGACACATATATGGGACATACACCGTTCTCAAGATCGTTATCTTCACCGGACAAGACGCCCGCCTCGAGATCGATCGGATTTAGAGGAGTGTAGGGCCAACGTGGGGTCGTCTGGGGAGGATGAAAAGGACTACTGGGGGGCAGGTGTGAGTGTTGGAACTTGGCGATGCAATGGGCATTACAGCTACCATAGTCACTTGCCCTGTTTGAACTCCGACAGGCAAACTGCCACACATTCGTCGAACATGCAACCTCATCGTAGGGCACCATTCCAAGTGTTAAAACAAGGATGCCGCTGATGACCTTGCTTGCGATAATTTGTGGCTGATGGAGAGCGAGTGATGTTTGCTTTTTGCTATCATGCTCACTGTTCCGCCATCTGTCTTTCTTATCTCAGTCGAATTTCAGGCGCGAGGACGTCTTTCAATTTTAATTTATCCAGCTCCAGGGCATTTAGTATCCATTCCGCATGCAAGAGCAGATGACGAAGATTGGGTACTTTTTATGATGACATGTAGGCAGGCCTTTTGTGTTGTGGACACGGGCGAAATTCCATTCGTCTGCTGCGCGACTTCGACAACAATCTTTTTACAAGACATCCATCAGAAGACTTGAGGGAAGAAGAGCAATTGGATGCTTTGGCTCTTAAGATGAGAGAAGATTTTAATGCGGGACGTTATGGAGAACAAGCATGAAGCTGCCAGAGATCCAACAAGAATCCGGAGATCTGCGAAGACTCTATTAGGTGAAAGATGCACTGATGGCTATGTCCGGATTCTACTTCTGTGTATATACAAGGCAATTGTTTGCGAATGTAGCAAATCTCATTGCGGAGCGACCATTTGACCTTGTAAGCAAGGTGACACGTCAAGACCGCCAAAGCTTCCGTTCTGGCCCTGCGCACCTCACCAAATTTGCCCAGGACGAGAGTCCACGAGCTCAGCAATAGATAAATACTCCTTACTGCAAGTCTTATTCTCGTTGAGATCTTGGAGCGCTTCCTTATGACCTTCATTCCCTGCGGAATTTCACGCCGAATCCGAATATCAACGTTTCATCCGATTCTGTTGAGAAGCTCTTCACGCCTTTCTATACTGCAAAATTAGAGGCCTGTTCCACCACTGCGTTTCGGCATCCGTTGATTCCGTTCGACCTCGAAGAGGAGCCTGTCGCATTGTATTTATCGTCCGGGGATATTTCCATCCAGCCTGCGCAATCTGTTGCCCTGAAAGCAATCCCTTGAGATGATTTTCTTCATCTTTATAAACATTTGCTATACTCTGTAGCCCATAAGTTGACGTTGAACCGAACATGTGCATAGTCGTTGCGGCAAAACGGTGGTTGTTCCGCGGGTTCGTGTCTCAGTTACTAATAGACGCAAGCTGGATGCACAAGCTGGATGCATGGCGAGACCCCTGAGAATAAAGAGGTAGGTGCTCAGTTCCTTCGCTGCGTTATATACCTCATCAGCCTTATGCAAGGCTTAAACAAGTTTTGATGCACCCTAAGCAAGTGATTTCCCACAGTTGGAACTCCCATAATTCATACTGCAGGCACAGCTAAGCGTAAACTATGAATGTTAGCACTTGATCTATGGTAACCGCAAACCAAGAGAAGTGATGTACCAAACAGCGCAACTTGAGTGATATACAGCTGGATGAAGTTACAAATGGTCACCCTCATCGAGCAGGAACGACCACAAGGCATTTGTGCGTTTGAAGTCATGGTGCACGATGCTTACTAGCCAGCGTTCCTTCCGCACTTTGTCGAGTACCGTTCTTTGCGGGGAATCCGGAGCATAGAACGACGCCCATTTTGCCCATATCGAGAAGGCCTCGTCCTACGAGTCGAAGGTGTCACTGGCGACGAGGGTGGATGGAACGCTATGAACTCACCTTCCAGGTCAAGAACGACTCCTGCTCGATAATGGTAGTTTGCACTATTTCCTGGCCAGGAAAAACACCCCACGTCACCGCATTCCGTCCATCCTCAGGCACGTTGGTCCTGCATTCTCCCTAACATACGACACGTTGGGTTTGTCAATCTATACAGAAAAACATAACCTACCTGGAAGTTCGCCGCAAAGAAATGAACCCAACCATTCCCCTCCTTCTGGATCTTTTGCTCAAGCTGATCTACAACTCTTTCTTCGGCAAAAAATTCAACAAATCCCTTCTGGGAGACGTAGCCACCTCTAGGACCCCAACCAAAGATCTCGTCAGTGGAGCTGACGTTCTCGATCGCAGGTTGAGAACAGACGGTCCACAACCCTTTACTCGTAAGTTGATTCAGGCTGTCAAGGATCGTTTCTGATTCGGAAGATAGCGGCGACGAGGAGAATGGTGTTGTCGACACTTTCGAGTCGAGATAATCTTGGAACAGCTTGGTCAACTCCTCTATAGTGGTAGGATCACCCCAGTGAGGTTGCACTGCATGGATCTAGGAGGACGGTAAGCCTCGAGGAAAGAGAACATTCTGGCGCATCCCTACATTGATCCCCAGGCCACCCCACTGATCCTGTGCACCAAAAGCAGGACTTTTGTAGTCTCCGAATCGACCATTAGGAAAATCGTCCCATGTCGCTGCGTTATTGAGCTCTCCGCGTCCTGGAGGCTCCACTTCTAATGTCGGCTTCCCAGTAAGTGCATTCGCAGCAGTAGTGGTTGCATTGCTTGGAGTGATCACCAAGTCCGACCGAGGAAGTGGAAGATGAAGGAGAGGAGCGGGAGAGTCCTGTGCTCGAACTTAGTCGTCATGGCGAAGATAGGGTAAACGCAAACGTACAGCGATAAGCTGATTCCTGACGACCGGGCTGCCATCAGCCCATTGAAGGCTCTCTAGGACAAGCTGGACACTTTTCTCGAGATTTAACGTGCAGAAATGCACGCCAGAAACGAAACCTCCTTCGGTGATTTTACGTATGATGTCGACGGCGAGACAAACACCATACTCTTTGACGAGTTTATCGTCATGCTTTAGGTTGGTTAAATAGGAGATCGGTTGACCAGGTTGAATTACTTACTCGGATGGTGTCCAGGTCGGTCATAATTTTTGGTGGAACCTGGGCTCCACAAAGCTTAATGACTCTGAGAAAGGATGAATATGTCTGTATGGGCATGACGCCAGGTATGATGTGCACGGTGATGCCTGCATGTCATGAGCAGAGGGCGCACTGATTTGCCAAATCACCGACCTCTGTTTCTAACCTTCTTGACCCAGCCAATGAAACGGTCTGGGTCATAGAAAAGTTGTGTCACGACGAAATCCGCTCCAGCGTCCACTTTTTGTTTTAGGATGTCGAGGCTACCTTCTTCGTCCGTTTCGTTGTCTGGGTGTCCTTCTGGGTACGCTGTATCGCAAGCAGGTCGATGTCATTATTATTTTTGTCTTCTTGAAGTAAGATAATTACCTGCAACACCTATGCAAAAATGGGATGAAAATTCCGGGGAAGAACGGATATATTTGACGAGATCTAATCCGGAAGTGAATCGCGAATCAATTGGCGTCCAATGCTCTTGTCCACGAGGGGGATCTGCGTGACCGAATAAGAATCGCATGGTATAACAGTGGTTTGAAACGGAAATGGCTGACCACCACGGAGCGCTAGAATGTTCTGTATGCCTCGTGCTTTCGCAGCCTACAGTTTCGTCAGGTATGGGAGGAGGGATCAGACTTCTGACGTACGCGTAATACATCGTCAACCATACCAGGGAGCATGTTCGTGCAAGTTAGATGTAGAATAGTGTCGATACCATACTCGGACTGGGTCAACCCGGCGAGATCAAGGCTTCTGTCTTTGGTAGAACCTCCAGCACCCCAAGTTACACTAATTGCTATGGGATGGAGCGTAGAGAGACGTGATATTCGAGAAATCAGATTCTCAAATCCCTGTACATCGTTTAGAAAAGAGCTGGTACAGCCCCGTGCACGCAACACACCTGGTCGGTTCGAGGAGGGAAGAACTCGAAGGTATAGAAAGGATGTGGAGATGTGTGTGCTGCGATCTTTTCGGATAATTTCATTGTACAGGCGGAATAAAAGAGAGGGTGGAGATAGTTTGTGAAATGGATGCTAGTAAGGCCGTGGCGAATTGAAGCCGATTAAGAACGTCGGAGCCCTGTTGAAGGAGCTGAAGCTCAGTCACTACTAAACTACTTGATCAGTGACACACTACCTTACTTACATATTATCAAGGCACGTGACTGCTGTCGGCAATCTCTCGTGCGAATGTCTCGCGAACAAGGAATTATATCGACTTGGACTGACCTCACAAGCAACGGACAGCAACAATTCTTCTTCTTGGTATTTCGTGTACTACAGGAAGCATCCATACAACCACAATGGACACCCCTTCAACACCCGTAACGGCAGACTTCTCCTCAACACCTCCCAAGCGCACCAAGATCGTGCTCCTTGGCGACCAAAGCGTCGGCAAGACCAGTCTAATCACAAGGTCAGCTCAGGACGTGGTCACACCCCCAAAAGTTTTGACATTTATCTGGTTTCACGCCCAGATTCATGTACGATACATTTGACAACACCTACCAGGCCACGATTGGTATTGACTTCCTGAGCAAGACCATGTACCTGGAGGACCGAACCGTACGGTTACAACTGTGGGACACTGCTGGGCAGGTGAGTTGTTCTAGGCGGTCCTCCGCCTCCAGGATTGAATTTTACTTGCCACTAATCTTCCTCATGTGACAGGAACGATTCCGCTCACTCATACCGTCATACATCCGGGATTCCTCTGTAGCAATAGTTGTTTATGATATTACCAGTGAGAACCCCCGTACTCAGAAATGCCTTCTGATTCTTCTATCGTTGAATACAGACCGGCAATCATATCTCTCAACGTCAAAATGGATAGACGACGTGCGGTCAGAGCGCGGAAACGATGTCATTATTGTCCTAGTCGGCAACAAGGCTGATCTTTCGGAGAAGCGGTTGGTCAAAGACGCCCATTGGTAACACTAATCAAAGCTCACACGTGCCGTTATTATAGTCAAGTCACAGTTGAAGAAGCAACGCAGAAGGCAACGCAGATGAACATCATGTTTATGGAGACTTCAGCGAAGGCAGGTCACAACGTCAAATCGTTATTCAAGAAGATCGCCATGTCTCTGCCTGGAATGGACAGTAACGCTCAGGCAGACGCGCAAAACGCTAGTATGTCGTTGATCATAGTTGTGGTGACTTTCAGCTCTTACTCAAATCAATTCCAGAAATTGACGTGACGACGGCTCAAACACCTGCCGTGCCGGAGGCTTCACAGTGCAATTGTTAACGTGCTCCTGTTCACCCACCTCATGTCGTCTCATATCACATTATATACCGTTGTTCTTGTTTTCTGCTAACCACGATTCATGGTGTTACCTGATCCCCTCGCGTGAGCGTCTTTGTATTGAGCCCACTCCTCATCTTTCTGGCGTTTCTCTTCCGCTGTCAGCTCGCCGAACACCGTCCCGTCCATCTCCGAATTCCTGGTTAATTGCTCAGAAGAAGTGGGTTCGGTCTCGGACTGAGGTCTATGACACAAACGGCTCAACCAAGTTTCAGCTAGCTAGCAAGACGGCATGACTCACCCGCCCCCGGAGATGATGCCCCCGCGCTGTCGCTCAATTTCTAAGTACTCGTCGATCGACATCGTTGGTAGACGGTGACCTGGCCCAAAAACCTGTGCTTGCAGGCGAGTACGATCTGATGCACCAGAAGGCAAAATGGTAAAAGGTCGCAATGGCTGAGCCAGCATCAGGACAGGTCGTGGCAGCATCCCTTGCTACTTACCTTGCCAGTTGAATCCAATAGGGGCCCTTTGCCAGGTAGACGAGGGGCGGAATCAATTTTCCACATATCTTCCTGCTCTTTCGCTATGCTCTGTCGTTCGTCTGCTGGTAACTCCGGCGGTGGAGGCGGTGGAGCATTGCGCAACAGTTCCATCTCTTGATTCGTACTTTCAAGCTGTGGATATGCTTGTGCATAGCAGAGTCTGAGTAACAACAATGTGGCCTCTCTGAGAACATCGTCAGTTTCGGAGTCCTCATCGTCATCGTCCGAAGCTGTTCCTGGGGAGGGAAGCAGTGACGCAACGAGATCGAACTCGTTAAACGAACGATCCTCGGGAGCGAGTTGTCGCCGACGTTTCCTAACCACTTGCACGCGAGTTCGGAGGTCCTGTTCCGCTTTGTACTGCTTGATCTTTACCTCCCTCCGTTTTGCAGCGTCCTTGATAGAAGATGGTTGTTGGGCATACAGGGCATGTTCGGTTTCCGACACAATGTCAAAGGTTTCGAGGCTGAAAAGATATGTCCTCAGATGGCTCTGAAAGAGATGTTGGCGACGTCCTGATCTGCTAGCTCACCAAGACTCACCTGGACTTGAGTCAGGTTACTCATACGTTCGTCCCTATGTGTGGTTCTAACGCGATTTTGTACCTCTGCACGAATGTATGGGATAGATATGTATACAAGGTCTCGTGTGGAGATGTCTTCAAGCGTTTCATTGGGACTGAACAGCGATAAATCGGCGATCCGTGAATTGAGCTGAATTAGATCAGACAGTGCGTCTCGAATGAGTTCCTGGGGATCCTGTATCAGCAGAGATGCTATCGCTGTTATTGTTGATATATACCTGAGTTTCATCGTCGATGGTAGGTAGATTGACGGCTTTTGAAGCTTTATACAAAGCCCTTGTATATTGGGCTGGGAGTGGTAGTGGTGCAATGGACATAGCTTGTAGGTGCCCTTGGGGCCTGCCTGTTCCA
The DNA here is from genome assembly GCA_000827475.1 of Paxillus involutus ATCC 200175. Lineage (NCBI taxonomy): Eukaryota > Fungi > Basidiomycota > Agaricomycetes > Boletales > Paxillaceae > Paxillus > Paxillus involutus. The sequence continues at coordinate 1,258,346 of KN819332.1, forward strand.
TATACATTCTCATTGGTCATTGTAACTCAGTGTCCGGGGGCCGACCCGCGTTCATTACCACATCATTAGGTGTAGTCGGCCCAGCGCGTCACGGTGCGACTTGTTGTTGTTGTTGTTGCTGTTGCTGCTGCTGGTATGTTATTCAGATTTTCTCGCAGAGAGCTGAAGGAAAGGTATCTGCCAGGTAACAAAATGAAGCGAGGAGGTGACACAGACATCGAGAATGACGCGAAAAAACCTCGTATGGACGCCCAAGACGACTTCCATGAATCACGCAAACGGTTCGCGAAAGAGCTACCTCAGCTCGGGAAAGACGACGATGGATACATAGAAGGCAAGGTCTTTATGATATGGCCACCTCGAAACAAATCACACCGCCTAAATCTCGAAATGGTGGAGGACTCAGGCACCTATCGATTCGAAGTGGAGGTCCCTCACAGAGACGGGATTACGTTTCGAGCACATCAACGTATCTGCCTAGCGCTCAGAGGAGCAAGGACTGAGAGGCGCAAAGAATCCAGTTCTCCGCATTATTTACCGATCATCCTCAAATATCCTGACGGTGTTATGTTGAAGTATCTCAACGGGGTCAACCAAGGCAAGGTCGTCAACACTTGGGAAGGTGGGTGTATGCTCTTTATAGTGAACTGACGCGAAGATGATGTATGTTTCGAAATATAATATTCATAGGAACTACAGATGAGTGGTATAACCCTGGCACAACACAGCGCGTCTCGGACGCGGTCGTGGATGACACATCTGAAGTCATTCGTCGCGGCCCAGTTACAGAAGCATGCTCACCGCGTGACCAATCACCTTCACGACCGGAGGTTGCCAATGGCCATAATGAAGACATAATTAGGGATGGAGCTCCTCCGCCCCGGGTTGCCGTTGCCAACAATGTCGTTCCAGCCCAACCGCTGCAACAAGCTCAGCAGCAGTCTCACACTAACGTTGGAAGTCCCGACCGAGTTGTGAAAGAAACAAAAGCTCGAAAGAAACGACGAAAGAAAAAGGAGAGGGAAATGCTACTTTGTGGTCCGCGGGAGGATCATGGAAATATAGCAAGTTCTGCTGACGTTGTTGCGTTATCCAACGGACAACCAAAGTCCTCAACTTATAGCTCATCGGATAATGTCTCCCATGGAAACCTCCCATCGAGGGCCCGTCAGGCTTGCAAGGACTCCAATCCAGGGGTTTCACTCTCGACTGACGGAAGCATTACCGCCTCGCCCGAGGGCATCCTTAAAGACCAACCGGTTGTTGAGGAAGAATCCCTTGTCCCTGCCCTCCGGTTTCAGGCAGGTGTTCGCACAGAACGGGTTCGTACTTCAATATACATGCTGTTCGCTAACTTCACAATTGCAAACGACAGGGCGACATTTTCACTGCTCTCGAGGACCTCCAAAAGGGTCATTCGATGGTAAACATAATTGCAGTAGTGACCTCCGTCAATCCAGAGAAAAAGACAAGGACGGGCGGTCAGTGGAGAACTTGCTCTGTACTTGCCGAGAATAATCAGCCCCTCCTTGTAGAATGGTCACGTTCCTTCACCGTCACCGATCCATCCAAATTCGAGGCGACCCCGAACGGTACCACAGTAACCTGTTTCCAGAAGAAATATCTTGAGTGGTTGCCGCAGGTGAAACAGCACGATGTCGTCATTCTGCGAAAGCTCAGGGTCAGACTGTGGCAAAGTCTCAGAAAGCGTTGTGTGCTGATATCAATCGTTGCTTCGTTCCAGATTGCTGAGTTCAACGGAGAGTCGAAAGCTACTGGCTTTAGCGACAAATTGCGTTGGGCAGTTTACGACCCAAACACCCATTGGATACAGCCACCAATAAAGGGCGATGCCCCTGAAAAAGAAGCACTCGACGACGGCCTAAGTTACGAATTCTCTCCTTACTGGGAACCGATCCAGGATAGCGTTGAACTCCACTATTGTCGTCGAATTGTCGAGTGGTGGAAGCCATTGCAGGAACACAGAGATCGGAACGTGACTACGGTACAATGCTCCGGGGCTGCGCGCAAACAGCATCTCCTCATCTCGCAAGCGTCGCCCGACCTTCCTCCTAATGGCTTCTTCAAATGCACCGTCGAGGTGAGCACAGCTTGATCACGGCATACCAAATCTCAATCGATACATTGATACAGGTCCTACAAAAATACACCAACAACGCAGCCACCACTGTTTACGTGACCGACTACACCAGCAACCCTTATGTTTACCCCGTCCAGGCCGCTTGGTGTCCACCTGAGTTGTCCGAACGTATCCTCCAGTGCGAGATGTGGGATAGCGCAAACGCTATCGCACGGACCATGAATCCTGGAGAATATTGGTACCTCCACAACGTCCGCGCGAAGTGGAACACTAGTCATTACATGGAGGGGAAGATGCAGCTTTCAGAGAAGGTTACCCAGTTGGATGAGACGAAGCTGGGAGCACACCCATACCTTAGGGCACTCCTAGCGTGAGTGTATCAGACACGAACGGCACTGACTCCAGACTGATACCTTCCCTTAGAAGAAAGAAAGAGTTCGAGGAGAGTCGTAAGTCACCTGCGAGGACAGGATCACCGCATATCTTCCCGGATATGCTCCTTCAAGACGTGGACGAGAAGACGAGCTTCCTCACTTGCACTGTTGAGGTATATCACGCTCGCTAGACATTTCTATTCAGACCTCACCCTTTGACCTGCAGCTACTCCACGTCGACTTCCATTCACAGGATGGTCCTTTTATCCATGTCACGGACTACACGTTCAATCACAACTTGCCAGCTACCGTGTCGCCAGCTGATTGGGCGCACAGTCTTGACTATCGCGTGCTCAGAATCAAGCTAGATGATGCTCAGGCTAGCAATTCGCAGGACCTCGCTGTTGGGTCCTTGTACAGGATTCACAATCTACGTGTCTACCGATGCGCAGACACACTTGGTGCCTATGGTCGCTTGGGTGGGGAGGATAAGCTCATCACCCCCTTGCACGATTTGTCAACTCACCATGCCCAAACGTTACAGAGGTAGGCATAGTGCGATGATGCATCTTGCTCTGCTCAGACGTCCGTGTAGGAACAAGGGGAAGTGGCGAAGAGAGGTCATGCTAATCGGTCTCTCGACGGCCACCCCACCGCTCGATGGTTCGACCACTCGTCCAGACGCCAGCACCATACAACAAGCGCTCTCGAGCCCCACTCACCCAAACATGTTCAGAATCGTAGCCCGTGTCGTCGATTACTTTCCCTTCTGTCTTGAAGATGCGTGTGTTTTACGATGCACCAAATGCAAGTTTGAGTAAGTGCTCTGGAAGCTTCGCTACCTATAGCTCTTCACACGCTTTTCAGCGTACAGCCACCGTTCAACGCGTGTCCACAATGCGATGACATGATGGGAGCCTATTCCAGGTGGGTTTACTGTTTGTATCTTCGGCTCCGAGACAGAGAGGACCGGGAGATTACTGTCTCCCTCTCAGGGAAGGAGGTACGTGGTGATTGGAAGTCTAAGCTGTTGAAGACTTACCCCGTTGGAATATCTAAGTGCACCTTACTACGAGACGTGGAGCCGGCCGACTTTCGATGTGACCCAGCGGCTTTCAACAAGTTCCTCGCGAAACTCAATCCCATCCTCGGCAATCTGAGGAACGTACATCAAGCTTGGTTGAAAAATGAGGACAAGGTCATCGACTCACCCCAAACGTACTTCTCGTTGGAAAGTTGGAAAGTTGGCGGCGAGACAGGATACACTCTCCTCAGTTGCGTCCCCCTCGAAGGCTCGTGAGCGCACGCCGCCTACTCGTTTAGCTTTACATACACTGGACTAGTTTCACGATCCGTACTGTTTATAGCATTTGTACTCGTAGTCTGGTGACCAGATTAGATAGTACCCCCAGTTGAACTACAGAGAGGAAGACAGTCGTTCCTCTCCTATGTCTCAATGTATGTATCTCGTTTCCTTCGGAACAGCCAGGTTTAACGGGTAATGTGCATGATTAGTACTACAGTCAAGGTACACGCCGCTGGGATTAATTTTATAGGCCCATATATAATTCACACCACCGTGGCATCCCCCGCCTGAGATCAGTTCATCTACTCACACCATCATGCCTCCGCGGGATGTGCCAGGTCAACTCAGTGGGACCCTCCTCCTTCACGGAGACCATCCCGTTGGTGCGGAAGTTGCACCATCTATATCTGTGACATCCAGTGAGTATCTCTCTTTCAACATCGACCGTCGTGACTTCAATGCATGCAACTCCCCGCAGCTTTCCGAAGGCCCGGCCCCGATGGTGATCCAGAAGGCCTTGGTGCCATGAACCCCGATAGACATGTCTACTCTCGAT
>KN819333.1:45063-56674 GCA_000827475.1 Paxillus involutus ATCC 200175
TGCCACAGCAAGCGCACATGCAAGTTAATTAATTTGGGTAACATACGGACCTGCGTAGGAGACTAGCTAGGATCTTAAGGTGAGGACGTCTGTTCTTTGTGTTATTATTAAACCTATTGGCATATGTTATATTAGGAGACTAATGCTCCATGGTACGCGTTGAGCGCCCGGAATACTATTATCACAGTGGCGAACTATCATGGTGCTGACCTTTCCGCTCTCGCTCAAAGGTACGGAGAGCCTGTGAGAGGCGTGTCTCCTAACGACTGTTTTCCTTCTATGATACATATGTCTATAGGAAATGTCCGTGAGGATGGTAAGCTATGGTAAGATGTATATGTCCCAAAATCCTCCTTCATATGGGCTAATTTTAGCGCGACTCTCGAGCACCTGTCAACATCCTTATCTCCTACAGTCGTGTGAGCCTGGAATACACTTGCATACACGACTTTCTTGGTCATTCGTGCCAGCTGACCCCTTGCCATACACACCTTTGCCCTCCATGGCTGATAGCTCGGGAAAAGGTTTTCCCAAAGGGAGTACTTGAAGGCGACCCTTATCGAGACTGATGTCTGCAGCGCCCCGCCTCAACATCCCCAAGATGGGTTCGATTGTGCGTTTAGTAGCTTGGGTCTGCACAGGCCTCCTCTTCAGCCAGTCGATCTTTGTATCCGCCTCACTTGCGACGCCCCTACCGGACCTTTATGAGGCGTCTCTGACTGAGCTCCAAGCTGGACTTACGTCTGGCCAGTTCACAAGCGTAGACCTGATCAAGGTATGTCTGGCATTGTCTGCTCAAGGGTGGGCAATATCTCTGTTCCATACTTCTGTCGCGCCTCTTGCTCTTTTCATTTCGGCGATAAGCGATATAGGCGTTGTTCTGCTATTGGACGTGACAGGGATACTGATATGACCAACCTCGTTAAATCCAAATAGGCTTACTTTTCCCGGATTAAGGAGGTCAATCTTGAAGGTCCCGAGCTTCGCGCTGTGATCGAAACGAATCCTTCTGCGCTTGGAGAAGCTGCTGCTTTAGACCACGAGCGTCTGCTTTATGGCCCTCGGAGTGCGCTGCATGGTGTGCCCGTTCTCTTAAAGGACAACATTGCGACTGTCGCTTTCGAGGGTATGTCGTGTACCAAAGCTCGCATCGATGAACGGAGTTTCATCACCTTCTATACAGGTATGAACACGACCGCTGGGAGCTACAGTCTCTTGCAGTCGATAGTCCCGCAAGATGCTGGCGTCGTCAAAAGACTGCGTAAAGCAGGAGCCATCATTCTTGGTGGGTCCCCTCTCACAATATGTTGTCGACGTTCGTGACGTGTGGCGATGGTATTTAGGGAAAGTGAATCTCTCTGAGTGGGCCCACTTTAGGGGAAACCTCGCGTCAGGATGGTCAGGACGCGGCGGACAGTGTACGGGTGCTTACTATCCAAAGGCTGATCCTTGTGGATCTTCATCCGGTTCAGCTGTTGCCTCCTCCATTGGGTTGACCGCTGTGTCGCTGGGGTGGGTCCATCCATTCTCCCCACGTCTCTCATCTCTCATTTCACTGCAGGACGGAAACTGATGGAAGCATCACATGCCCTGCAAACCAAAACAACATTGTTGGTATCAAACCGACTGTGGGACTCACTTCTCGTGCTGGAGGCAAGTCTTGCTTTTTCACCCGGTAAAGACGTAGGCTTACCCATGTCTCAGTTATTCCCATTTCGGAGCATCAAGACACAGTTGGTCCTCTCGCCCGGTCCATGAGTGATGCAGCCCTCGTGCTCTCCATCATCGCCGGCCCAGACCCGAACGACAACTTTACCCTCGCCCAACCTACCCCAGTTCCCGATTACACGATGGCGCTTAGCAATACATCCCTCGTTGGCAAACGCATTGGAGTACCACGTGCTATGTTTCTGAACGACACGATGTCGGGGAACGATCCATACGTCAACGTCGTGTTCGAGCAGGCACTAGAGACGCTCAAGGAACTCGGTGCTACAATTGTCGACCCGGCTGATTTGCCCTCCGCTTACGAGATCTATAACTCGAATAACGAGACTGTTGTCTTGGATGTTTACTTCAAGGTTCGTCGTTGAGCTCAGTGATGAGGTTTGTCTTTGCTTAATTGCACGATAGGTGCAGCTCGATGCTTGGTTCGACAGCTTGGTCGCAAACCCTTCCGGTGTCGCGTCCTTGGCAGATCTCATTATGTTTGATGATAAAAACCCGTCTCTGGAGGAGCCCACCAACTACACAGACCAGTCGATGTAAGCTATCGTTTTGTTCGCACTAAATGCTACCCAGTGACCGAACTCGATCAATAGTTTGATTGAATCCGAGGCCACGACTGGTTTCAATGCATCCTACTACCAATCTTTGGCGTTCGACAAAGAACTCGGTGCAACGCGAGGAATCGATGCTGCATTAGAGACGTACTCGCTGGACGCTCTGGTTCTCCCAGCTCCTGGATATACAACCGTACCATCTGGTAAGCGTCACAAAAGCCCATTCTCGGAACATGGCGGCTAACGATATATACCCCTCCAGCCATCGCTGGGTACCCTATTGTAACTGGTGTGTTCAAACGCTGGCGATAGAACACTAGGTTGACTGTTTGCGTTTCTAGTTCCTCTAGGCTTCTACCCCGACAACGTCACCATCGGCAGTGCTGGGCCCAATACCGTATACCCCGCTCCCGGAATCCCCATCGGTCTCTCCTGCCTCGGGACCGCATGGAGTGAATACAGCCTCGTGGGCTTCGCATATGCCTACGAACAGAAGACGCAAACCAGGCTTCAAAGGAAAGCTTACACTGCTACGATCCCGACTACACAATTGGCGGACGTGATGGGTTGATAGAGGCTCGGATAGGGAACGCAGCAGTAATATCAGGATTATATTTGACCAGAACTGTAGTTTTTGCTGGAAATGTATGGCAAAAACGTTGGAAACATAGTAATGCGACAAACCACCAGAACGGGAGAAAGGGGGGACTTGGAAGGGAGGAGAAGAAACACTGTTCTAAATCCTGTGTCGGCGGCAACCTGGAATGTTGCACTGGCATTAAGACGTACGGAACAGACAAAAAATGGAACGGAAAAACTAACATTCGATCAAGCATCCGTATGTACTCCGTACGTACGCTGACCAACTGAGATCCAGGGAATGAAGAGATATAATCCTAGGGATTACCAGACAAAGTCCAGTCACTACGGGCCATTGTGTACGCAGACCTGCTTGTGCTAAATCGACAGGAATTGAAAAGGGCTATGTGACATCTCCCAAAAGATGCCAGGCAGAACCGCCTCGGTATTCGGTATTCTGCTACAACTTTGACACGTTCCCAGCAGCTGTCGGCGTTGCCAATTTCAGCAGGCCAGCTCTCATCCTATCACTCATCGCAGCACTTTTGCGCGAAGTGCTTTCGACGAACACATGGGTGTACCCGCCAACAGCGGTCGGGGCATCCGACGTCAAGGACGCTCGGTTGTCTGGGACGCCTGTGTTAGGTGCGCGAACTTTGAACACGCCCACTTCGTAGGTGACCGAGCTCTTGCCAAGACTAGTTACTCTCAAACCCAGGTCTAGGACGTCTGGGAAGGAGAGAGCGGAAAAGAACTGGCAGGGCAGCCGAGGCGTCGATCCATTAGCATGCAATAAGGAAAACTCAATTCGTACCTGTGGTTCAGAAAGCGTGAGGCGCTTAGCTGGGGGAAAAAAGGAAGCTGCGTGGCGCAGCTATACCGCGAGGCTTCCTTGAACTTGCTTCAAGCCACAGTAACATGAGGCTAGGGCATGGTATCCGTTGAATCCTGGATGTGGGGATAGTGGTATCATGAATTTCTAAGGGGTTCTCAGGTAGGGCCTGCCAACTTTGCATCTTGCCTTGAGCGAACCTAGTGCTCGCACTCTGTTCAACCTCGGAGAATCTGGCCGTGTCATAGTAGTGACTGTGGGAGTCTTCTCGCAGTCAATATGAAGCATGCAGCTAGTAGTAGTTGCTATGGTATACGTACTCATTCACAGACTGTTCGTCTCCAAATCCATATTCCCTGCATATCTCGAGTCTTCCCAAACATCCACTGCAGTCATGTCGTCTTCGAGCATTAACAACAAAAAACAACGGCAGCGTTCAGACTATCCGTTCTTTCTTTCTTACCGCACGCGTTGGTTCGCCGTATCTCCTTTTCTCCTTTTGCTTTATCTAAAACCATGAACTACGCCTCATTCCGTCTAAACCGACGCTCTCCACCATTCCCACTCTCCCTTTGAAGGAGTGACAACGACCAGTATGCACACGTCAACAATGCAGTGTATTACCATCTATTCGATGCCGTGGTTAATACCTACCTCATCGAGCATTGTGCATTGGATCCTACAAAGTCCGAACACATCGGGCTGGTAGTTTCGTCGTTCTGCGTCAGCGCGTCCTAGGTCCCTAGCTGGATGGCGGCGCCCGCTGAAAACAATTTCTTGGATGTGAGTGCCATGAGGGCTGAATCTTGCTTGAGTCACTCCTCCACATACCACGTTGATCCAATCAACTCACACAGAAAGCCATTCAATTCCTCGAGCAAGCAATCGAAGAGGATGATAAGCGGAACTATTCGGAGGCTCACCAGCAATATATGAACGCCATCGACTACCTCATGGCTGCGCAGAGATGTTCGTGTCGCATCGCTTGACCCCAAACCTTTCATATTGGCCTGAAACGAATGGCTACCCTTGCTTGGGTTATGTACAGCTGAGAACAACGAGAAATCCAAGCTCCTCATACAAGCTAAGGCAGACGAATATTTGGACAGGGCCGAGACGATCAAGCAATATTTTCGAAAGCAGCAACATGCAACAAGTACCACAGAAGGAGAACTTGGAGAAGACGTTGCAAACGGCATTAGCAGTGCCTTTAGTAGCACCACGGCTCAGTCAATTATCCTCGACGTGAGTGAGACGGTTAGAGGTGGGACCTGACGGAGCTCACGTGCGTACAATCCAGAAAGCCTTCGAGTCCGCAAAGCGAGCGATAGACGAAGACACAAAGCAGAACTACGCAGAAGCGTATAATCAGTACATGAAGGCCATGGATGAATTCATGTTCGCACAGAGGTGTATGTCTATTTCTCCTCTCTCCGTATGGCGGCTTACCCTCACTCACTGACTCGCTGACGAAGACGAAACCAACGAGAAGTCCAAGTCTTTGATTCGGATGGAAATAGAAGAATACCTCTCGAGAACGGAAACAATCAAGAAACACATGAAAGCACTAGAAATTGCTAGTTCTGCTGGAAGGATGAGCGGTAACCTCAGTAAACCGCCCCGCCCACCTCAAACGATTTTCTTGGATGTGAGTAAATTGCTGGGTCAGTGAAAGCCTCCTGACAATTTCTCCCAGAGAGCTATTGCGGTCTCTCAACAAGCAATAACGCAGGATACTAAAGAGAACTACCCAGAGGCTTACCAGCTATACAATAACGCCCTCAACTACTTCATGCTTGCGCAGAAATGTGTGTAAAGCTACTTGCATGTTGTTCTCACTGACTTTCAGATTTGCAGACGAGAAAAACGAAGAGTCAAAGGTTGCTATTCGGGCAAATATGGAGGAGCATCTCACACGGGCAGAGGCACTCAAGAAACGCTTTCAATCATAGCATTTGTAAATGCATGAGTGACCGCCATCGATCGTATTGCTTATTGTCCATTGTCCCTCATTTTTACTTGGTACCGATGAATGTGTGAATGTGGTCGCAACACACTTTCAAATACTGGATTCATCTCATGTTTCTCTTCTGCTAGACTCAACAGCAAAGTGAAAGCAGAAAAATACCAGCGCAATTGGTGAACAAGCCTGGGACCCGGAGCATTGTGCACAGTTGCACACTTCATGATTGCTTGGTATTTTCTTGAAATTGCCAGTGAATCTGACGGCAGAACATCTACTTGCTACACTACGCAGTGCTGAGTATCCACCCCCAACCGGCAACCAACTCTAATGAAAGTTGGCGAGGTTCGCTGGCAGAGGCAAGTGATTGACGGTCTGGGCACGGTCTGGTTGGCCCAGTCGCCAGTGAGTTGCTCTTAAACAACTAAATTGTGATTATTGCGGCGCATCTAATCGCGCGGCCAAAGCAGCGGCACAGGGATCTGAAGTCATACAACCAGCACCGCAGGCTGGGAAGCACTGGGTAGGTATATAATTAACCCAACACAAGGGGATGGTACCGGTCAGCAATATTGATAGAAACTCCTGCTGTGATGAACATGTCCGCAGTGCACAGAACAGAAGGTACATAACCTAGAAATACAACATGGAAATCGTGAAATATCGTGCCAGCCATTTCCTTACACTACTCGACTGTAGCCAGAGAACTTGGTTGTGCGACGGACCTGTCGTCGGTGCCAGTGGGGAGATCAATTGTAAATCCCTACCTGTACCGCGTGCCACACACCATCATATCAGGCGAACCATCAGGATTCCACATTCTTCATCGGCCGGGCCAGCCGATGGACGTCCGGAGTGCACCTCGACTATTGGATCTTCCGGCCCAGATGCTGCGGTAATTTGAACCGTGTTCGATGTGGTTTGCACGTTTTCATCGACGGAAGCACCCTCAAAAGGCTCCAAATTTGCCTTTTCTTTGTCGACCTGTCCAGAATCCTCTGCCGTCAGTGCAGCCATTCCATCCTCCCGTACTCTAAGATGAAGTTTGAGAGATCATAGTCGGTTAGATCACGACCAGAGCGAGCCCTTAGAGCCCGGGAAAGCTCCCCGCTTCCAGACACCAACATAATATGCAGTGAATCCGAAGGGTTGAAGGACTCGTTGGCAACGTAAACAGGACGCTCCGGGGATCTGGGAGTTTACGTTCCGCCCTGTTCTCCAGGTATTCCAAGGCCACTGCGCACAGCGTCAAACCCATAATAATCGATATGCGTGCGAGCGCAAAAAGATAAGTTGACCCGGAATACTCCCACCCCATCGTCGTGATATGCATTGTTCCATTCACCGGAACCAGCATCTCGTCTGGGATATCTGTCGCAGTGTAGACGACCGAGATGCGATTTTACATACCAGTGGAAATATTGTACACTCACCGAAGCCTTGAACAACTTGCATACTTGGTAGTCCGAGTGCTCCGAGTGCGACAGAAGACCCCCATGACATCTCTGAAGTGATTAAGTCTATGGATTGAAAAATGTCAAGGTATTCCTGTCTGGCTTTTTTTTATAAAAAAAACATGCCGATGAAATCAGGACCAAAGGACCACTCCATTGGTGAAGTTTCGGTGGGACCAGGGTACGGTTGCGCCCGGTGCAATGACCCATCTACCTGTGCTCCAGACCAGTGATCAACCACAATAAATGACGGTGTCAAGAGCCTCGCCCAGCTTCGAGAAAATTACGCCATGAGTCGGACGCATTTATGTACTTACGCGGCAGTCAAGGTATTCAATATGACCACGCACAGGATGGTTGTAAGAGTCCAGGAAAGCTGTTTCGAAGCCAGGACAAAAGACCCTTTTGATAATTCGATTCCAGTGCGCAGTCCAAGCAGCGATAGCGGCCGACCTAAACGGCTGGTGAGCGCTCATCCGATGGCCTTTGTGAAGAAACGGTATAACCCGACGTCAGCCTGAAAACCCAGAAAATAGCAATGATTTACAACGAACTCAATGCAGCAACTGCGGTTGCAATCAGGGTGATACGCAATGTCGTTTCGCTCTGATATCGACTGATTAGATCGACGGTAGAATCTGGCAAAGCTGACTGCCTATGATGCGCAAGAACACCGACAAATGCCCAAGCAGCGGAAGAAATACGCAACTGTCCCATCAGAATAAAGGAAGAGGAACATATGAAGCCAGTTCAACATTGTCTCAGTCGATGCCACACGCGCACGTGTGGGCTGTGGAGCGCGGTCTCGTTGCTGACGCGGATGTGGCAACAGCGGGTCGTCATGCAGATCATGAGGCCTTGAGGGGGGTAGTCGTCAAGCCTTTGTGTGGACATAATCAAGCAAAAGGATTGAAACAAGCTACAGAGTCACTTCTGGTGGCAGTGTTCCTGCCTTGTTGACAGGATCGGCTGTCTCTCTCGAGTGCCTGATATCTAGTATCTCCCACCAACTACAAGTACTCGCTGGGGTGAGAGCTGGTAAATTTCATCAAGGTCACTTTGATGCTAATCAGTACAACTCTCTCGAGATACGCCTGTCACTCGATTAATTCCCCCAAGTACCGTACCAACTAATGATGCGTCGGCTTCTTGCCATCCACAAACATATTTCTCGTCGCACTAGGTAAGTGAATATCCATCCCGTGCATCTCTTTGGTCACATGCACTTGACAGCCGAGTCGACTTGTGTCTGTAAGACCGAATGCGAGGTCGAGCATGTCGTTTTCGTCGTCCGAGGGTTCGAGTAAGAGGTCGTATTGCTCAGGTGGAAGGATGACGTGACATGTCGAACAGGCGATAGAGCCTTCGCAGGCACCTGTACGGGAAGAGCCGACATGATCACAGGGTTCCAAGTTGGATGGTAATGTGTTGGAGCCATGTACGATATCGCATCAAAGCGATGAAGAAAATGGGAAACAGGGCAAGTCAGAAGGGGGGAGGCAGGAAGAGACCGCATAAGTACCCACCTTCTAGGTCAATGTCCCATTCGTGTGCGAGTGACAATACGTCGTCGCCTTCGCTGGCTTCAATTGTTCTGATAAAGTTCCCCTTGTGGTCTTTGAAGTGGAGGGTGATGCTGACCAAGACCTAGATTAGAGACTCAATTGCCCCATGGTGAAATAACAGACGCACCCAGTTCCAGGAGCGGGACGCGTAATGCTCCCATGTCGTTGTACTGAGATGGAAACAATGAGAAACTCGCGAAATAGAGTAGTGTAATGGTCTGCTTACCACCTGACCCATGCAACCCCCTCCGCGAATCCCAGCGACAGCCAAATCCACTGCTTGCCCACGATTGGTGAGTATGAGGTGATACAGCCCGAAGTTGGTGAAAAGCACGTTGTGAGCAACGGCGCGGGATTTTACCAAGAGTTGGACGTGCTAGTGGTGTTGACAAGGAACATGACACCGAGGAGTTGAGCGCGGAGGTTGTTATGCGTGTGAGCTCAGGGGGAATGCGGAAGGCACCGAGCATGGGTGACCTGTGCTGAACTTGTGTGGTTCTTCCGAGACCTTGCTAAATGTTTGTCAAGGATGTCGGTGTCCACTGCTTTCGGCCGAGTTGACAGATTTCCAAATATGGTCACTGATTTAGTCAGTGCTTGCCTGTGCTTGCTGCCTCACTGCTTGGTTGCTTCCTCCAGCTTCCTCCTTGAGGTCATTGAGCCTGTTACATACCTAGACTTTGCGAGGTTGCATTCGGGCAGCCGTCGAGCCACCAGTCATGACAACGTTCATGGGGAATACCTGTCAATTTGTGAGTTTTTTGTTCGCGTCATTGTTCATCGTATCGTTTGAGTTGCTCAAGGGGTGTGGCTACTTGCGTCCTAGGAATCAGACTGGGGCGTTAATGGTCTCACCGCGTTCCTAATATACGGCCTGATTGTGTCCTATGTTCCTCAGGTGTGTGCCACTTCATTCGAGTGTCATCCCAAACACCTATTGAATCATGCTATCTACCTGCACTGGCTGGCCCTGGCAACCGTCCCTGAATTCTACGTCGAATGCTGTTGTTATTTCAGCACCTACGAATCATTCGGGCTGGAACGTCTATTGGATTTAGCCCGTGGTTCTTACTCCTTGGCACCACGTCCTCAGCGGCTGCAATGTTCAACATGCAAGTACCTCAGTTTCTATGACATTACGCGCCATCTTCCTGTTACCTACTCTCCAACTGCTGCGCGCGTCCTGACCCCTTACCTGAATAGAATCACCCTTCAATGGCCCGTAATACGATGCTGTCACGAACTTGTATGTCGTTTGTTCCATCATCCTTGACCAAGTTGTAGTATTCTGACCGAAGACGACGATCACATCAGAGCTTCGGGAAGTGCATCGAAGTAACCGCCGGCGTGGCTCAAGTAGGCCTACAATGGCTTCTATTCACGATCATGTGCGTATCCGTTGAGCTCAGCAAACCGTCCAATCAGTTGCTAACTGCAATCCCATCCTATTAGCCTGGTCTTGTTCATGATGTACTACCCTCCAGATCTCAAGTATGTGCAGCTCGCGATAGACACTCACGACTCGCGTCCAGTACAACACGTGCGCACTAAAATCAAGAGTTCGGAATGGAGACTTGCCGTCATCATTTCCTGGGCAGTCTTGATCCATCTGTGAGTTCCCTCTCCCGCTATTAACTGCTACTCCACCGCTGACGTACAATACGCCCTCGCCCAGAGCCCTCCTCTTATTTACTACCTTCATCCTACTACTGACCTCCCCTCCTTCCCCTGATCCATCTGCTATCCCTCACCCACCCCAAATCACACTCTGGGCAACATTCCTTGGCATCAGCTCAGGATTCCTCGCTGCCATCCAGTACGCGCCCCAACTCACGCGTACATACCGCCTCAAGCTCGTCGGTGCTCTCAGTATCCCCATGATGGTCATCCAGAGCCCTGGCGGTATCGTTATGGCGGTATCTATTGCGATGCGACCCGGAACCGACTGGACGAGTGAGTTTATTCGGGCACTGCGGGGGGATCCATTCATTAACGGAACACATCTCGTCTTTGTGTAGGCTGGATTATGTATGCCGTATCAGCGGTCATGCAAGCGTGTCTTCTCCTTATGTGTTTGGTTTGGAAAGTGCGACAGCGCAAACTCGGAATCGACGATTTTGGTAGGCCCCTTGGAGAGTCGACAGCTACACAGGCCACCTCTTTTGAGGACGAGGGGGGTGAAGAAGACAACGTCAGCGTTGTCATAGAAGGGGACGAGGCGAGGGAGGATGCGCCGTTGTTGAAACCTAGCAGTGTCGTTCATAGGCGTGGGCTTCTCGGGTGGATTCAGGGATTGGGAAAGTGAGGGGAGTATCGATTTGGATATCTGGGTGATGGGGGGCCATCTTCATAGATATATACATCTTGGCGCTTGAGCATCACTGTTTTTCCGGATAGATCCCTTGATAATATAAAATATAAACTATTAATTTTTGGCATTTTCTGGACCCTTTTGGCATGTTATGGCCTAGTCTCGAAACTCCGCAAAAAGTTTTCGGATCCGATATTATTGTCTTTTTCAGGCAACTTGTCCACGTGACTTTTCACGCCCAAAAACACCTCTCATCTCCGCTCGACTCCATCTGCTCAACCCCTCACCGGAATTTGATGCAAATGATACTATTCTACTCCGACGAGTGCAGAGAATCCATTCCGTATTGACCGGTTGGCAAAGAACAAGTCGTTCTGAAATCGGGATTTCGGCCCTCGAGATTTCGTGGTTATCATATTTTCGAGAATTCATTTTTGGTCATTCGGTCATTGCGGAATTGATTCATTGACCTTGTCGGAGTCTGGCCATCTAGTTTTCATCGCATTCCGGTGAGTTGTTGAGGAGATATGGTCGAGCGGAGGTGAGGTGTTTTTGAGCGTAAAAAAGTCACGTGGACAAGTTGCCTGAAAAAGACAATAACGGATACTATTATATGGCTAGTGTA
>KN819333.1:70547-84300 GCA_000827475.1 Paxillus involutus ATCC 200175
ACTGGCGGATGCTTGTGGGGGCTATTCAAGGTCCTTGGGTGGCTTGGCGGGGTGTTCGCATAACCTCCGAGGCTCCAACCCCTTCCGCCCTCTCGTCCTTGGCTTACTCATTGCCCTTGAATTCTACCGCTACCCCTTTCACATGATATGCAAACACGATGTGTGATGCATGTTTGTTTAGCGACGACATTGACGATTTGAACGACGTTCCTGGATGTTGACGGCGGGGTGTTTTCATGGTCAGGTAGCGGCGGTTTTGATACAATACATTCATACATACATATACATGCGTTAGTTAGCCTTAACCTCTCCTCCTCTCCCATCACAAACTTTATGCATAGGATGATGTTTTATCTCTTTTGTTGGTCTTTCTTTGTTGATGCATCGTTCGAAGAGGAAGACATCTTTTGGTGGAGGTACTGTACTCGTTGATCCGTATACCATTTCAGTCACGTTCGCTGTGGAGTGTGGACATATTGCCTCACCTCTGGCGACAGGTGTTGGCCCTATAGAAGAAAGTTTCCGACAATGCTAGATGACAAAGTCCTCCATATGTACGTGCCTAGGATCAATGAAGGAATATTAATATTCAGCGCCACTTTCTCCCTGCTCCACCTACGAACATGCGTCTCTGCCTGCAAGCCCCAGACACGCTAGCACCGGGCGACTTTGCTGGCCGTACCACACAGCTCGAGAGAGTAGAACAGGAGAAAAAGAGGAAGACGAGAAGTTTCACGACCTTGTCAAGTAATATGTGATCAATGTGGTGTACGAGAGCACCAATGGCCCTTCATATGCTTGAATAATGAATATCAGTGAGGGGAAATGACATGTAAATGTTTTGAATGCAGAGTAGATCGGAGAAACAGTCAAGCAAGTTATCAGCATCACTCACCTGCACGATTCATCTCTCTCCTTCAAGCCAGCGATTCCTTGAAGGGCATCTGGTGTTCGTAGCTGACTGAAACTTGGAATTGTTGTGCGTGCGTGATGTGTGATGGTGGTGGTGGTACGCTGCAAAGTCACCACATTATGGAGAGAGTGTGTGTGGCTGATATGACCAAACGGCGAAATCTAGGGTTATGGTGATCCCGGTGCAATGACAGGAGGGTCTTTTCGCAGTCTGGAGCATGGTTACTCGATGAAAAATATCACATAGTCGCATTAGTTTCATAACACAAAGTGTAGCACATAGATAACCAAAGGACCAACCAAGCACGATGAACTCGAAAGATTGAATGAAAGATCTACACCGCCAATGATACCCATCATGCAAACTATGCACCCTGCGCCTTCACTCACTACGCACTCCTCCCCCCGCCCACATATACCCCCTCGGCAGTCATCACAGCCGCATGCCCTCCAGGCGTCAACATCGCCATGTGTCCACTCGGCGCCGCGCTCGCCGAGAACCCTGTGTGTGTCCTATACAGAGCGCGCGTTGTACCTGTGGAGGAGGCGTGGGTTGACCAGAAGGAGTCGTAGGTTAGTGCGGGAACCGTGGCCGAGGTGCTGTGCACGGAGACTGGTGTTGAGGCCGAGGTTGACGGGGGTGCCGTGGAAGCGGAAGCGGACGAAGAGGAGATGGGGGTGGGATGTGAAGGAGGGGTGTGCGTGAATGCATTGAATGGAGGCTGGGAGGCGGCGGTGGGCATGTAAGACGGGGGAGGGTGGAAGGTGGTTTGGCCTTGGGCCGGGAATGGTTGCTGTGGGAAGGACGGATGGGGGTGCGCAGGAGCTTGGGGGTGGAAAGAGCCGGATTGCGAGGACGATGCAGAGAGGGATGTGCTCGTCGTGGGTTGGTGAGATAAGGGTTGCGTCTGCGTCTGCGACTGTGCCTGCAACTGTGCCAGCCGCGCCAGAATGTCAGGATCCGAAAAATCGAAAGTTGATGGTGGGCGGCTCGGCGGGGAAGCCGGGACAGGAGCTAGTGTTTCTACATCCGGAGGATGAGATTCTGGCAGTGTGGCAGTGTGTGATGTGGAAGTTGAAGGTTGAGAGGGGGGCCGGGGTCTCGCATCAGAGTTTTGATTTTGCTCAGGCTGTGACTTGGATGGTAACGAGGCAGATGGGACACCTAAGGTAAGAGAGCCATGGTTTTGCAGTGGAGGTGATGATGAGGCTTGGTGTAGTGGTGAGGGTCCTGGGTTCCGATCCGGTACGCCAGGGGAGGTTGAAAGCTGGATATCCGAACTGGCGTCCACAACCATAGGCGCTGCACTCTCGCTCACGGGAGTAGATACTGAGGTCACATTGGCGTAGTGTGCTTTTCCGACTGCACTTGGCTGCATGTTACGAAGGTGGGAATGATGAAAGTAGAGGTTCTCGACCTCGTTAAGGTTTTGTCGTTGCTGCAGTAAGACAAACACAGAGGCAAGTGAGTTGTACGAGTGAGGATCCAACGACGGCTGGTTTTGACTCACCCAACCATGCTCAACCTTGAGCTTTGCGTACTGAAGGCGCATTTGAAGCTGTTTAGATAACTTGAGTGACGGAATGAGCGACTCGGAAACAAAGAGAGACAGATTGCACACACGTGGTTAGCTTTTGCTCGTTCTAAGGTCTGTTTTCTTTTCTTCTGTTCGACTTCGTTTGGCTGTGGAGATGTCACGGCGACCATTTTTGTGGACTAGATATGAGCTTGGTTGGGATGTCAGTGGCAACGTGAAGTTGGAAGAAAGGCGGCGTAACTTGATCTGATCGTCTTGCCGCCGGCTTTTCCACTCTCGGAGACATAGTCAAAGGGGCCATAGTAGTGCTCGACCCAACCGAATGAGCAGCCTGTGTAATGCAGGCCGTGCCTTCAGTTCCTCCCAACACTGCATTGATTCTATACCATTCACTGCGACTTAATACCATAAGCAACATGCTATCTATTCAAATACTTAAAAGCAATGTCAAAAATCAGAAAATAAAGATGCCAAGGTATCATATCACAAACTCCTTTTTTTCTAGCCAGTGACCAGTCCCCCATCAAGACAAGAAAAAAGAAATGCAGATCATAACAAGCCAACGAAGTAACGCTCAACCCCACCATACCTGTAAACCGACATCCAAAATCAGCACTACGCTCACAGCAGCCGCACACACCATATGATAATCCAATAGTCTGACTCACCCAATAATCTTAACCCCGCCCCAACCAACCTCTCAACACAGCCCTCAACTTCGACTCTCCACCACTCTTGGCCACCCGTTCCCCCGCCAATCCCCGCTCAGCCTTGACCCCGGCTCCCGCGTCTCGCGCTCTGACAGCCTCGACGAACTTGAGAGCGGCATCGCCCGTGCCCGGCGGAGCCGTTTGTGGGCGGGGACGTCTCAGCTTCGACGTCGGTGTCGCCCGCGTGTTCCCCTGTTGGCGCTCGTTGCTCTGCGGCTGTTGGTGCCACGCCGTAGCAGGCACCGTGTCCGAGCTCTGCTTCGTCCCTGTTCTTATCGTCCCTGTCGCGAGTGGTCCCGCTCCATCCGAACCCACACGCAAGCCAGTCATCCGCGCAGGGGCAGCGTCCAATGCAGACGACGCACTAATCGTAACGAGTGGAACAGCAAACATGGGGTATATATCCTTTCCTGGAGCGTTCTCCTCCGGGGTCTTAGCAAACTCGACGGCCACAGGCGTGGGGTGCCCACATAGCGCACAGGGATGCGTCTCGATGGCTTGTGGGGCTTGGATTATCTCTACGGGGCCTTGGTCCGTCTTTTCATTCGGGAGTATTTCTTCCGCGATCGAAGGCGAGGACGACGGGGACGGCGAGGAGGACGAACGCGTGGAAGCAGGCGCGGTACTAAACGAGACGTACGAAGTAGCCGTCGCGGTTGTCGCGGTTGAGCTTGACGTCCCAGGGCGAGACATCGCACGAGGGGGCAAGTGTAACCGCTCACTATCCACACCGTGCACCCTTTCACCAACGCTATCCACGTCCTCCTCCGTCGCCGTCTCCACCATAACAGAAAGCGGCCGCCGATCGCGAGGATGATGACGCACACAGAAATGTGTCCTGCCGACGACACCGCCCTCCGAATCGTCCTCAGAAGTATCAGTGAGGCATTCTTTGAGCGCCGAAGGTCGTGCGATGAAAGGTGCGGTCGGGTCCCGGACGAAAGAGCGCAAGGTCCCTGGCACACTCGAAGAAATAGTCGTCGTGCTCCCATCGGTGGTGAGACTGGGCGTAGAATCTCCACCCTCAGTGCCCAAACTCCGAGTAAACGCGATACCGGCGGACAAGCCGTGGAGTGGCCTGGACACATCGAGTGACGAAGAGGAAAGTGTAGACGGTACCAAGGTGCTTTGGCTGCCTTGTGTTACAGTGCTCGTACTGTCCGTTCCGAACCCGCTCTCAATGCCCTTCGTTCCTTTCTTCTTTCCCTTCTTGTTCGTATCCGATGGTATAGACAAATCCGAGACACTGTCTGCCTTGTCCCGTTTTGCACGACGAAAGGAAGGCGCAGGTATGAACTGGAAAGTATATCGCCGGGCTTTGCGGGGTGGTGTCGATGGCGCTTCGTCGCATTGTTTGGATATAGAGATGCCATGAGCCTTTTCCTTGGCCGTAGAGACATCATGAGCTGTTTCCTTCGTCTTCTTCATGGGGGACGGATCTCCTGCGTCGGGAGGAAGACTGCAAGCGATCACACTCGCGGGAGCCACCCCCTTGCCTGCACACTCCATCGTCGCTGAAGCCTGTCCCTCCTCTCCACTCGCTTTCCCTTCCGTACCTCCCTTGCCATCCCCCCACCCCCTCGATACCCACGGGAGCAACGACGTGCGACGCTCCTGAGCCCGCTGTTTCACATCCTTCACAGGCGCAGGGCGCGTCTTGGTTAGCTTGCGTCTGCGCGGACCCAGTGGAGGCGGCGACACCTCGACGCATACCGTGCGCATATCCATATTCTCGAACTCTCGCTCGACGGCCTCAATGCCCGTACGCGTGAGTGTCGACGAGAGGTCTTCGAGACTCTGTGTGCGCAAGGCGGGCTTCTCGCACACGCGTTGACTCCTCCCTTCTGTGCCATCACTCTCCTCCCGCTGAGACTCGACAAAATCGTAAAAGAGGGTATTCCCGCTCGTTTGAGAGACAACTGAAAGACGGTTCATAGAATTCGTCTGCGACGCTACCGAAAGCCGACGATGAGGGCCTTCTTGAGAGAGACGGTTCATCGCATCTACGAGACTCAGCCGTGCATCGCCCGAACGACGATCTGGGTATGATTTCCGTCGACGTGGACGCGGACGCGGACGTGCTGTTGGGGGGTCTGCGTCAACATTCGGTGAAGAGGCTAACGTCTGATTAGGCGCGGCGGGTCTCACGACTTTGGAAGAAAAGCCAACCTCGTCCTCTGAGGAAGAGGACGCGAAGGAAAAGAACGTGTTGGTGGAAGATTTTGGAGACAATAACAGTGGGTTGGGAGGTGATGGTGATCGACGAAGATGAGAACGCGTCTGTTTTGGGGAAGACGGACGAGATTGGACGGATGGAGGTGAGAGCGGGCGATTACGAGGCTCAGGAACCGCCGCTGTAGGGACTGAGGGGGATCGAGATCGGGGAAAACGTGCAGGTTGTGGTTGAGACGACTCTGGTAACGGAGGTGGAGCAGAGGAAGGTGGAGCGACCTCTGTGGGCGTGGATCTCGGCGGCTCGACGGGTGGGGAACCGTTCAGACTTTGCGGAAGAGGCACCGACGACCTCTTGATAGCGTTATCCGCAAAAGTAACGTGAATAGGGGGGACGGAGAGTCTCTTGTCCTTCCCATTCCCATATGGCTCCCTTGCCTTTTGCTTCCGGTACTCTTTGGCGCTGAGTGGCATCACCACTTGAGGAGACGCCAGTGCGAGCCTCGAGAACTTGGGCGTTTCTGCAGGTCCGAAGGGGGACGACGACATCCAATTCGAAGCTGGATCACGCGATATAGAAGGGGCGTGTTTCGAATGGTGAGTTTCAGCTTGAGTAGAAGAGGAAGGCGGAGAAGTCGGTCGCGGTGAGGCTGGCGAATAAGTCTGAGGAATCGCAGAATGGTGTGGCTGTTCAGAAGCGGATCTGGAAGGGAGTGAGGTGGTGCGCGAGTGTCTGTAAGAACTTGTGCGTGCTTGTGGCGGAAGTGCAGGCTGCGGCGATATCAAAGTACTGTTACTAGGGGAAGCCTCAGAGGCAGACGCTGTTCGAGCGAAGAAGCCAAGAGTGGGTACGGCGCCCGCTGATCTGGATAAATGCGCGTGTTGTGGACGAGAGCTGGGCACATTTAGGTGGCCCTGTGAGGAAGCTGTCCCGTTGGCACCAGTAGACAACGAAATGGAAGATGTGCTTGCATCTCCTTGTACCAGCGTCGACGCATTCCCAGATGTATAGCCGGATGATGGTGCGTGGGACACGACGGACGACTCGGACGGCGATTGTGCGTGTGCAAGTGCATGGGAACTTTCACCACTAGGTTCATCATGCGAGTCCTCGGAGGACTCGGAGATGATGGATGGCAAAGTGGAAAAGGCTGGACCAGCCAGTGGCGAGGAGCGCCACGGGCGCGAGCTATGCACGGGTATACCTGGGACTGGGAGTGACCACGTCGGGCCAGGTATGGATGCACGCGTACGAGCCTGTGATTCATGAATGAGCATGATGAGTCTGCTACAATGATGATAATAATAAAGACCGGCTCGAGGCAAGCGAGTGGAAGACTGTGGAAGAGTGTCATGATCATGAATGAAATTGCACTTGCCTGTGCAGACACTGAGGCTTGAGCCATCGTGAACACGAACGGTCAGGACCGTGAGGAAGGGGGGGAAGAAAAACGGGGACTGGAGCGAGAGTTGTTGATAGCAGAAACGAAAGGGAGAAAACGCGCAATGGCGACCTTCAGGCTCGAATATTATGAACGTCTATGTATGTACCTACAAATAGCACTGGCTATGTACTCATCAGTCCAAACTTGGCCTCGAGGCAGAACAAGGCACCCGAAACTAAACTTGGCCTCGCTAGGCTGCCACGAGTATCGCTATCGGACACTCATAGCAAGAATAGTACTAGACAGCGAATCTCATTAAATTTACACACGTTGACCACTTATTCTGGTCTCAAGATCTCACCGCTCACATTGGCCTCCCACAGCGATTCCAACCCTGCAAGATACGGAGACGTCTCTAGTTACGTACCTAGGCTCGCAAGACCGATGGTCACGGACCAGGTTGTCGTTTTCACCGGTCTCACTTTACGCCGATGTCGTTTGCTCCATGCTTCTGCTCCTCCTCGTGCAGCGGTCCAATGGCAAGCCTATCAAACATCGCCAGCGAAGAACTTCCAGAAGTCCTCGCCGAGTCGGATGTCGTCCCACTGCGATTCACACGCCAAACCGTATCCAAGGAGTCGCTGGAATCTTCGACAAATTCGTGGTCTCCCCCATCTATATGCATTCGTCGTGTAGCGTCACGGCAAAGAATGGTCCAGGATTCTCCAGGCAAGGCACATTTACGTCGATGTGTGAAGGCGGTCCTGACCACGACCTCAGTCAGGTTCGGCCCCCAAGATTTACCGTAATCGATGCACAGGTCCATCAAATACTATCGTCTACCAGTGTGGATCGGCGTGCTGACAAGCAGACACCGCACTTGGGCGCCAAGGATGTCAATTATCTCGCTAGTATCTCGCTTCGGTGCACCTCGTGTCGTTCATACCCCTTACCCAAGGGCCCAATTTTCAAAGACTGGCATGCACACTAGTCGTCATTCCTTTCATTCGAATCTTCCTGCAGCTCATCAAGTTGCCGGACTCACCCTCGCACGTAGACCATGCGGAGTCCTCCAGGCTTGTTTTACAAGCCGTGAGCCCTCGCACTTTTGACTGAACTTAAATTCTCCTGGTCATAATCTGTCATAGTTAACCCTTTAACTCTTACAGTGTTACTATAGCATGTACGTGACGTGCCTGGCCCTTTATTTGTCCGACCGCACCGCCGACCAGCTCGCCGACCTCGATCATAATTAAGGACTCTTCAGCTACAGCCTGGGTACCTGGCGTGTCTGCCAGTGGCACTTTCTTCGTCTAACCCTCTTTCCGCCAAGTCTGGAACAACGCCTCCGCAACCATGTACACGTTAAGTGACACATGTGCGTGCATTTCGCATGCAAGTCCAATTAGAAGTCCATTTTCAATGTAAACTTTGCAACGTCCTCAGGCTGTGCAGGATCTGGAGGTTGTATCACGGAAGCCCAGCCGCAATGGCCAATTTACCTTTCGCAACCACACAAGTCGTGAC
Source organism: Paxillus involutus ATCC 200175 (assembly GCA_000827475.1). NCBI lineage: Eukaryota > Fungi > Basidiomycota > Agaricomycetes > Boletales > Paxillaceae > Paxillus > Paxillus involutus. Next base: position 78,792 of record KN819333.1, read on the forward strand.
TGCCTGTGACTGCACACGATACTTCGTCCTCAACTTTAACAATATTTGTTCAACCACCTCAACAGACGGGAATGTATCACGGAAGCCGAGGCGAGTCTGTGAAAGACCTTCACCACACGTACCGCTTCGACCCCCAGTGTGTGCCCAAAAACCGTCAACTGTGTAAGCACGCCGACGTCTATCGATGAATCAGACGAAGACGAAGACGGAGCGTTGACACCGAGTGGCCACACCACTGACCAGTCGTCCAGGCTTTCAACTTGAACAGTATTCGTTCGATAACGATGGTCATTTATTTCCGCTACTTGAATATTATTGTACAGAAGTCATCTGCAGGGGAAATAACAGGCTCAGAATAATGTGACATGGAATATCATTGCAAGACTCGGGTCCGGTAGACCGGAACTAGACCCTCAGGTCAAAATCCATGATGCGTGATGCGCTCGAGGAATGAAAGGAAAACTTGTCCACGTCCATCTACATCAAACGTCACGGACATTTCCCCGGCGGACATAACATACTCACACCGAGTACCAAGCTATTTTCGTGTTTGAGGACAGTGTTCATCATGATCTTCACAAAGAGGCTGGGAATCATCAATTGATCAATGACCAAAAGTTGCACTGGCAGGTCCTGGGCTTGATCATCATGATAATCGCGGGTCCAGCCTTCGAGAGTGGCTAGGACCTGACTCTTGAAAGGTTGCTGCATGCCAGAAACGGGTTTCGAGGAGCCGTGCGTCGGCCTGTGTTTGTTAGGATATGAGCGAGGACGATGATGTTGGATAACTTACGCGTCGTCTTCTTCGTCGGAAGAGATAACGATTGGCCTAGTCCTGATGTTGCTCTTCCCAGCAGGCGGTAACGACGGAGGTTCGGACGATGCGATCGAGCTCGAAGAAGAGAGTGACTAATCTGACTGAGATATAGGCCTCAGTTTGAAATTGATTCCACTCACGATGACACTGGTGGCTTGCTTGGGTGGTCTCTGACCAGGCTTGTAGAATTCGGGATACAGGTTTGCATCCTCGAGGAATTGTTTGCGCCTGGAGAGTAATTAAGACCTCCGCACGGAGGTACGCCGCGATGTTGTAGGCTCACCTGGCTTCCATGAACGAGATGGTGGTGGTGAAAGAGCAAAAGAAAAAGAGAATAACATTTGGGACGCGTGCCACCCACGCGTTTAATCAAGTCATAGGTCACGTGACCACCTCGTCGAGTGGTCTAACAGCTCTCCGGGTTTGCGAGTCGCTGCAAAGACGGTTGCTGCTAACCCTCAATGCATGATTCCTTGAGAGCTACCAAGACCTAATACCTCTGCCGAGAACCGTTCCGCAATTATTTTTGGCTGTGATGATACGAACTGTGGGAACGACATCCAGACCGCGCGATGCCCACAGTGCCTCCACAACGTATCGTTGCCCCAGCTCCTATTGAACTTCCCGTAAACAAACGCATCCATGCTACCACTGAAGGACCAACATGGGAGACGTTCGATGTCCCTGACGAACGTGACCTCTACGACCCGCGCATGTCTGCCGCAGAGGCTGAGAAAGCTCTCCGTGCGCTAGTCGAGGATACTGTGGATGCTAAAGACGACGAAGTAGAGATCGATATGAGCGAGGCGATCGTGGATGGGTTTGCGGACGACATCGTATTGCTACCTCATCAGGTGATTGGGAGAGCTTGGATGCGTGAGCGCGAGACTGGGAAGAAGACGGGCGGTATATTGGCCGACGATATGGGGTGAGTAAGAACATTCTAATACAGGATGCTATAGTCTGACAAGGGGCACGCAGTCTCGGAAAAACGATTCAGACTCTTACTCGGATCGTTGATGGGCGAGCCAAGAAGTCCGACAAGGTAGAGGGGTGGGCAGCGAGTACCCTGTAAGTTAACATCGCATAGCCAAACGATTTCAAGACCAATCATTACCTCTTTTCCTGCCAGCGTCATCTGCCCTGTCGCCCTCGTCTCCCAGTGGGCTGCCGAGATTGCTCGCATGGCAGTAGGCCTTCGCGTAATAGAGCACCACGGTCAAAGTCGTACCACCGACCCTCTGAAACTCAAACAAGCGCATGTCGTCGTGACGTCCTACCCCACCGTCGCATCTGAATATGCGACGTTTGCGCCAGAGGCCAAAGACGAGTCTGGGTTCAAGTCCAAGTCGAAATCAAAGTCAAAGGCTGCGTCAGATCCTGATTCCGATTCTTCGGAAGGGTTCACAAAGAAGTTGATGACGAATAAAAGGGGGACGGGGAGGGCTGGTAAGACGAAGGATGCGTTGTTCTATGTGAAGTGGTTCCGCATTGTATTGGGTAAGTGGAGTCTTTCTTTCTCATTTGTTGTTGGGTTGTGCTAAAGTAGCTTTCTGTACAGATGAAGCCCACAACATCAAGAACCGAAACACTAAGGCTGCGCTCGCATGTTGTGCATTGGAGGGCAAGTTTAGGTGGTGTCTCACTGGAACTCCACTGTACGTGTATGCGTCTCGCTTGTATTACATCCGACTGGACGCGGTGGCGGCTACACAGGCAAAACACCGTCGAAGAGCTCTACTCTCTGATTAAATTCTTACGCATTCGCCCACTCAATGACTGGCAATCTTTCAACGAGCAAATTGCAAAACCCGTCAAGAGCGGACGTCCAGGACGTGCACTGAAGCGTCTGCACGTACGTTTCATCACCTTTCAGTCACCCTTGATTATTCCCGAACGTACTCTTTCCCCACCAGGTTGTCCTTAAAGCGGTGATGCTCCGCCGAACCAAAACTCAAGTGCTGAACGGCAAGCCACTCATCCAACTCCCCGAGCGTATCCTCGAGCTTGTTGAATGTTCTTTCAACGCTTCCGAGAAAGAGTTCTACAAGCAACTTGAAACAAGAATGACTTCCGAGGTTGACAAGCTCGTGCAAGCTGAGCATGTCAACTATACGCATGTATTGGTGTTGCTGCTTAGGCTTCGGCAAGGTGAGTGGCTTCGTTCTGGTTCTGTGGGGTGTGCGTCAAGGGACAATGGCTGATTGGACCGGAACGGATGTAGCGTGCAATCACCCCTCGCTTGTTTCCAAGGATTACCGTGTGGATAAGGATGCTGCTGACCCAAAGGCTACCGGTAACGATGAAGACGATGCGGATGACCTAACAGCGATGTTCGAAAATATGGGAATGTCGGGTGCCAGGAAGTGTCAACTGTGTCAGACGGCGTACGTTCGCATCACTCGCCCTCCTGCTTAGTTTCCTCCTTGAATTCTGACTAATTCTACCTCGTCTCACACAGCCTCCCCGCAGGAGACAACGCAAAACACTGCAAAGAATGCCTCTCCGTTGCCAAAACCGTCGCAAATGTCTCAACAACGAACTCCAAGCTCCCACCCGAGTCAGCCAAGATCAAAAAGATTCGAGACCTCTTAAAGACAATCGATGAGCGCTCGGATGGACTGGAGAAGACCATCATTTTTTCGCAATTTACGAGTATGTTGGATTTGATAGAGCCATTTTTGGATGCGGAGGGGATTAAGCATGTTCGATGTGCGTGACGTTTGCTTATCTTCTACCCTCCTGGTTTCTTATAAAGGGTGACGTGTGGAACGATGAACGCCAGATGACGGTTCGATGCCCAAGGACAAACGTGAAGCTAGCCTTGAGAAGATTCGGAACAGCAAGAGCACGCGTTGCATCCTGATCTCTTTCAAAGCGGGTAGCACCGGTAAGTTCCGTCTCACTTTATGTCTACTTCCTTCCCCTATCTTTCGAACCATCGAATTCCTGTCATATCACGTACAAACCTTCACCACCATCATGTTCTCTCCTCATTTCGGGTGCTCCTGGTCACTTCGGGTCCTGAGGCGTTCCAGCAACATCTTATCTGAGCGCTGGTCATATTCCGGGAAGTTTCATATTCGTTTCTCCCCTTTATCTCACTCCCCCAGTTCTCTATGCACCCTTCTATGTGTTGCTGATTACTGATCGAATGTTGATGGCATCTCACTCCGCTCATCCCTTACACATCGGGTACTGACGTGTTATATATTTTGTACCCATAGGCCTCAATCTCACCGCGTGTAACAACGTGATTCTGGTTGATATGTGGTGGAATCCGGCGCTCGAGGTGGGTCTTTGGTTCTTTCTAAGATTTTCCCTGTGAGTTGCTGACCGAGATCCTTCTCTATTCTTGGTCTTTGTTTTGTTTCCGATGCCTTCTATCGCCTCCCTTCATTGTGGCGTGCCCTTAAACCTACATGTCGTACCTAACTGCCGACCCGAAACTCAAACCCAAATTCACCTACACACCCACACGCTCAAACTACATGGGCTATCCCCACTGGGTTGCGGTCCCGGTATCATCTTGCTTCCTGGGTGCTGTATTCCCACCTCTTGTCCACGTGTAAACCCCAAAATTCACCCCCATCTCACGGCGGATGCGATCATACGACATCCTATGAAAACAGGATCAAGCATATGATCGTGCTCACCGATTCGGACAGAAACTAGACGTCCATATCTACAAGCTTATGATACCCAATACGGTGGAGACGCGGATCTTGCAGGTATGTATCTATAATGAGGTCGCAGTGCTTGGTGGGGCGCTCCTATTATTTTCTTCTTCTTCACATGTTGCCCGTCCACTTCGCTTTTTTTTTAACCACCGTGCTTGGCTCCGGAACCCGATCAGTGTCTCCGTGGGCACTTGTCCCTAATTCCCCTGTCCCCCTTACGAATTACGATTCACCATTCACCATCTAAGATTCACGTTTATCAATTACCATTCCCTTGCACCGCAACTCTTCTCTTCCCTCTGTCGAGCTTCATTGTTCACTGATGCCACTGCAACGCCCCAACAGCTCCAGGATGCCAAGCGGGAACTAGCAAAGGCCGCGTTGAGTGGTGACAAGATCAAGAATATGAAACTCGGCATGGACGACTTGCTAGCGTTGTTTAGGAGGGGTGGACGGGACGATGATGATGACGATGACGACTAGGAGGATGGGGGGTCCCGGCTTGTGCAAGTGTGAAGGTGCGAGGAGTGTGGAAGTGGTGTTGTTCTCATCTGTCGTCTGTGTCTTGTGTTTTCTGTACACCTACCGCCCGCTATGAGAATTGTATATCCATGATCGCTTTTCGCTCACTCGACTCGTGGCGGGTAGACCCAAGTTTGTTATACGCGAACGCGGTAGGCCAGTGAGTACTTACGGTTGTTCCATACCAAACAAACAAGTGCCAGTGCAAGCATAGTACGTGCAGCACTGGACGTAGCTGATATATACATATCTATCGCCCATTCGCACTCAAAGCGCCAACTGTGCGGTGTCTATCTATATATCCATTCACGTCTCATCGAGTCCGTTCGAGTCCATGAGTCCCGAACACGTCCGTCCCATCCGAAACTTTCTGAGCGCCAGACGCCACACATAAATTCCCCCCAAATCACCCAATCACCCAACCTCACCTCGAGCCTCAAAATCCCTATACACCCTGCCCATACCACCCATACGCACCCGTCGGCACAAA
>KN819333.1:88171-106532 GCA_000827475.1 Paxillus involutus ATCC 200175
GTCCGTCACGGTAACAAGTGGTTGGTCTCGACGTGTCATGAAAACGTGGTTTGTTGACAGGTTCCATAAGGGCACGTTGATTCATCTCTGTTGCGATCCTGCTAATGCTAGAAGACATGTCGAATGAATGAGTGAATGTTGTGTCGGTACTTCAAGTTCGAACATTCAACGTTAAAAACAACCTCGATTATGTAATGTCGCTTTCCATCTTGAGCCGGAGGTTTCAGCCGTGGCACAGAACGACGTTGTCGCTTCCTTGACCGCCCATCTTTTCTGACGATGTCCGAGCATCAAAGCCACGACCCTTTGCCGCTCCATGCGGTTCTAAACCAATTCCACAGTTACCCCTTCTCCTCGGACGAAGTCTTCCAGGTATGTACGTCTGTACTGCATGAATACTACCGCCCTTCCGACGCTTCGCAGCAAGGTCTTTCTGGAATTCTCACCCATGCATCAATGAACGAGATGCCCGGCACTGAAAGATCAGACTTAATCTTGAAGACTCAGCTCTTCTACTTCAACCGGTATGTGACTTTTTGATAACTCCTTTGCGGTAGATGGAGTAACCTCATTATGTACTCCGGCGTTCACAGTGCTACTGGCCATAATATAAACCTCGAAGACCTCCAGGCTCGCTACACCGCGGACTTGGATCGCTCTCCTCCAAGGGGAAACCAATATACGCAAGCGTCCTCGGAAACTCAACACGAAGAAGCGCCCAACCTCACCTTTACAGAGTTGAAAAGTCTGATAGAGCAGGGGAAGACGGAAAACATTCCAAACAACAAAGTTATTCCTGACACTCTAAACGTACGTTGAACCCACGATCCATAATCATACTGTCTCCCGACTTCTGCACTACCAGGATGCCGCTCCCACTCGGTCAAACGCACCGCTGAGGAAGAAACCCTGGGAAGTCGCAAGTCAGTCGTGACGCACCACGCCTATGTTGAGGATTCTTCATGCAAGAAATTACGATAATCCTTTAACCTGATCGATCAAAGACCTCTGTGGGTGAGAATGGCCTGCATACCCGACTTCCGAAATGAATCGCCTTGCGACCTCTTGGGCTCCGATTTCTGTGAGCTTCGTCGTCGGTTGGATCACTGACAATGGCACCATTCTCCGGACCTTTGAGGCTGCTGGTGACTACCTGCAAGTAAGCCATAGCCGGTATGCTTTACGTATCAAGGAAAAATTCAATTATCGACAGACGGACAACCGTGGGTTGATGGCGCTGAAGAAATGGCATTTGCCTCGTCAACGACACCCCGCTCTCGCCTATCAACTCTATCATTGAGGCTGTCAATACTTTACCCCTCGGTGAGTCATTCGAATGATGCCCAGGCAAGCACAATCAGTGATTCTTTTCTGATGGCACGGATGACTATTTCTATCAGGTCTGAGGACATATGTATGCGCTCCAAACTCGGATCCGCAAGGGTGCTGAAAGCCGTCGAAACTCCGGTATTCGCGTTGAAAAAAGTGCCTATCCAGTGGCGTAGTGCGAAGATCTACCAAGGACAATGAATACATATCCGCTACCATGTTACAGAGGTCGACATTGTCCCATCTAACAGCCGTGGTATCGCAAGTCCCAGCTCACGTGCCCCTTCGCGAACGCAGACATCCAGTAAACATTTACTCTCGTCATAACCCACTACTTCTGTTCTGACAGCCACTGGAACGTGACGAGCTTATCGATATGGTACCCTTCCACTTTGCGCAGCGCCGATATGCCTTCCATGACCCAGTTGTGAGAACTCCACGCGGGATTTCCGTGCACGACAGGGATTGAAGCGAGAGTGGTATGTATTTGATGGAGGTTTTCCGAGTCCACCAAACCCACCTTGGTCTTGCCCAAGTACCCATTTTCTCCCTCTTTCAAGGTGACTGACTGTGGTGCGTCGAGACTGTAGTCTGCGACTGTGCCCACGATTTGGTAGATCAATGAATGACCCGATGACGGCGAGAAAATGACTGCCATGACCCATTTGGGTTTAGATGATGATGATTGGGAAAAACGGGCGACGGCGAGTTCGTAGAATGGAGGCATTGTGATTTTTGGGTGTTGGTCTGGTTGACTGGAGAGCGATGATGGTGTGATATTGTATGCGGATGAGTACAGTGGGTATAGAAAAATGGTGGTGGGTATGATCTGTGTGCTAGTTCGAGGGTGGGGGGGGAATTGATCAGGACAGAACAAGTTAAGCGGGCCTTTTTCTACTGCGAAGGGGGCTAAGGTGATGTGACAGATGCGGGATACAGAATATCGAAGTACTTATGGAACTTGAAGACAAGTAAATTGATAGTACATGCGGCCTACCGGTTCAAGCAAAATGAGCTGAGCATATACCAGACATACATACTACGACAGGTCCCATACCCAAACTTGGCAGATTTCATTCCACGTAATTTAACCCTAAAAGTTCAAATTGGCTTCTGAATCAGGGCACAAGAAGAATGCAGTGACTGCAGAAGAGGTCAATTTTACCAGACCAACCCGACACTCTCAACCTCGAGTCCACTGAATATTCAATATTCAATATTCATCAACTAAATATTCTCGTTAGATTTCTCTCGAGGAAGAGCGGATCAACGATATTGGCGCGTAATGTGTAGCCAGCCAGCCTTCAAGCTTCAAGGGTGCCCTAACGACTGGACATACTTAGTAACATGCGCTATGTGGGGGTATTGCGCAGTCAGCCGCTGCCCCCATCCCCCTTTACTTGGGTCTATGGACGACGTTATTAATAGATGGTGTGAGAGCCCGAAGATAATCGATGCTGAGGTCGACCTACTATCATGATATGTACGGCCTGCCATACTCGGCGGCCTGCAATCAACGCGATCAGCGCACGACTGAACATCTCGGGCCCTCGGGGTGCTGGGCTTTGATCCTTGACTCGGTCAGAGTTCGTTACGCGTAGGGCCCTCTGCTGGCAAAGCAAGACCAAGCTTAAGTCATGCCTGCAGCGGCGGCGGCGTAGCTTGAACGCTTTTCTGTATTGCGAGGACCAAGCCCAAGGTTGAACGCTGAACGCTGAACGTTGAAGCATAAGCCTCGACGTCGCAATTTAGCTTTGTCGCACTACCGTTGCTTGAAAAGGCTATAGGGACGCTTGTCTGCCCTTCAAATTCAGCTGGTTCCAAGGTTAATTTGCCAAGCTGCTAGAAGCTTGGACCTGTCACCTGTGCAACTCCTGTGTATGTGCATATGTATGTGGCAAGCGAGCGAGTTGCGGGGTGTCAAGTGTGTGCGCAATAGGTGTCGGGGACCTAACGAAATAATTTCAAGAAATTTCACGTCCGAACATGTACATGTTATCGACCGAATTCCAGTTCTTTTCTGATCGGTGTTCCATCCAGCTTTTAAAGACAAGAGTAACAGGCGTAACCTGGAAATGGGGTGTGGACCGTGTAGTTGATCTCCGAATTCACTGTGCACAAAAGGGGACTTTGAGAACCTCCAAATGATGGAGTCAAAAGTTACCCGAGTGATTGATGGTTAGGGCCCAAGCTAAGCTGAAGGAGTTGAGGAGAGTGGTCTAGAGCAACAACCGGTGACTTCGAGTGTGTATCCCCCTTGGTTAACCCACTTTGTCCATCTTCATCATCGTTTCCCACGACCGTTCTGCAGACTCATCTCGAATAAACCACCGCAGTCAGCCCCAGGTACTGAACAGCGATATCAGAAACACCAGAAAATGGGTATATAGCTCTCGGCATTCTTTTTCTTGTCACCATGTCCGACTCCCCTTCACATCTCGCGAGGTACTCTCAAGTTTCGACCTGCTCACCTCGGCCATTGAGCTGATGTAGATTTAGAGAGGCCAAAGGTTTACACCAGGGTTTGAAAGAACTCCTCAAAACACATAATCCTTGGGATAAGGAAGTCGACTTTAACCGCAAAAAGTGAGCAATCTATCCCACACTGTCGAGATGCTTCGAGAAAATCTACATATTGACACTTTTCGACCAAGTCTGCGGCGGCAGTATCTGCGGCTTTTACTGGTCGAACCTTACGCAAAGGAGTCCAAAGATGCTGAAACGCATTTGTGGATGCAGACATCTTATCAATTCATATCTCATTACAAGCAGGGCTTAGCGACACTCGACCGAACACTGCAATCCGCGCCCCGTCACCAGCCCCGTCAGGGCGGTCATGGTCCTGTGGAATATCGCAAGCTCATGCAGCGCTTCCGACAATTCCTAGCTGAAGAAGAAAAATTCTGGACGCAGTTTATTGTCCGATACCAGCGATCTTTCGCTTTACACGAAGCGTACCCCATCTTGGTCGCCCTCAATATCTTGACTCCTTTAGACGATGTTAGCATACCTGATCTCCCTCACTCAGGTGATACCAACGGCGCCTCAAATCAGAATCATGGGCGCAATCAGTTCTCCTTCCCATCTGAAGATACTACCCCTGTTCTCGACCCTACGGAGCATGAGAGCAGACTTGCAATTTTGAGCAAGGCTGTCGTTTGTCTGGGTGATATCACCAGATACAGGGAGCTTTACAACGAGGGTGGTGGGCGACCAAAGGCCGGTCACGAGGACGGTAGTACACCTGCAAAACGAGGCGGGCGCACCAGGAGGGGAGGCCTACCTGGCTTCGACTCAATCCCGCGGGCACGAAATTACGACAAGGCTATCCAATGCTACGAACAAGCGCGTCTACTGGTCCCATACGAAGGCAATCCTTCCCATCAGCTTGCCATTCTTGCATTCTACCAGAGTGACATGTTCAGCTCTCTTTTTCATTATTACAGAGCGCTCTGCGTCCGCCAACCATACGATACCGCATCAGAAAATGTCAAGAAGATTCTTAACAAGGCACTCGATCAGCAATCCAAGAAGATCAAAGGAAATGCCCAGGCACCACCAGATTCGGGAGAATTACCACCTCGGTTGAGGGTTGAATACTTCAAGGAAAGCGTTGTCCTTTTGCATGCTTTATGGCGATTAGGTTCCGATAAGTAGGTATTTCAATTGAGTGCAATTATTCCCTGTGTGTTAACGCGGAATATCCTCACAGGGTTAAAATGAATCCAGTCGTACATGCAGCTGATGTCGCAAAGGATTTTATGGGCCTAGTATCAGAGCGGATTCTTCCGATTGAAACGGTGTCCAAGGTTGTCGTCCTTTCTGAAGGAGCCCTCTGGAAACATCACATGATCCGCGACAACTCACCGCCATCGAATAGGAGGTCCGGCGGATTTCCAGATCCGACGGTGGTCGGATCACAGATTTTGGCGCATGTCATTGCCATTCATCGTGTTCTTCTCGAGATTGGCGCCGGAGAGCTTGCTGTGCCCCCTGAGGACGCCGCAGAGAACGACCTCGCACAGCGCATCACAGCGCCATTCCGGCGCACCCTGCCAGCTCTGCGAATTGCGAGCAAGTGGCTTTCAGCCAACATCAACTATGTTCTTCATGCTGCACAGCCCTCCGATGCGGAAAAGCAAGGATCTGCCCGCAAGTGTTCCCAGGGAATTTTAATTGAGGAGATGCCGCTATTTTGGGCTAAATTTGCCCAGTTTTACAGCGCTTTGAGTCGCATATTTCCGTGGGATAGATTGCCTCCTCTTACAACTCCGCTGGACGAAGATGTGGATCTTAGGGGATTCCTCCCCTTACGAGATCTTTTGGTGGATGGCGGGATTGTAACTGGTGAAAGGTTTGGAGAGGGAGCAGAGGGGAAGCGAGATGAAACATTACCCCAAGGCCGAGAAAAAGTCCATCCGAACGAGGAGCAGCTTATGAGGATATGGGATTTACTCAAGGACGCCAGGGGACTTGCTTACCTCGAGGTGAGAGTTACATTGTGTGTGCATGTGACTGATATCCTAACTTATTTGTCTATCTGTAGAGTTGCCCCATTTATGTGCAAGGCAATACGTTCACTTTCGACCATAGCATTTCCAATATCTCGTCGGTGCAGATTAACGGGCCTGTTTCTCAAGTTGCCGATCAAACTTTACCTTATACTCCAGGTGATCGAGTTCTTGAGCATGTGATCGAGCAAGAAGAGGATGCGATGACAGACACCGGCCGAACAGACAATGATGACCCAGTGGGCGACGCTTTCAGGACAGCACTGGATGATCACGGGGCGTTGGAAGATGACGAAGATGCAGAGATCATTCTTTGGAATCCGAGGTTTGTAGTTCTCCTTGTCAGAGCTGCAGAAACTGACCGACTGCTTAGAGCACTTGGCTCCCCCCCAGCTACTGCGTCCACTGCTTTGCCTGCCACCCCTATTGTGTCAGGCGTCATGACCAAGACAATCGAGCCACCACCAATAACCAGGGTGCCTAGCGTGATAACATCCCGGGCAGCACCCAGATCGCCTGGAATCGTTCCCGGTACTACTGCTCAAGATCTTCTTAATAATGTCATGGGATCGACATGGAATACGACTGACGCCGCCCGCCCGCCACGTCCCCAGACATCAAGTGCCATCCAGCCACAGTTTCCGTTCGGGCTTGGGCCGAATGCTCCGCCTTCAATCTGGTCAACTTCGCTAGACCAGAAACCACCCCTCTCACCACCGACAGCCATGCAAAGTAGCGCCAACATGAGCCAAACGCTTTCCTCGCAGCATTCGTGGTCGCCACCCCACGAATCGACTCGGGTGGCTCGACAGTCGACCATACACCCGTTACCCCATTTCCAGTCGCCCCAGTCCTTTTCGGCCATCAGCTCAGGACACCCGAGGGCGCCACAGCATCTGCACCAGGCACCCTATCAATCTTCATACGGGCCGTCTGGTTCTTCGGGGCATGGATTTACTCAGCCTGCTGAACGCCGCCAAACCCATTGGCCAAGCTCCAGTAATGGTTCCACTTTCGTGGATCCCGCTATCGTATCCGCCGCAGCTACCAGTCAGCCTACGACTCATTACGGTTCGCCTCATCAGGCTTATCCAAACGGCGGTACGCAGGGGTATGTCCGTCCTGGTCAACATCATGCTGGTCCCTCCACGTCTCGTATATGGGGGATTGATGGGTGATTGCACGGATGGTAATGAACGTGTCTTCGCATCGTCTGGTCGCTATGACCCACTTTTCAGCCATCGATAAGATGATGATCAGATGATGATATGTTTTGCCAACTATTCATGTTCTGGATCTTCATGGGTTGGTATGCTATATCGCTCGCTGTGTGGCCCATTCTAGCAAAGCAAGGCGTCCACCGTACGCGTGCAGTCCTCAGTGCACGCCATCATGAGCAGTATGTAGACAGTGGCACCGACATGGAACGCCCCAACCTCGGGATGTTGCTATGAAAGGATCTGACGTTGCTATGTACAGGTTCTGGATAATGTTGTTTCTCTTCTTCTTTTCGCTTTGTTTCCTCTTGCATAGGGTTTCTTGCTCTTTGTTCCGTCTCGTGTACGTTCCTTCTGTTGCCGTTGTCGTGGTTCCATGTTTCGTTCCCTGTTATTCTATGACACGCAGAGCTACTCTCCCGCTGTTTTCTCTATATGATCCATGGTTACATTCCCTGTCTATATTGCGTGCTAGATCTGATAACTGTTTGGGCGGGGCGTAGAATCTTGTTCTTTTGATTGTGATGCGGCCGCCTTGCCGCGTTTAATAAATGCGGCATAAATGGCACATACATAAGGTTGACGTTGGACAGAATATGTGACGAGAATCAGTGATTGCGACAACTTCCGCTAAGTGCCTACAATTCTGATGGTCCATGGTGTGACTCAACCTCAGAGCCTTTCCTCCACCTAGGGATGAATTACAAGCACCTACCTAGTGATGAATAACGGGAGAAGGCGGAAACCAAACAAGGAAAGATGAAAAGGGAAGAGTTTTCAAGGAATCTCCCACAGGGTTCAAATACTCCAATGTTCACGTATGATGATTATCATTCTAGATTTGAATGACGAGAGGAAAAGTGAGGAACAAAGGAACAGCATTCGTAAGTAAATTGTGACGTCCGTCGGCGAATCTAGGTTTCATTATCCAATCTGATGCTAGGGTTCATTCTGATACGGGACCTTTTCGGATTTTTCGAGGCGCTTCTAGGCTCTAAGTGGTTGCGCCATCTACAGTTTCTCGCCACGGCCTATGACAGTTACCTGTTATTCCGGATCAGAAAGAATGTCATGTCGTCAGCGGTGCCGTCCACGTTGATATTAGAAAAAAATACAGAAAGGAAGAAAAGAAATAGGGTGACGTGCGGTTGACAAAGGATGCCTGAACCCACCTTGAACCCAATCTTCCGGAGTTTATCAGCGTCGAGGAGGAGACGGCCGTCAAAGACAAACGCTGGCTTGTTCATGCCCTGATAGACCGCCTCCCAGTCGATATCCCGGAACTCCTTCCACTCAGTGGCAATGACGACGGCTTCGGCGTTCTTGCATGCTTCGAGTGCAGAACTGCAGATCGTTACTTGCTTCTTCACTGCGGAGGTGAAGCGTGCAAAGCGTGAGTATGTGTGCAAGCGAGAGGCGTGGGTCGTGCGATAGAGCTAAAGAGAGGGAAACTCACTGGCATCAGGCATCGTGAATGGGCTAGCCTCAGCGAGGTCAGCCCATATTTGCTCCTGCTCGACCTGAGGATCGTAGATGTTCACGGATGCTTTCTCAGAGTGGAAGTCTCGGATGAGTGAGATAGCTGCTGACTCGCGAGTGTCGCCGGTGTCAGCCTTGAAGGCAAAGCCGAGAACTGCGATGCGCTACATTGATAGGCAAGGGAGAGGGATAACACGCATTAGCCCAAAAAGTCTCGCTCCCACGCGCCACAAATAAACATAGAACGTAACAAGATAGCAGGACGAGATGTAAAAAAGTTACACACCTTGCCCGTGATCGTGTTGAAGAGCGTGTCCACGACAGTCTTGGAGAATCTTTTCTTTTGGTATTCGTTCATGACGACAACTTGCCTCCAGTAGTTGGCAACCTCGGGGAGGTGCAAGCTTTCGCTGAGGTATACGAGGTTAAGAATGTCCTTCTGGAAGCATGAACCTCCGAAGCCGACAGAGGCACGCAAGAACTTGGGCCCAACACGGGAGTCTCGACCAACGGCGTGTGCAACCTCGTCGATGTTGGCACCCGTAGCCTCACAGATGGCGGAAAGAGCGTTGATGGAGGAGATACGTTGAGCAAGCATCGCATTGGCTGCCAGCTTGGAAAGCTCGGACGACCAGAGGCCAACAGTGAGGATGTTGTCTTTTCTGCACAAAAGCTGTCAATCTCACGCACCCACGACTGGAAAAAAGAGCGACTTACGGAACCCAGTTGGCATAAACCTCGGCGAGAGCATTGCAGGCAGCTCTACCCTCGGGAGTTTGGAGGGACCCGATGAGGACTCGGTCAGGCGAGAAGAGATCGCTGATGGCGGTTCCTTCAGCGAGGAACTCAGGATTTGAAAGGATATCGAAATGGCAGTTAGGTCGCGAGTTGGCCTCCAGAATAGTGCGCATTGACTCCGCAGTACGACATGGGACTGTCGACTTCTCGACGACAATTTTACTCGAGTGGGCAACAGCGGCGATGCGACGGGTGGCAAGCTCAACATAACTGTAAAGGACGACAGTCAGATACGGTTGAGCCAAGTTCAGAGTTCAGCAGTTGTACGAACTTCAAGTCTGCGGCAAAACCAGCACCTACACCGCTCTTCTTGGTAGGAGTATTGACACTGACAAAAATGAGATCGGCTTCCTGAATGCCTTTGTCGACGTCTGTGGAGAAGAAGAGGTTGCGACCGCGAGCTTCGCGAATAACATCCTCCAGGCCTGGCTCGTAAATTGGAAGCTTGAAATCTGGGCTATTCCAGGCATCGATACGAGCCTTGTTCAGGTCAACGATGGTGACTTGGAGATGGGGGCACTTGAGAGCAATGACTGCACAGGTGGGACCGCCTGGAGAAATTAAAGAATAGTTTAGTACCACAAGGTAATCTTCTCCGACGTCTCGCGCTCACCGACATAACCAGCACCGACTAGAAAACATTGACATTCTCAGCGACACATTGCCTCTGTAGATCAGTGAAACGAACCTACTGCAACAGATCTTGTTCACTGCAGGCATTGTTGAGTGAGTGGATGGAGGAGTAAGGAGAGATGGAGAGAAGGCGGGGTCCAGGCGATGAATTTATACTGCGCTTCGAAACGAGCAACAGCTTCAGAGAACCGAAGTATGTAGTGAAACGGCCGTTTGCTGCCTGGCGGAACGCGTGCTCTTGCCGTTGGCTTGGCGCATAGATTATCAAATCGTTAGTAGTGCTTAGGCCTGAGGCCTTAGGATTTGACAACAAAGACTCCATGGGAGCACTCCGGGAGTTTTTCTTTTGGTACTCGGCCAATAGGAGAATTGCAACTTAAGTGCGGTAAAATACTCGACCGTTTCTCCTGCAGATGGGCCTTCCGCACGCATGTCACGGATCACTAGGACTTCGACCGACTCGACTTTGAAGACGGTACTACCACTCCATCATGGGATTATAAGCGCTAACCTGTACAGCGGCCAATTTCGTTCAATCTCCAATTTATTACTAATGGCATAGCAACTACCCGACACTAACAGCGAGCTGGACTCATCAGTCGCAGGAAAACACGCCTCGTGGTTTAAGGGCTCCGTTTTGCTACCCCACTTGGCCAAGCCTGGCATGAGACTTCGTTCTCTATGAACACTTAATGAAGTTGCACCCTGTCATTTACTGGATTTATTTACGGCTTCGAAGCTTGTATGGGATTGCGAGATGGGTTATAATTATAATGCCTCGTGGATTTGTCGTGTTATCAGCGAATTGTTTCCTAGTGAAGGACGTGTGTAAAGGCTTTCCCATAAAGGGGTGCTGACTGCTTAGTAATCTCACATCCCAGTATACAAACCTTTGACAGTAGGAGTATTCGGCACCACCACCACTTCGTCGTCGTCGGTTCAACGACCGACAACGAGGACGAAATGCCTTCCCCAATAGCGTTGAACCCGTCCTCCCCTGCACCGTCAATTTTCAAGAAGAAAAAATCGTTCGGTCAGCTTTCCACCATGGCAACTGCTGCCTCCTACCTTTCTGCAGTTCATGAAGCCGATGCTCGTGCCCGTAGCCACGACATTTCTCCTTCTTCTACCCCTCCTCTGTCGCTGTCTTCGTCCGTCACGGGTTCTTCAGAAGACACCGTTCTCCATGAGTCCGATGACAATTGCAACGGGCTGACCTATCCTCTCACACCTCCCACCTCTGAGCAGGTTTTCAACACTGTTCACACAGAGTTCGGTCACTGTGCCAATGAAAACTTTCGCTGCATTTCCCAACATAATCCTGAAACACCAGTTTCAGAACACGAAATAGAAGAACCACCTTACTATATTTTGATCACAACGTATATAAGCTACCTCATCCTCATCGTTTTCGGTCACATTCGCGATTTCTTCGGGAAACGTTTCGCCAAGCAGTACTTTACGCATCTCATGCCCTATGATGTGCGTATTTTTTTCCGGCGGTGAAATTCTCCCTCTTGAAATTACTGACGTTCTGACCCCAGGGCTATGCGCCTTTGAACTCGGATTTCGACTCGTTCTACACCCGTCGCCTCAAGCGTCGCATGGATGATTGCTTCTCCCATCCCGTCACTGGCGTTGCTGGACGCACCATCCTTATCTATGACCGATACACCGAAGATTGCAACTATACCCAGGTGTACCCTGGCACCAAAACCCGCGCTCTCAACATCTCTTCCTACAATTATCTTGGATTTGCGCAGGCACGCGGTGGTTGTGCTGATGCCGTGGAAGAGGCAATCAAGCGGTATGGCATCTCCACGTGTGGTACGCGTCTAGAGGGTGGTTCAAACGAGCTTCACGTCACGGCTGAGGCTCTCGTTGCACGCTTTGTCGGCCAGGAGGACGCGTTGATCAGCTCAATGGGATTTGCAACCAACTCCACGTTCATTCCTGCCCTGGTAGGAAAGGGATCTTTGGTAATCTCCGACGAGCTCAACCACGCGTCCATCCGTGTCGGTGTACGAACAAGCGGGGCACAAGTCCGGATGTTCAAGCACAATGACATGGACAGTTTGGAATCGCTGCTTCGGGAAGTCATCAGTCAGGGTCAGCCCAAGACTCACCGTCCTTGGAAGAAGATCCTGCTACTCGTTGAAGGTCTTTACAGTATGGAGGGGAGCTTAGTCAATCTGCCCCAGATCATCGAGCTCAAAAAGAAATTCAAGGTATAGCGGTTCCTTCTTCATCACCTGTCGGTGCTTTGGTTAACGAGGATCACGTAGTTCTATTTGTTCGTGGATGAGGCCCACTCAATTGGTGCTCTTGGTCCCCATGGTCGCGGTGTCTGTGATTATTTCAACATCCCGCCTCGGTCTGTCGACGTTCTGATGGGAACGTTCACCAAGTCGTTCGGTGCAGCAGGGGGATACATTGCTGGTTCCAAATCGCTCATTGACGCTCTTCGTGTCCGGGGACACACCGGAATGTATGCCGAAGCAACGTCGCCTCCCGTCCTCACGCAAATCATCGCCAGTATGGCCAGTATCATGGGCGTTGCTTCACCCCCTGTACCGACCAAGGCCACCCTCACACTGTCTCCTTCCAGCTCCATTTCCACGCTCAGATGTTCGGAAGAAGATGCACATCCAGGCATGGCTCCCGCTTCAGCTATTCCCTCGTGGATATCCCTTCCTTCCTTCCTCTCTGATGGCTCAGAGGCCCGCATGCGTATCCGCCGCCTCGCTTTTAACTCGCGGTATCTCCACGCAGGTTTGAAGAAGCTTGGCTTCATCACTTACGGCCACCCCTTTTCCCCTATTGTTCCCCTGTTGGTCTACAACCCTGGCAAGATGGCCACTTTTGCTCGGATGATGCGTACCCGCCAAACACCGATCGTTGTGGTCGTCGTCGCGTACCCCGCCACGCCACTTGTCACTTCTCGCGTGCGGTTCTGCGTCAGTGCATCCCACACGAAGGATGACATCGACACGATCCTCAAAGCATGTGACGAACTTGGTGATGCTCTTGATCTCAAGCACGGATATGGTGAACGGTGGTCCATCGAGGAGATTATAAAGCGAAGTGTCGAACTTGTGAACAATGTCTGATCACGCCTGCTCCCTGCTTCTGCCCCTTTTCCACCGCAATCAACGATGGTTACGTTCAACTCGCGGATACAGCGTTCTTAGAAATCTTGGATACATACTTTACGGTCTTTCCATGTTTTAACAGCTGACTCTTTTTCAACAATTTTTGCTGCAGATAATTATTTATCCTACCAGATGCTCTTCAAACATAAACACATACCGACTTGAATTGATACACTAGCCATCATCATGAGGTTGATTCGGTGGAGTAAGTTTGTCGACTACCGAGTTGACCAAGTACTTGCTCTCACATTATACACTCACGAATTGCAAGGCGATGGATTAGTCAAGGAGTCAGTAATGTAGCATGCGGTCGTGTGATTGTTCGCAGCAGTTACGGCCGGGCCGGGCCGCCATCAGTGAATCCAAAAGTAGGCGTGTATGTCAGCACGGCCCGGAACAAAGAGCCTTCGACTCGGAACACCCAGTGCCAGCTATCCAGTTCCCTACATTTCGCTGATAGCCATCATGGGTGCTCATCAAGATTTTTTGACTTACGTTGACAAGAATGCAGACAAGTTCATCCAACGTCTTGCTGACGCAGTCAAGATAAAGAGGTACGGATCATATCCAGATAACCACCTGCCTTTCTACCAGGGTCGTCGCGGTGGCGCCCACCTACCAAGTATCTGACCGGTCGCTTTGCACGCACACAGTATCAGCGGTGATGCTGGGTGCCGTCAAGAGACCATCGACATGGGGCATTTGCTCCAGAAGCAGTTGGATGACCTCGGTGTCGCGACGGTACTCAAAGACCTTGGACAATACCCGATGCAGGGTCAGCTTCTGGACCTTCCTCCTGCGATTCTTGGGAGGTTGGGAGAAGACCCCAAGAAGAAAACTGTTCTCATCTATGGGCACTATGACGTACAGCCTGTGAGTCGCCGTCTGACCCTGCTCCTCTGTGGCGTGCTGCGACGAGATCGCTATGTGGTGGCGAACATTCCCCATGTTGATCGGATTATGCGCCACGATGTTGACTTGAGTTGATCTTGATAGGCACTGAAATCCGACGGATGGGATACCGATCCGTTTGAGCTTGTCAGGAAGGATGACAAGCTCTTTGGTCGGGGGTCTACGGACGACAAGGGCCCTATCATGGGCTGGCTGAACGTCCTCGAGGCACATCAAAAGCAAGGCCTCGAGCTGCCCGTCAACCTCCGCTTCTGCTTCGAAGGCATGGAAGAAAGCGGTAGTGAAGGCTTGGACGAACTTATTGAGAAGGAGGTAGCCGAAGGTGAATTCTTCAAAGGGGTTGACTGTGTTTGCATCGTACGTGGCCTTCTTTTCCAATACAATCAACCCTGGTTCGCTCATTGATATTTGTTGGACACGGCAGTCCGATAATTACTGGTTGAATACGCGCACCCCTGCGTTGACGTACGGGCTTCGTGGCATTGCATATTTTGCCCTGCACGTGTCGGGGCCTGGGCAAGATTTGCACTCAGGGTTATTCGGTCGTATGGTGCACGAGCCGATGGTAGATCTTATCAAGCTTATGAGCAAACTTGTCGATCATAATGGTAACATACTCGTCCCTGGTATTGAGGAGATGGTCCCTCTTCCGGACGAACATGAGCTGTGAGCTTGATCCCATGGACGTAACAGCGTTAAACCAAGCATTTTTACTAGAAAATTGTACACCAAGATGGACTACTCGCTCGCTGATGTCGCAGAGGCTGCTGGTGCATCGGTATGTTCTCCCCCATCCTCTCAGATCTTGGATGTTTTGAGCTCAGTATTACGCAGATTGCTCTTTCAGACCACAAAGAGACGGTGCTCATGGGCCGTATGCGAAATCCTTCTTTGTCGCTGCACGGTATCCAAGGTGCATTCTCGGAACCGGGGTGCAAGACCGTTATTCCCTCCAAAGTGTCGGGAAAGTTCAGTCTCCGGTGAGCCAGCTGTCTGCGTTTCATCAAAGATTGATTAATTAAACCAAATCAACTCGTTGGTGCACAGCCTTGTTCCACCTCAGACTCCCGAATTAGTTATACCCCTCGTGACGCAGTACATCCAATCCGAATTTGCCAAACTTAACAGCAAGAACAAGATGAGCGTCGAGTATCTCCATGGAGGTAAACCGTGGGTTGCAGACGTCAACCACTGGAACTTCGAAGCTGCCAAGAGGGCCATCGAGGTGCGGCCATGTCATATGAATTACAGTGTCCGACGCATCTGAGCAGTGCCGTCGGAATTGGTGGTTTTGCATAGACTATCTGGAAGAAGACCCCTGATTACACTCGTGAGGGTGGTTCGATCCCGGTGACGCTCACGTTCGCTGAAAAACTGGGTGTCAACGTTTTGCTTTTGCCCATGGGCCGTGCTGATGATGGAGCACAGTACGTCTTTTGTCTTGCATTTGATGCGCGTCCTCGTTTTATTCATGCCCGGGTAACGCAGCTCGACGAATGAGAAGTTGGATATTTCCAACTTCATCGAGGGGGTGAGTGTCGCTGCCTGAATGACCCAAATGTGATTACTCAAACCAGTTCCTCAGACCAAGGTGCTGGGAACGTATTTGTATGAAGTTGCTGCACTCACTGGTGTAGCATAAGTGGTGTAGCATAAGGACGAAGCGAAAGTGGACAGAAGAACGTCTTTTTTGTACTTGTGTAGGGATTCCAGAGCTGACTTGCGTTAATCAACTTGAATGGTTTTCAACAACGAATACACTTAGGAGCCTCGAGTGTGATACAAGGATACAATGATAAGACCCAAACCCTCCAATAAGTACATGGGGATACAAGTTTCTCAACCCCGTGAGGGGATAGAGGTTCACGACAACACTTGATTCACTTGCTTCCCCCCACTTCTCCTATCCCTAAAGCCCTTGGCCGGCTGACCCTTGTCCTGAATACTTGACTCAAAAGAGGGTCCTAACGGATCACGGACGACAGTCACAGCTGATCTCAAAGCGCTCTTCTCGCCCATGTCACCTCCCAGGGCCGTCCTTTCATCCCCAAGGCGTTCTTGGCCCGGAGGGGTCCCCCGGCCCGCGGTTTTCTCTCCAAAAATCCGATTACGGGCTTCCTGATACTGTGCCTCGCGTTCTGCAAACGTGCTTCTTGTTTGTGCCAAGGAGAACGACGTAGAGGACGCCGACTGTGATGGGGACGGACG
The DNA here is from genome assembly GCA_000827475.1 of Paxillus involutus ATCC 200175. Taxonomy (NCBI): domain Eukaryota; kingdom Fungi; phylum Basidiomycota; class Agaricomycetes; order Boletales; family Paxillaceae; genus Paxillus; species Paxillus involutus. Next base: position 104,411 of record KN819333.1, read on the forward strand.
CTTCAGGATGCGTAGTGTAGGCTGGAACGCTGCGGGTGGCGATGGGAGCACTGTCTGGCCCGTGCTCGCAGGCGACATGATCAATTCAGGCATGGGCGCCTTGTTGTTACTGGTTACGTAGGCGAACTATAAGATCAGTGTATCCGGGAGTGTAGGAGGGGCAATGGGGTGGCGCGATGAGTAACTGGTAGACTCACGCTGCTTCCCAGATCTTTGCACTGTCCTGTTCTTCCTCTCCCTCGTCGTCGTCATCCCAGTCGTCGCGAACGACCCGAGGTGCTTGTGCGGGGCGGGTATGCAAAGTGGTGTAGGCCTGTGTTAGCATAGTGCAGGTTCAGAAGCAGCGGTCTTTTTGTTCAGAGGTGGAGATATTACCGGCTGATCCCAGGCGTACGCTTCCGGTGGTGCGGGACTCTGGCTGGCCATAGCACTCATTACGCGTCCGAGGTCGACAACTTTGGGCCACGATCACTGAGTAGCGAAAGTAGATAAAAGAAAGTCAGAATCGCTGAGTTTGAAGATGAGCTGGAGGCAACGCCTGCGGATACGGGAATCAAGAAAGACTGGATTTCTGTCATTCAAAAGAAAATGGTACAGTTACCTCGATATATATCTGTACATTTCACAAGAGAGGCAGGAAAATACAATATATTGATCAACATATCCAAGGGACATTGTGATGACTTTACAATAGACAGGTCAAAAAAAGTAGACCCAACTTGAATCTCACTTGAGACGTAGCCTAGACAGGCATTATAAGGGACCAGTAAGAAAGCCAGAAAGAACAAAAGAAGAAAGAAAAAGAGGAGGGGGAGAGATCTAAATGAGGAGCAGGAAAAAGTGAGGGAGAATGTCGGGAAAACTTGAAGATTGTCGTCGTATATCTTCATGCAAGGAGGCGCGACCTGCGCCACGAGGCAAAGATGAAGTAATGTTCTTGTTGCCACTACTGTGGAGTTGTGAGAAAAAGAAAAAGAAATTGAGAACCACCGCATCCACCCAGTAATCAATTTGCGACCGCCCCACCCACAACCACGGCCGCCAAGCCCGGTTGGTAGGCAGCCGTGGAGGGTATCGCACTGTTTATACCGTATGTCCAGTGAGCAACATGAACTTTCCTACGACGTTACATTGTCACCGATGTAAAGGCTCTTACAGCACCTCCAACATAACATTTGCTAAGAGGTGCAAAAGGTAAACAGGTAAATAGGTAAAATTGGCTGACTACGTTACATTAATGTAATTCAGGTGCAAACACCAGTGAGAAAGGCTAAGAGATGAATTAAGTGAAGAAGACATGTGGGCCGGGATATACGGAGAGAATGGAGTGCCAAGGACGGTTATCGCGTTGTATTTTGACCCCAAATCCTGCCAGCAACAAGCAACTGCATTGACACCGTATCGATATATTCCCGAGTCGTGAGGACCGTTTAGCACGGCGTCAAGTTGCGATGATGATCGACCGTACAGCTGTGGAAAACATGACGGAGGTCCGAGGAGAGAGTGCACGTATGACATAGCTGGAATAATTACACAAAATTACTCTTCCCTCGAAATTAACTTCCCTCCTTCCGTTGCGCACATGCTTCCTTCTCAAGATCTTCCGCCAATCCACCCACTTCTTCGCCCGTTGGGAGGGGGTCCCCGAATAGATGGTCGAACATCAGCAGAATATAATATTGATATTGATCGTTGCGGTGAAGATCTCCGAGAGTGGCGGAAAGGGTAGACCCGCAAAAGCAGCGGCGGAGAAATCAGGCTTGGTTTACTTCTGCGCAGTAGTACTTGGCTTGCATCGAAATTCACTTCACCCTCGAAATTGTCCAAGCAAGGGACAACCAAATCGCTCGCTCTAGTTCGTCCCACTTGAACTATAGCAGGTATATTTGCTGAGGTACTAATCTGAGAGTCTAACGTTGTTCTTGTACTGCACTTTGCAATTCTCCCATTGCCCGAGCGAGCATAGGAGCGACTCCACAAAGAGCCACAGTCCTGAAACAAAGAACTCCCGGGGTGCTCCCGGGATGCTCGTCGGTTCCGTAGCCCGTTTGCCGAGGGCACCGAGGGGAATTATGGGCATACCACAAGGTTCGGGGTGTTCTGCATCAAGTCGAGTGCTCGT
>KN819333.1:112976-128802 GCA_000827475.1 Paxillus involutus ATCC 200175
TCTATCCATGTCATACGCTGGCTTTCCCATTCCCATTCTCCGAGGGGCTGTTGATGTCTGGTCACTTGGAGAGATTATCTGCATCAGAATTGCATTTTTAGACCTGGCTCTGTTTACAGCAAATTTACTTTTTGTAGCAAATTGTGGTGGCCAGCTGGGGGATGGATGTGTCCGATCAGATTGACGAAGAATTCGGACCGCCCAAGAATGATTCCAGAAACGATTGCTCGCATTGGTAGAGTGTGGCCAGTTGTGGTATAGCTTTGACATGCTGTCACGCACAACAGGATGCAACGTTGCCATCGGAAGTACAGGAGGTCGCGAGGCAAAGACACGATCACTGAAGATCTTCTGAATGGAATCAGTTACGAGTGATGTGACTCTGATGTGAGGCTGCGTGTGCGTAATCCATTCACGAGGCGCCCTCATCACATCATGCCTCGTAAAAGGCAAAGGACGCTGCTCATGGTGAAAGATCAATGCGAGACCATGTGTAAACGAAGCCCCCAGATGAATGATTCGAGGCAATTCATCGCGATGTCACAAAGAGGTAGATAAAGCCGAAATGAAGTGCAATCAGACGGATTCCATGTTCAGGTCCCGGGGTGGGTACGTCGTCATCAAAGAGTTCAATGCACTCCCACCCCAAGGCAGGACAAGCGGGGATGAAAACATGAATGGATTCAGATGGAGCCTCATCACAGCTATGACAGCCACAGGGTTCACTCGTGAGTAGCGCCAAACACCCAAGACGAAAATGGAACCAAGGTCGAACGTGCGCGAACCAGGGAGTGGCCTTCTATCGAGATTTTCTGAGAGAAGAATGTCGGAGTCAAGCATTTCGTGCGATAACCTGCAGGCCGAGGGTGACCTGTATAATATATCCATGGTCAGTGATCTTGTCAGTAGCCCCCAGGGCTGACAGGCGTGATATTACCACGACATCCTTCCCGTCACACTCCAAGTTCGGAGCATAACTCTTACCACTAAGTCGTAGTTGGAACTTGGAAGCGGTCCTTTGGCAGAAATCACGCATACATATGATACAACATCCCCACACGTTCATTTGGTCGTGTTTGTACCGGGTGGCTGAGAATCCCTCCCCCCCTACGATTAAAGGAGACTCGGGCCTGTCAACCATCGTCAACATCGTTTTTTCTCCCTTCGTATGGTGTTTAAAAACCCTTTAGCCAGAGCCTCGATGGTCTATATATCTCAGTAACGTACGCTCGACGTCGCGGGCGGTGTTCTGTCACCATCCGTCCGCGCGTGCTCACCTTCATCTTCAATTTGCCAATACTCGCCTAACAAAGAATACAGCCATGGCAAGTCGTGCTAATAAATCGATCTCGTCGTCTCCTCACCACAGGTATCCTCTTCTTCAGGTTCTCCTCAGCGATAAGAAATATGCGTGGTATGTCTTTCATCTCTTCCATTTCGCCACGATCTCATCCAGGGGCGCAGTGAAACGTGCATAAAGGGGCATCGGTCTTCTGCCTGCAAACACACCGATCGACCCTTGTTCGAAATTAAGAAAAAGGGTCGTCCAGTTACCCAGTGCGAGCACTGTAGAGAACTTCGTAAAACAAAACAAGTACATGTAAAGTGTTTATGTGGAGTCCAGGACTTGGGCGCTCCAGTCTTCGACCACAGCAAAAAATGCATGTATCCTTGTTCAAATTCAATGTTCACTGTTATATCTTGGCTGACTGCGCTCCTGCCCATGATTTACAGGGGCAGCCAAACTACCAACTACTGCAACGTTTCCTCATGGTCTCCCTGAGAACCTGGAAGCGATCGCTATTCTGCCCGCAACATCTGACGGATCAATTGACTCTGACCATAGCGGTAGGCTCGACACGCCATCCTTCCACCACCACCATCCACAGTATTGACTTCCAATAAGGTGAAACATCGCCTAGCGGCTGTAGATGTAGCAAAGGTGAATCGTGCGAATGCTGCACTCCTCGCAAACCTGCTGGCCGGCGCCGATCGTCTGGTCACCAGGATATGATGAGAGGAGACAGACACCATCAATCTCATCACTCTGAATCGAATAACTCAAAAGATTTCAATCCTCCTCAGCTCTCGTCTCATGTCCTTGCACGTATCGCTGAATTACGGCCAGTCCTCCCCCGCCCTCCTCGAAATCATCCTTCCACAGACGGTCCACTCCATAACCCTTCTTCTGGTATCCCCCACAGCAGCCGCCATCACATCCACGAAAACGTATACTACAGCCCGTACGGTCGTGCTTATGAGCATATCCATACTCAGGAACACCCGCACGACCACAAGTCCACTCCGTCAAGTGGAGACACACGTGCGTCGCCTAGCCGTCATCAACTTCCTATTCAGCAAAATATGGTTCCAGGCACACAACCTGCGTTTGATGCGTGGCAACCGGCACAAGGTACCTTTCCTTCTGCGTGTACGTGCGGCGACTCGTGTAGGTGCCCGGGATGCAGTGAACACAACAGTGCGCCTGTCCCACCAGGCGGCGCTTATTCGTCATGCACGAACCCTGCATCGTGCTCGTTCTGTCTGGATTGTACTATCCTTTCGCTTCCACCAAGTTCCACGCCACCAAGCTTCGATCCGGCTTCTGATCCCCAAAATAGAGAGTTCGAAGACTGGCTGAGACAGGTGTCAGCACCCACGACGAACACAACTAATCCAGTGGGGATACAGTCCGCTTTTAGTCCGTATGAGCTATCTATGAACCAGATGGCTATGGTTTCCACTCCTAGCCTCGCGCGGTCGCCTCAGCTTCCGTCTTCGGCGGAAAACTACTGTTCTAGCCGGTGTAATTGCTCAAGTGGTTCTTGTTCCTGTGCGGTGGGCGGTGGTTGTCAAGGCTGCGAGTGCGAGCGCTGTTGTGGGTCCGGGTCACGTACCACGTTTGCGGTATCTGGTAAACGCGGCTCCTGTTGCGACAAGCCGCAGGTGCCGTCCTCCAGCTCTAGAATGCCACACCGAAACACGTCTGCACGGTTGCCAGACTACATGACAATGACCGCCATGCGGGATGGGCTGGCGGCGAGCACGAATGGACGGAATGCGGTGCTTTGTCCGGATCAGGCAAATTACTTGTCTGTGACAGAAGCACCAAGCCGGTCTTCTTCCAGTTCATCATTGTCCAGTCGCATGTCTGGCCGGTCGCCGATTAATGGGGTATGTTCGCATCCATTTTATTCAAGCCATCTACTCATCAGTGATGATTGTTATGTTTGTAGAATTCCCCTGGGATTTTCCACAACGCGCCTAGCGTTGGTAGTAGATCTTCGCAATCTCGAACCACGACCTCGACAAACGGTTACGATGCATATGCACAACCCCAAACTTCGCGTACCGGTGGTCAATATGACGCGTACCCCGGCTTCAATGCAATGCAATACCCTCAGTGAATTTTCATGGCTTGAAGCGCCTACACTGGACGTGCTTGATGATTTCTTGTGTTATTCAATCAATCGTGTCTTGTCTTTTTTGCCCCACGTCGCGCTTCCGATGTCCTTTGCAACAACTACATGACGTCTCTTTGCCCTCCCTATGTGCTGCACGAGCTGCCAGGCGCATCTGGCCTTGATTCACATTCCTCTCATCCTTCTCTTTCTTTTTTTCTCTCTCTCTCATCCGCTTGGATCTCTGTTTTGACTTTCTTTTGGGCACGTTATTATTATTGCTTGTCCCTTTCTGATGCCGTTTCTTGTTTCTTTGATGGACGAGAAACTGCTCCTTGTGCATTCCAGAATATGCTTGCTCGTTTTGTCATTTCCCTTTTTCTTTCTTTCTTCTGCACATATTATTTAACCATTTGGTGTACGTTGTGAAGTAACACGCAATCGAGCAGCTTCTTGAGTTTGAAATTGTTAGGATCTATGGTGTGCTTGGTATAGGGACTTGATCCTGACACAGCAAGAGTTTGAAGTAAGTGGAATACCACTGACTCGTGATAAGTTATAGACGTGTGCAATGCGTAGCTCCGTATATCGTAGCAACGCTAGTAGCACCACTGGCAGTGCTAACACCTTCACCAGTACCACCCGGCCCAAATTCACCATTCACGACACATCCATTTGATCGCTCGACGGCATCTCCAACACATCCTTCGCTGGCGAGCCAAGCGGGGAGTCTTCTGCGATTATGATGTCCGTGACAAGCTCGGGAGGGAGCTGCGAGAGGAATTCTTTGTTGGCTGCTTTCACGTCATCCTGTGTATCACGCGATGAGGGATGTCAGTTGGTTAGTTTCGGAGCGCAAAGGAAAAAAAAACGCAAAAGGAAGGGGAAGGATACAAAATGTACGATCGAGACGCACAACGCACAACGCACAACGCAAACGGAACGACAAGTCACAGCCAAAACCACGCCTGTACTCACCTTGATATCCTCAGGCCAAGGTAACGACGGAGCCGGATCCACGTTTTCCGGTAGAGCGCGCGAGTAGAATAGCAGGTACGGTCCAGCGCCGAGGTGGAGGCCTGCGTGGTCGTTGAGAACGACTTCTTCGGAGACCTGGAATGTGGTTGGGTAGAGGGGTAATTAGGGTCCAGGTTCAATCACCTATTGCTCACCTTCTCTATCAGCGAGTCTGCTATCTTCCACCAGGAAGACTTGTCGTGCACGTATGAATACAGGTGTTTCCGGCCGTACAGACCGTCGTGCATGAATACCACTCGGAGATCGTACTGAAGCATGGGTGAGCATCCAACATCGCCCCCAGGAAAGAACCAGCGTACTCTGACTTGCTGTAGCTCCGGGCAATCCAGCAACGTCGCAGCCTCGGTACGTAGGGTGTCAGTTGTATTGTCAGTGGCTGTTGACCAAGATGGTGAGTTTGAACACGGCCGCGAAGGGGGATTTCGAACTTTTGATCTCTTGTTCAATTGTGTCTAAAATGCTCTTCAACTTTGTTGCCGTTGTCTGTATCGCAGAGGCACGCTCGAGATCTCCTTTTGCATCAGCTATGTTTTCAAAGTAGAAGATCGTGGATCGCAAGTCTTTAAGTGTATCCTTGCCCTGTTAACGCATGCGTTGGACCACACGATAAACAATAGGATGGCAACAGCTCACCTCGAAATGCGTCAACGTTTTCTTGTGCAATATCAGCCTTTGGACTTCCTCAGTCATTTCTTGCTGCTGTCTCCGTTTCGCCTGAGCAAGCCCAACATTATCCCTCAAGAACTGGTCAAGATATATCGACGCAGGGAAGGTGAATGGCTTCCTCTCTACCCTGTCTCCGCCTGTGCTGGTACTGTTCGATGCGCGAGACAGCTCAAAAGCGACCACCTCAGAGGGCTCGAATATGACACTTTGTTTTCCTGGTTCGGACTGAGGTTTCGAGAGCTGCGCGGAGAGACGACCAATAAGGTCGTTGGCATTCCCACTACCTGCGGTAGCATGGACGTCGATGGGTACGATGGAGGTTTCTTGAAGCAGTTCTCCAGGCTCACTTACGCTGCTGCCATATTGGAAGTGCAGGAGTCGCGGTCTAGCAGATAAATCGGAGCAGATAAATTGGAGGACTTTGGCACAAAGAATGGAGGAATTCACTTGTGTGGAGGCTGCCCACTGTGCGCAAACTGGTCTACAAAGGCTCTCTCAAGGGTGGCGGATAACTTAGCGAAGAACTCTGAAGGCTGTCATCAGCCACTGTTCGCCAAAGGAGAGAACGTACGCACTGCGAGAGAGCTCGCCCGGTGACTGGGCAAGACCTGCCCAGGGTTCGATGTTGAACGCAGGAAGACGTTTGTCTACATTGAGGTCGCACAGGCGAGCCAGATCCATATGCGTGAAGATTTCGCTGAGGGCCCAAAGGGTGTAGTCTGAACATAGTTGAGTAGATCGTAACTCATGTCATCTGCGAACAAATACCTGCACCACTTGTCGGAGGACAGACTTCGTTTACATCTGGTGGAACTGGAGGGCGCCAGCATGCCATCCGCTCTCTCACTTGTGGAACATAAAATAGTCCCTGAAGTATGCTTGCAGCGTATACCATAGTGTGCATCGAAGGACGCAGTACGACGGGACTGATGTCGAAGTTTCAGCGGATGGCACAAGGGGTAGTGCCCACAACACGAACCATCCATCTCTTCTCAGCTGTTGTTCAACCGGGAAAGGTTCTAACGCATCCGAATCGCCCATGTTATGCTCCAGGCTGGCTTCAATGGCCCGTTCCAAATTCTGGAGGTAGTTGGCATCATGACTCTCTTCTTGCTACAAGTGGACTATCGTTAACTAGGTGTCACGCAGATCGGAAAAGTGGCAGGACGTACATGAGAGGGGACGACCGCCCAGTTGGGATCTGCAGGCCGCTCGCTCGGCCCAAATTTTGGGCCTTCTGGCTGTGGCTGAATGGTAATGATCGACTCTTGCATCGCGCGTTGCAGATCGGGATCATCGTCCCCAGTGAGGTCGATGATGGGTGTATTGGGTCTGACGGCGGGAGGAAGGGGCTGGGGCTGGCTGATGTCCATCTGCGAATTGGTTCTCCAGTTCAGAAGCGTTGGCGGTAGATCCTCTCCTCGTTCTCCCTCGAGCAACGCCCCGGCTGTCTTCTCGATATCTCCCTCGTACTTCCTAAGGATCCGGCGCGCGACTTCACGATCAAAGTCGTCGCCCATCAATCCCACCAGCATGTCAACGGTCTCCTCCTCGAGTGCACTGTGCACGATTTGCATCTTCGAAGGGGTTAAGCGACAAAGTCGTCGTCTGCGTCGCTAAAGTGAAGTGAATTGTGGTCCGCCTCGTTAAGTGACGTTGATTTTGGGTGTCGATGAGATGGAAGATGTGGCGAGTTCTTGTGGCGCACGCAGTGTTTCGCTGTTGGCAACCTGAGGCGCATGTCTTGAAGAATCAACTACTTGGGGAACACTAAACAACATATCGAATTACGAGGTGTATAATAAATGGTAGCGTAGATGGACCAGTTGAACAACAGTAAGAATCACAGAACATTGGAAGAGATTGGAGAGAGAGGTCGAGTATAAGTAGTACGACGACGAAGAGAGAACAGATACACAGCGAGAAATGGCGAAGAAATACAGAATACACGGAGAGTAGTATGTGGAATAGCAGTGTTCTACGGTGTTTAAATATTTAGCAGTGCGAGATGTTTGTTCGTAGGGAGTGAGGAAAGATAAGACACTAGTTGTTTCAACAACGTGACATACAGTCACTTTTTGACGAAGAACATGGATGACTTCTGCGCCCGAGTCATATCGATCGGTCAGTGTTAACCATAGATATTGTCGTACTGGCCAAGGTAGAGACTATCTTGATGCGGATGTGACGACGGTTGATGATGAGGATGCCCGGGTGCTTGGCCGTGCGCCATTCCCATCTGAGGGAAAGAAGTATAGTCATTCCAGAACTGGGGATACCTCCCTCCACCACTTGGCTCGTGTCCCTGTCCAGCGCGAGCAGAGTATCGCTGCTGCCCATTGTGTGAAGACGACAACGAATGATGCAGCTTCCTCTCGTCTATCAAGCCCGTACTGTACGTTTGTGGGAGCACAGATGTGGACAACGTCCCGGGGAACGACATATACGATCCCCCGTCCGATGGCCACGGGTAATAAGAGGACGGATAACTAGCCGACATAGGAGTGGTAGCCGGCATAGGAGTAGTAGCCGAAAGCTCAGCCTGCTGCGGGCGCTGTCCACCTTCCTGGGACATCATGGGACGCCAGGTCTGAGCATATGGCTGAGTCAGGGCGACAGGTCTCGCGTTTGACGGGGGCGCGAGCGTCTGGGAGCGTTCATACGCGTCCTCGGAATCGGCGGCATGCTCTGCAGCGCGCTTCACTCTCTCTCGACCCGGTTCATTAGTAATGTACTGCTGGGATGGTCCACGGTCTGATGCGCTGTCGTTCAGCGGGCTACATCCACGTAGGAGTTCCTGAGCACGAGCTGCCGATGGCCAGACTACTTCCATATCATGCAAAGCGTCTATGCACTTGGTCAAGCCCTTTCTCGCTTGTGGGTCATTCGGATAGGTGGATACTGGGGAACCCTATGAGAACGCAATGGTCGCGGGTGTGACACAGGTGGACGTACGACTCGTAACATGCATAATGCCAGCAGTGAAAACGTAGAAACAAAGGAAGACAGGTGCGCGTTGAAGACAGTAATTTTCGCGATAGAATGACACTATTGAAGGCTGATGAGTATCTTGTGAGGACAACCTGTGACTAGCACAAAGGGAACTGACCGATCGAGGCAATGTGATTTGCGGCAGCTACGCAAAGCTCGTAGCTTTTCTTGCTCGCCGCACGAACATCTGCATCACTCGCGTTTTCCGACTTGCTGATGAGCAAGTCAGATATGTATCTCATCAACGCCGACAAAGGTACTTACTGTTTGTTCACCAGATCTATTTGTCTGATACTAGGTGACGAGAAGGGGGCGATTAGTACTCGGAATAGACGCAGATGTCAGAGCACACCCACAAGGGCCTGTGCAACAACAACGTCGTGCACCAGTACTGCATGTGGAGCGTCAATATATGAGGAGGTACCGCCCTGGCACTGGTACCACTCAAGTTACCCAAGGGATCGTAGCGTAGCCCGAAACGTAGATGCTCCGGTAAATCAAGATACCACTGATCCAAAAGACCCTCGATATGAATAGACTCTGCAAGTCGTGATGACACAGAGCGGATGGCGTAGAGTGACTGAACAATTTTCGATAATATGGTAGCTGTGTATTGTTTGTCGGTTGAACTGTACAATGTTCTCAGAGAGCTGAACTCACAAAGTGTCGCGGAGGCGGTGAAGCATGACAATATGCGGCCTGACATAGGAGGCATTACTTCAGCACCATGGTGGTATCCATGTCCTCGAGTATCCGGGGGCAAAGAAGGGTGGGGTGCCCACATCTCCTTCTCGTCAGGCTACATAATTAGATAAGCTCGCCGCCGCCAAAGAGATGAAATGAAATGATCACCTCATCCACACAAGGCAACTGCGTATCGTAGTCGTTTTCGAAAATAGCCAAAGGCCTCCCGATATACGTGCTTACATACCCATCGAGGATGACACATCCCCACCAGATCCTTCTGCGTTCCTGCAACTCCCTTGCGCCAAACAACCGTCCAACGCCCACTCGAGCCCACCCATCAGCAGCCCGGTGCATACCGAGGTCCTGGGCCATCCGTACAGCCATCCCGGTGTAAGCCCATGCTTGGGCCATGGCACCGATACCAAGCTCCCGGTAACCCAGAAGAAGCAGGGACTGCACAGTTGACGGAAGGGACGACGCATAGGTGCTGTCGAGCAATGACCTGGCAAGTATAAGGAAATTATCCCCTGCTGTCCACATTAGTGATACCTCTGGCGGGTGGGGTGAGGTCGGTGATGAAGGGCGTGGGGGTGGAGGGGGTGAAGAGGATGGTGAATAGCGAGCAGCTATGCCAAACATGGAGAGTAACAGAAGCGGAGAAACGTGTCGTCGCTTGCCGAAGACAGGTGGGGGCGAGGAGTCCGGTCCACTCTGGGCCTGGTCAGAAGTGGGAGAAGGCGCATCAGTTGGCGGATTTCGCATACTGGAATATGGCACGAGTCAGAGCAGGCTTCAGGATAGGTTATTCATTAAACCCACTTCCTATATCCTTCCCAGAATGCATCCTTGTGGAGTATAGGAAACGCAGCGTGAACATAGGTAAAATATAACTCAAGTAGATGTTCTTGCACCGCTGGTTCTGGAAACATCGATGCCAAGTCACTGTCAAGTGCGGCAGAAGTAAGCGGAAGGTGACCAGTGTTGGCATTCGCAGCAGCTGGGCTTGAACCAATAACTGTTGTGTTGATGACAAAGGACGATGACGTGGGTGAATTGGTAGCCGATGGCGGGAGTGGGGGCCAAACCCGGGCTTTTGGGAAACGCCTAAACCCGTAATTATTAGACACGTAAACCAATAAGGTGGAAAGAAGTGGATACTCACCAAATTCCACCCTCGTTCCTTGCCTCCGCTTTCGCACTGACGTCCAAGAGGTATAGACCACTTGCCTTCCCGTGATACCGCACTTGTTCATCCTCATTCAGACTAAGCTGACCGACAGCATTCACGAGATCGTCGTCGCTGTCAGAGTCTGTGCTTCCCATATGGCCGTATCCACCTCCAGATGCATACCCTGTACTAGAACGGGCAGGTGAATACCCGGGGCTGGAGCGACCGTTACGCACATGCGTAACGGAAGTGGCGCCGGGAGATATGCCTCCGTCACCCCCCTCGCCATCTCCCTCGACGCGCCGCCGTTGCCGTCTTACGTGGTCCTCTTCAGGGAGCCGAGAGAGACGGATAGATGAATGCTGTCTTCGTATGGATTGTGAATCGTTAAACGAAATAATGTTGGAAGTGGAGGTAGCCACTGAAGGCGCAAAAGGGCGAGGTGGTCGTGAGGAGGGTGGTTGTGACGATTGGAGAGAAGTAAAGAGGAGGGAAGCGACACGGTCTTGCCACTCATTAGATGGACTATGAATTTGATCAGCCTTGTTATTTTCTTGCCGTGCTAATCTAAAATCGTCTTCGCGTCCAAAAGAAAAATCACTCACTGCGTCGAGTGAAGATCAACACCGTGCCCTGCACCTCCTTCTTGTACATGACTGTGAGGACGTACTTTGGCACCGCCGCCTTTGCGACCTTTGACACCATATGGCGACGAGTCGACACGGTTCAGAATTTCTCTCGCAAGCGAATCCTAATCGTAAGGCGTCAATGTTGCAAACCACCAGAAAATGAGGCGATCCAAAGGCCCGACCTTCCGCCTCACGGAGCCCCTGTCTTACCTTTCTCAAGACTGCCAGAACCTCCTCCAAGCCTCCTTCATTTTCAAGCCCTCCTAGGCGAGTACCACGCTTGCCAGATCCGCCGTCATACTCTATTCCCTCAGTTCTCTCCGCCTCAACGGCAAGTAAAACCCCGAGGAGCGCCTCTGTTTGATGCAACCGCGCTTCGATCGCATCAATGTACCCCTTGGGTGGTCCACGCTTGCGTGAAGGGCCAAGGAATGTGCATGCTGCAGTAAGGGTTTGAGTTTGATGGAGAGAAAGCAGCGCAGAAGTACAATGTAATGTTCATAGAATGTGCGGAAAGATTCATGATCAATGTTATCCGGGTGGGAAGTGTCAAGGAAGGATCACGGGGGACAGGAGGGAGGACCCAGACCATCACGGAAAAAAATATGCATGGGCCCAATGATCATGTGCCATGAATGATCGATCGATCAGTGGCAAGTTTGCGTTACAGGCAGGCACGTTCGCCGAAGCGATGACAAGATGTCGTCAGCCATTGCAATTACGTTCACATATGACGACCCAGAGGAGCATGCCGGAGAGTACAGCCGCAACCGTGGAACGAAGAGTCGTGGGCGTGGAGGAGGGGATGCACGTGATGAGTCACGAGGGATTCGCAGGCATAATGAAGGCACAAATATTGGGGGAGCGAGAACGGAAACGAGGGAAAGAACAAGAGAGATGGCCATAAGGATCGGTCCGACGGGATTGTTAGATGGCACAAGCGAGACGAGACAACGATATTTGTCAGAGTCCACGAAAAGTCAAGCACCAACTGGAATGATTGACTCACGTGTCCCGAGCATGATGCAGCTCTCGCAAGCGTCACCGTCGCCTGACCGTTCGCACTTACATTTGCCCTTCCTACATTGATCACACGCTATAGAAAGCCGCCTGGGTAAGTGCTAGACCATGAGATTGTCTACCAGACAGAACCTACCTTTGCTGCTCCTGCGCCTGATGATTCTCTCGCTTTGGGAAGCCTGTGTAACAGAGCTCGATGGATGTAGTCCTGGCAGTTCTCCAAGCTCATCGGCATCATCGTATTCATTGGGGAACGAGAGTGCATTGAGGTCAAGGGTAATACTTGCAGGGTGGCTCGCGTCGGGTTGAGGTCGTTTGAGGTTCCAGGTATCGGCCCCATGACCCGAATGTGAATGGGCCATACCAAAGCGAAAGATAGGCTGGTCTCGTGGAGCGGTAGTATATGGCACGGCCAATCCGGATTTGATTACGGTCGCGTCGGGGGGCGGTGGGTAATGGAAGGAGAAACCTTGAAACGGCGACGGGGATAGGTCGAGATGCGAGGGAGACGAAGGTTCTGATTTAACTGAGCCGGAACTGGTTGACTGTGCACTGACTGGTGTATTAGCTATGAGTAGAGAGGATAGTTGGGTAGTATTGTAGCGCGATTGGAACGCTGCAGTATCGTATGCGTCCTCGGCAGAAGTGTCTGAGAAACTATAAGCGTCAGTGAATGAATCAAGTGCCATCATATCGGAGGGAGCGACGAAGAGGAGCAGAAAGAAGAGGGAAAGGAGAAGGAGTAGAAATGCGTGTCATGCCAAGTTGTGGTACGAGCGGGCCGCCCCTTTGCTCGTAGCCACCAAAACTGTCCACGAGCAATATTCGACCGCTTACCTCACCTTAATAAAACTCCGTTGTCAATATTAGACAAGGCTGAGTTGACCCTGCAGCGGTGCAGCTGTGACGCTTCGATCGATAACACGCAATGAAATCAAGAACGAGGTCAAGGCAAGGTGGAAAAGACAAACAGAATGAATGATGGGTCAAGAGAAGCCAAGTTGTCATACTGGCGCCGTCTCGTTTCCTCGTCTACGAATTCGTCCACTTCCTGCAGTTAATTCTCACTGTTGAATTTCCCTCTCCTTAATTCGCCGTCTCTAACTCCCTTGACTCCCCGCATTTCCCACAAATGACAGCCTCATGAGGTAGTACTATCTCTCTTATTAGAAGAATTTGTCCTCTGAGTCGACAGCGCTGAAGGACTCGCGCTGGGACATACAACCCCCTTGCTTCCTGGGTTCACCAGAAGTTTCACGCATGTGTGCACATCTGCCCAGATGGATGAAGCCTCCTTGGTGTTATGGAACAGCAGTACACAGTGCCGTTGTCCATGCATGCATGAATAGTCAGTTTCGACGGCACACCTGGTTTTGATCAATGCAGTTTACGAAGCTCACCTGCCCCCGCAACTGGCGAGCAAACAATCCTGTATTTCGCGGCCCGCCCATCCGTAGTATTGGCCGACTGGTGCTGACAGTCATTAGTGGCGTCAGATCAGTGGCCTCACGAAGATTGGCATCGCAATCCTCTGTTACCGACGACAGAAGAGCCAGTCTGAACAGGAGTGTCAATTTGACGATACAAGGTACAACTGACCAACAGGCGTTTTCTCGGGCGTTCCGAGGACATTATAATAATATTTTCGCTGCCTTACTAACCAGCAACTATGTACATACGATCAACTTCAACTGGCCCGTTAGCTCCCGTTAGGCACCATATGTCGACTTACTGTAAGTCTATGTCCAAGAATACGGCGTGCTCCCGATAGTAAAACAACTTGAACATCCAAAAGCAACGGTACAGTACAGTACTTACTAGTACATACACACGATCGAGGAACTACTTACCTTTTCTAGATCTTGCCAAAAGAGGCAGTGGGATGGTCATTTTCTGTTGTGCACCGTGAGTCGGCGTGCTCATAGATGATCGGACGAAGCCTGCTCCGAGAATGTACCTGGCTGGACCGATCCACGCTGATCATCGCAACAGGTCGTTCTCCAAGTCGACGCAGCCCTGACTCTACGATTCCTACCAGGTGCGCGCTATAGCCAGACTCACACCAAGCCGTCACTGACCAGACATGCTCCCGTCCGCGTAGCGAACGGGCCGCCTTCAGGTTGCTCCATGCGCATTCCGTAACTCCCATCCCACGCGGGCAAGTCCACGTCCCCTCTCCTTGCGTCTGGTGTCAACTTCTACTGCCACACGTCGTGCTCAACGCGTGAATCAAGACACCATCTCAGGCTAGGTCATTGCGCCACACTGACACTCACATAATTCACGAGTATCGCACGATGTAATTGTGGAAAGACGATTTAAAAAAACAAAACGATATCAAGCACACGAGGAACGTGGAACCACGGTGAGTAAGCCCCAACAAACTCAGATCTTCAGAAGAGTTCTTTGGACCATCAGAGAATGCAGGCTACGTACGTTCTCGGCCGCCATCAAACATTCGTTGCATCCCTACAGGTGCGCACGTACAAGTAAATATCAAGAATTCATATTCCTGCATTCCCTGCAGCTGGGTCCTTCTGCGGCCTCTGATGTTCCGACGGTCGCGCCCCATACTCAAACCTCAGCTCAGCACGCCGAAACCCAGATGCACGCAAGTTTTTTCATTTCTTTTGTCCGTGACGTCTCGCCTCAAGTCACCCACTCAACAAGTAGCCCGATCTAAAAGTCTTTAACCCAACTCTGCTGACACCTCTCAATCTGGGAGCCCTGTCAGCAGCAGCAGAGTAGGGTCAAAGACTACACACCCCCAGTGGCGCCCGCTTGACTGGGCGAAACCAGCCCCCCATCCCTCTGCTACGAGCGATCACGGACTTCTTGTCTTTCTCACCCTCGCCTTAGTTACGGGTATCTAAAACACCTAACGTGGCCAACTCCGCGGGAGCCACCAGGTGCCTATCAGTTGCTGGCATAATCTTGCATCTCACGCCTCGCATCGGACCATTATGTACATACATCTGAGGGATTGAGAACGTGCTGAGCTCGAAAAAAAACGTTACCTTGTTTGCATTCCAGGGCGCCAGGCGAGGTATCTTTGCGTGATTCGAGCTCCATCGACAAGCAAAGCATATCGAGCTGGATTGGTAACATTGTACCGTCAATCTTCGAGAAACCACGGAAGGTGTCAGCTCATCAATAGTGTATACGTGCACTGCATCACATCTCAACCAGACGATAAAGAGCTGTTTTCATTTGATTTTCATCAATCTCCCCTAGGTCGGCTCTTGGTCACAGGAAAGATCCCGAGGTCTTCGAACTTCACTCGGTGATAAGTATGTCGTATGAATGGACGGAGCCCGCGACGGCCCGCGCAGCCACTAATAGCTACGCATGGATCAAACTCACCCTGGAGGAAAGAAGTTCGGGAAGGGTCGAACGATCAGCAAGAACGTACCGCGGTAACAGACGGAGCATACTAATAGATATTGCGAGCCTCTGCGAATCCGACGTTCGCACCCTGTAAAGTGTGTCAGATGAACAACACTTCGTTGTTGTGAAGCGACCGAATCATTGAGAAGTAGAAATCTCAAATCTCAACAATTGATTGCACACGGGGAGTACTTGCGTAAAGCATCATACATCAATCTGACGCAAGGCCTAGGGAAACTTGCATGACATGCCAAAGTCCATGACAATCCGGTTTCGATATACCAGACTACCCCATGCCGAACGATGATTGATGAGTGTTCAAGGATTTGGGGTGCAATGACAGATGTAGTTCATGGGATGAAGGTTGCCAGATTTCGCTCTACCTGCAATTCGCATGCAGAAAAAGGCGCAAGGCCTCATCGCTCGGAGAAGCGTCGGGTTTGGACGGGAACGACGTGTTGGGGAAAAGAGGTAGCACTTGACAGTGCCCTGAACATATCTGAAGTATCAGCTCAGAAAAATGACATACAGGAAAGCATCCAGTGATGGGTGGTTCAGCGAGTAGTACATCGTCTTCATGACTGGAGATTTGTCGGCGAAAAAGAGGGCAGAGTTTTCTTCGTGTCCTTCTTGAATCTTGATCACCAGAATGCCGGCAGTGACCGTGAGTTAATCGTGCTGACACAGTGCCAGAATAATGGGTCATGCAACAGGAAGAAGGGGGGGTGTATATCAGTGTATATGAAGACTCCCTTGGCAAAAACACCATCATACTTCGACAGCTATCAATTCTTGGCTCCGCGGTGTATGACACTCGTACGGTAATACACGTAGGGCAA
>KN819333.1:191443-202124 GCA_000827475.1 Paxillus involutus ATCC 200175
GCATACTTGTATTGCGACTTTCGAGACCCTGTGTGTAGCAGCACTGTTGGAGAAGGCTGACGGGATGTACATCACGAGACTTCCCTGCTTGTCGGGCAGAGCTCTCATGAATCAATGTCAGGCTTCTCCGCAGGTTTCAGTAGGTACAATGTCAGTTGGATAGATTTATCGGCGATTGGTCGGTGTACATGCACGCTACATGGGTCTTGGATGCTACGGGCAGTTGACAAAGAGGATTGGTCCAGTAGTCGAGTTGCGCGCCGAGTGCGTGAGCTTTGATGCGAATACATGTACAGGTCATAACATTAGATCTAACTGTCGGCACTCAAGTACGGAGGTAAGATCTTAAGAATTCACTCAGAGATTGATGCATGATGACCCGAGTTCCGCGGGTTGCGAATCCGAGATGTTTGCATTGAACAAACATTCGCTACATCTAATCATCTTGGTACTGGCGACTAGTCGTTGAGGAGCTCGAATCCGACATCGAGCACCTTTAGATTCCTGAACATTACTGTGATTTATGAGATATAATGACTACTCCAACCCTTCCACCAGGCACTGCACCCGTAAAACCCGAGTACGCAGCCCAGAGTCATTTCATCCACCTCACCATCTAACGAAAACACTCTCTAGATTCCTCCTCAGCAGCGTCTACCGTCCGGCAGCAGACGATGACGCAGCGGAGGGATCCACATCTCATGCTGGCCGCCCTGTCGATCCAAGTGCAACTCTACCAGACCGCGAACCTAATCCAGGCGGTCGTAAGAAATTCAGCAAGGAGCAAAAGAAAGCACAGCGAGGTGCTAACAAGGGACGGAGATTCGGGAAGGTGCGAGATGAGTTGGAGCTTTGTTGGCGCGTGGCAAATGGGGCGACATGTGAACACGGTGCCGAGTGAGTGCTTTTCATCCCATCTCGTCACCTTTCAGTTATTTCGATGGTGATCGCATAGATGTCGGTTCACACACGATGTATCTGCCTATCTCGCTGCCAAACCGAGGGATATAAGACTTCCACCAGCTAGCAGCCTTATGAATATCCCGCCTTTCGTCGTCCCAGAAATCACCGATCAATCGGTTGAAGGAAAACAGCCGTCTCTCGACCTCGGTACCACCTGTCCGTGTTTCGAGGAGGCAGGCGAATGTCGCCTCGGTTTCAAATGCCGATTCCTCGGTGCCCATGCGAGCATGGACGAGAGCGGCGTCATCGCCATCGTCATAGACGAAAAGAAGAAGTCGAGGGTCGCACTCACCAACACAGAACTAAATCAAGTGAGCGCGGAGACTCTGAAGCTGCTTCGCCAAAAAAAGGTTGGTTATCAGTCACTTTTCTTCGTCGATAAACGTGAGCGTGTAACCAATGTAGTACCCGAGACCTATCACAGACGGGTACCTCAAAGAGCTGGAGACTACGAACCAGGCACGTGGTGCAGAAGAGGATGCCCCAGCTCCAGAAGAGGAGCTCAAAGAAGACAATGGCCAGCTCAATGACCAGATGATTGAGAACATCACAACGAAACGCAGTGGCGATAGTGCAGATCAGAATGACACTCCCGATGTGCCGGTGCGCTTTTCCGAAAAGAAAAGATTACACTGGAAAGGCAAAACTTGTGAGCTGCCGCTATTCTATCTGTCGGGGAGGTACTAAGCGATACCAGATCTGGCACCTCTGACAACCGTCGGTAACTTGGTACGTCTAGACTTCACTGTGAAATCCATCTTGTCAATCATGGCACCAGCCATTCCGACGACTGTGCGTTTCCCTAGGAGCCGACATAACCTGCGGGGAAAGTAAGCGTTTCCCGCCCCATTTCCCCTCTCCTTCACTTATTCGTGCTCTTCGCCCCAGTGGGCCTCGCAACGTCCTTCCTCACCGCCTCCCGTGAGGAATGGTCCCTCGTCCGTCGGCATCCTTCTGAAACTATCTTCGGCGTACAAATCGCAGGCAACAAACCATCCACGATGGTACCCACCGCTGAGATCCTAGGAAGAGAGTTCGCGGGTGATATCGATTTCGTGGACATTAATTGTGGTTGTCCCATTGATTTGGTGTTCAAGACTGGGAGTGGGTCTGCACGTGAGTGTCTTTTCCAGCCATGCGCTACGCACGCTGGCTCATTGTGAGTGGCTTGTGGGCTGATGCTAAATTTGTTTCGCAGTCCTTGACGCACCCGCAAAACTGGGAAAGATCATTGTCGGGATGAACAAAGCCCTCGGGGAGATACCGGTCACGGTCAAGCTACGCACAGGAGTCAAAGACGGGCGTAATACGTCGCACAAACTCATGCCTCGATTGAGTTCCGAATGGGGAGTTAGGTGCATCACGGTGAGTTTTCTGGTTCTCCTTCCCTACGCGTCTACTGACAAGAAACCAACCTAAAACCTTGCATAGTTGCACGGACGCACCAGACAGCAGCGCTATACGAAACTCGCAGATTGGGGATACATCAAGCAATGTGTAGACGCTGTTCGTGCACGAGAAGAAGACGAAGGATGTACGTCTGGCCACCTTTCGGCATCCTCGCTTTCTCCCATGTACCCACTCACCCTTTCATTCGTCGCTTATACATCACAGTGAGCCCCGTCCCCATTTTCGGTGGCGGCGACTGCTTTTCCTCCCAAGGCTACTGGGAAAAGGTTGACAGTACGGGTGTAGACGGAATCATGATTGCACGTGGAGCTTTGATCAAGCCTTGGATATTCACGGAGGTGAAAGAGCATAGGGAGTGGGATATAAGTTCCAGGGAACGGTTGGAACTCATTCGCAAGGTGCGCCGGTTTACCCGCTTTCTTGTCAGAGCTGATTCTCGAGCGGTGGTTGTGCAGTACGCCGAATACGGGTTGACGTAGGTGGCTTTTGATTTCTTGCTGTTGCATTTACTCACTTACTTCCCTCTCAACGTACACCAGTCATTTCGGAACAGACACGGCGGGCGTGAACACAACCCGTCGATACCTCTGCGAGGCACTCTCATTCCAGTATCGTTACGTTCCTATCGGGCTCCTCGAGCGACTTCCTGGACACATCAATGAACGTGCACCGGCGTTCAAGGGTCGGGATGATCTCGGTATGTTGTCTCCTTCTTTACGACTATCATATGACCTGAGACGATTTGGTTGTCGCAGAAACGCTGTTCGCGAGCCCGAATAGCCAGGACTGGGTGAAGATTTCGGAGATGTTCCTTGGACCTGCGCCTGAGACGTGGACTTTTACGCCGAAGCATAAGAGCAACGCGCATGAAAGTCAAGGGTAGTGGGAAGCAGCGCTGCCGAGAAACAAAAGGGACCATGGTGTCCGACGACGTTGCTAGAGATGTAGATAATATATGCATATAACACACACCTGTTGAACGATTCGCCCGCCTGCACCAAATCACACTTCCTCTGCCTGCCCCACGCTCACTTGTCTCCTCCTCTTATTCTCAACCCTAACCTCGGCTTCCATCCTATCAAGCCTCTCACAATCCTCCCCCCTCCCATCCTCCAATGTCCATAACTCCGGATTCTTCAACCTAACTCCCATCTTCCTCTTCACAGCCGCTGTATACCCCGCTTCTCCGGGTCCTCTAATGATCGCATCTATCTTTTTCTGCTCTGGTGTCATCTTCTCAAATATATGCGCGGGCGGGCGCTGGCGCATCCGTTTCAGTGTGGAGGGGAAGATCTCTCCACGGCGCTCGCGAGCGCGCTGGAGGGTGTTGTGTTGGATTTTGAGGCGTCGGGCCTGCGTTCCGGCGGCGAGGAGGGCGGGGGGATAGGGGGAGTAGAGACGGGTGTAGTCGTTTTTGATGGCGGTGTTAATGATGTGTTGTTTTTGAAGGAGGGGCTGGACTGGAGGCGGAGAGGGGGGTAGTCAGTGTTAGTGTTAGGGTCGTGGTTGTACGAATAGTTTCATTGTGAATGAAGGAAGCAGGGACGACAGGTAAGGATGGAGGGAAAAGGTGAAGGGACAGGGTGAAGCAAGGAGAGTTACTTACGCCATGCATCCAGGTCACCACTGAACACCCTCTCCCCGTCCCCTCCATTCTTATTCCTATTCCGACTCCCACCCCGTTCTGCAAGCAACGCCTGCTCGAACACACTCTCCATCTTCAGATCCTCCATCCACCCAACTACCTCCTCTTTCTGGGCGAACCGCTTGTCCCTGCCAATGCGCCGCTTGTGTATCATCCCCGATATGCTCGCGGGCTGTGGGACGAGTCGGGGGAGGAGCTTGTTATAATAGGTGGGGCGGATGAAGGAGCCTTTAAAGATGGGGCGGTGGCGCAGGCGGGCTTGTTCCTGCTGTCTTGGTTGAGTTCAGTGAGGCAGTGAGCGACGAGCTGTGAGTGCTAGAGGGTGGAATAGATGGACAAAGAGCACGAACCAACGCTTCCCGCACGAGCCGTGTAAACTCTGCTTTGTCACGCTTGGCAGCGATCATACGGTCGTATCTATCAAGGACAGCGCCAAGACGCGCATCGCCCTGTTTTGCACGTACGAACATGTCGAGCCACTGGTGAAGAGACGGTAAGTGTGTAAGTGTGTATACCAGGCGGGACCGCGGGGTGGGCTTGCCTTGTGTCCTTGGATGAGCTGCTCTCTCGCGACGTGCGCCTGGATTGTATGTCGGTTCTGTCTGAAAAGAGTAGCTATCCGCCATTTGACCTGGTATACACGTATATGAGCATCCCTTGCACCAGGCCGGGGAGGAGGCGAGGCAACGGACGTTCTCCCGCTCGGCATGTCTCAAGAGGCCGCGGTATAGCGTCCATAGTGTTGGGATGCGGTGTGCAGCGAGGTCGTAGAAGGGCACCTTGGGGCGGACTCGGCGGAGAGGTGATATTAAACGTGCTATTTCTGCGCGGTGGGCGAGTGACGAGGCTGTTGGTGGCGGGACTGAAAGTGACATGGTCTAGGCTTGGGGGTCTAACTCATAATTTATGTGAAGAACTCGGTCTTCAATTGAAGCGTGAACGTGAGAGTGATTCTGATCTGCGGGACGGCGCTTTGCAAACAATAAGTCACTTCATAGGAGAAACGATTCGACAGTGTGCAGAGCGGGGCACATATAGTAATAATACATTGAACGAAACCAGCAGATAATTGCAATGGGCTATCCGTATCGATAGGTATCAAGGCATCTAGATCCTTCAAGCTTTGGGGTACTTCTTCGAGAACTCTTGGTGGAAGTTGACTAACTTACCCACGTACTCTTCTACACCAGGACACAAGCAAGTCAATCGGTAGTGGAACTCTCCCTCTTTCTGTCCGAAACCAGATCCAGGGACAACACAAATACCAGTCGCATCTAGCAGCGCAAGGGCATAAAACGCATCGGGCTCTTTCCCCGCCGCTTTCGCAGCCTCGATCGCTTTGGAAGACAGTTCTATCTTCGGGTATAGATAGAGGGCACCAGGCGAGTCGACACAGCTAACGCCCTCCACAGCATTAAGCGCTTCCACCATTTGGCTAGTACGTTGCGCGAGGACCTTGTGGATTGTGTCGGTCTCCTTTTTCCAAAGCGGATAACTCTCGTCTCCTTGCTTTGGAGGGCGGACCAAACAATCCACACCGATCTGTCCCTGGAGTGGGGGACAAAGTCCGACGCTGACCATCTTGTACATCATGGCGATAACATCTTCTCCAATGTTCGTACATTCAAAGTATCCGCCTCGTCTTCCGCATTCTCCAAACACGCCCTTGGAAATGGAGTGGAAGGAGACGAGCTGGACATCCCTCCTGGATTCGACCACGACCTTTTTGAACGAGGTGAATGGATGAGTATCCGGGTGGTGAAGGTTCGATTGATAGACTTCGTCAGCGAGGAGAACGAGATTATAGTCGTAACATAGTTCCACAATCGCATCTTGGGTGGGTCTGTCGAGGAGGGCACCCGTGGGGTTCCCGGGGTTGATGATCACGAGGGCTCTAGGAAGAGTTTTCCCCTCCTGACGTGTTTTCTCAAGCAGGGATCTGATCTCGTTCGCAGATGTACCCCATCCCTTTGCCTCGTCTAGGTAGTAGGGAACCGGGACACCAGAGTATTGTGCGAGGGTTGCTGTGTAGAGGGGGTATTGGGGGATAGGGATGAGGATACCACTTTTCCCGGGCTCAGAGATAAGGAGGGATATGAGGAGTGATACACCTGCTGATGCACCTCCCGTGAGGAAGATATGCTCCGGGTATGCGGGGTGTCCATCCCGCTCTGTGCACGACACAGCCATGCACGACACAGCAAGTCAGTTCGATGGCATGGAACGAGCTTGCGTCAGGGACTCACCCTGTATGAATTCCGCGACGTGCTTTCGGATGAGGGGGACACCCTGGGAGTGGGAATATGCACCGATAGAGCCGATTTCTCCCCAGAGCTCGTCCGCGCGAGCGATGACATCCTTGGGAAAAACATGCGGAGCAAGGTTCCTGAGTTCTCTATACTCCATCAATGCAGCAACCTGTCATAGGAATGTCAACACACTTCCCGACTCATTCCGCTTGGTTTCGTTTACACACCTGCCTGACGAAAGTAAGCGGGGGTTGGTTCAGACCCTTTTGTTGCGGGTTCCCAATGTTCGAGGAGATGATCTGGCTAAAAGGAAGTCCACTGTTCACAGGGTTTTTTTGCAACTTGACACGGTATTCCTCCGCCTTGATAGCGAGTTCGCCACGTACAGCATACTGTACGTTGCGGACGGCAGGGTTGAGGGAGTCAACGGTGAGTTTGCTCATGAATGAGACAGTGCCGAGTGTTTTCTTGAGTGAGGGAGAAGATGATCGCCTTGATGATGGAGTTAAGAACGAAAGAAATCTGGGACTTTGTCTGATCGCCATCCGATTTGGATTTCCCAATTTTCCCCGAAGGTGTCTAGGTCCAGGCTCAGCGCTCAGCGCTCAAAGTACAGTGCAGTTGGGCTGCAGAGACAGCCTAATATAACGCCTACTTACCTAAAACGGACACTGGGTCCACGTGACGCGGCAATATCCGTGCATACCCAGATTTTTTCGATCGACCATGTCCGGGGAGTAGGCTGCAGGATCGTTCAATTCAAGGGGGAGGCTCATCATGCCAGACTCGTTCTTTGCATCCAAAAATAACAAACGAAAACGCACCCACAGTTCCGCCGATACAAAACCAGGAAGTGCCAAGAAAGTCCTCCGCAGGGACAAGGCATCGCGACCTTCACGAGACGCAAAGGCCAATGGCGTACAGTCCAAGTCCAAGTCCAACCAGAGGAAGCGTGCAGCAGACGAAGAACTAGACTCTGACAGGACAGACGAGGATGAGGGCGGAATTGACGATCTCGATCTCCGTGCTGACATCGAGCCCGAGAGCAGTGGTGATGAGGATGTGGATGAAACCCCGGCCGAGAAGCGCCTTCGATTGGCAAAGCATTATTTGGAGAGCGTAAAGGAGGGTCTAGGTCAGTCTTCTTTACGATCCGGAAAAGCTCGCCAGCTCATATCGCTCCACGTAGCCGAAGGGGAGTTCGATGCGGCCGAGGTCGACAAAGAGCTCATATCAGCCCGACTGCGTCAAGACGTCCTGGAACACTCGGGAAAAGTCCATCTATTCATCGCAGATTCTGTAAGTCCCACCTACGTCCTGCGAAGACATGCAGCGTGCTGATAGCGCGTCAAGTACGACTTCACCTCGGCCTCGAAACTTCGCTGTCGCGGACACCGACTTTCTATAACATCAGCTGTGGCTACTGAAAACGCCCAACACCTCTTCACAGCTTCAAAAGATGGTACCATAAATAAATGGGACCTCAGAACTGGCTCAAAAACTGCCACCTTTTACAAACAACGTTTGGATCCTAAAGGGAAAGGCAAGGAAAGAGCGAATCCATTGGAGATGGAAGGCCACACGGACGAGGTACTAGCGTTGGCTGTAAGCAGTGACGGAGAATACCTTGCGAGTGGTGGCAGGGATAGGAAGTTGGGTGTGTGGGACGTGGAGAAAAACAAATGGGTGAAGGCCTTCGGGGGACACAAAGATTTGATATCCGTTCGTGAACACATCCCCCCATATTATTTTCTAGATACAATCACTAACATCGGGTACTTTCCCAGAGCCTCGCCTTCCGCAAGGGCACCCTCCAATTATACACTGGTTCCTTCGACCGCACGGTCAAACTGTTCGACCTCTCCGTGATGGGCTACGTCGAGACCCTCTTCGGGCACCAAGATACCATCGTCTCTGTAGACGCTTTGCGTGGTGAGACAGCTGTCACAGCGGGCGCTCGAGATCGAACGCTTCGATATTGGAAGATCCCAGAGGAGAGTCAGCTCGTGTTTCGTGGAGGCGGGAAGAGCGCGATCCGGGAACTGCTGGAGGGGGGCGCTCTTGATGGCCACGACAGTGATGAGGAGAGGGATGGGAAGAAGGTAAAAGGGACCGAGGGACCAAAGAAGTTTGTGGAGGGGAGTATCGAATGTGTTGCAATGATTGATGAGACGAATTTCGTTAGTGGGGGCGACACAGGGTGCGATTTCATTTCTTCCGGAGAGAATGGTTGTTGACCAACGGTCTCACAGCTCAATATGTCTCTGGAACATTCAAAAAAAAAAACCTGTATTCACACAGGCACTATGTCACGGCCTCCATGAAGTCGAGTCATCCACGGAAGGTATCGTGAAGACAGCTAGATGGATAACGTCAATAGCATGTCTACGGTATTCTAATGTTTTTGCATCAGGTAAATTGTTCTCCGTTTTCCTTTTTCACAGAAAGTGTAGAAGCTCACATCAATATCCCTTCCACCCCGCCAGGTTCTTGGGATGGTGACATCCGGATATGGAAGCTCGACTCGAAGCTCAAATCATTCTCCCTCATGGGGACAGTGCCAACCCCCGGAGTCGTCAACTCACTCCAGCTCCTACCCATCCCCAAAGGAGCCTTAGACGGCGCATCCTGGGTTTCCCAACCCTCCTCATCTTCAAACGCAGAAACGACCTCGAATGGTAAAATTACTCTTACCGAGAAAACATCTACGGCCGTCGACACCACCGTAAAGATAACTGGTATCCAGACGCTCTTGTTGGTCGCTGGGTTGGGCCAGGAACATCGGTTAGGAAGGTGGCTGAACCTCAAGGGAAAAGGTGCGGTTAATTCGACGGTGGTGATGGCGTTTCATCCGCGAACTTGAGCGTGATACGTAGTGCGTCTCTGGGACAAATTTGACTGACTTCTGGCGTGTAATAAGCTTCGAGTTAGGGCGTCGGGTCCATAAGTAGTGGTTGTCTCACTGAACGATTCAACTAAAGCAGTGGTATTATCGAGTCCATCCCCGCTTGCTTGCGCTTTTCGGGCGGGAGTTCACTGGAGTTCACTGGCACATTCGAGCGTCGTCCTAGTCTCTATCCGAGGCTCGATTATGTGAAAAAGTAACGACTTTCTTACCTCGACTCTTTGGTCTGTCTAGGGGAGACTAAGGTTCAATATTCATCCCATGGCTATGACGAAATTCCGTCTCGTCCCTGGCTTTTGACGACACCCGTGTCTCAATGTGCTCTTCATCAAGGTTCCATTGCAATTTACAATAGCAAGTAGTCTTGCATGACACAAAACCACTTACACTAATGCATCGGAACTACGGCATAACATCGACCTCTCGGAAAAGGTGCGATGCCACAGGGAGAAGAATGAAGTCACGCTCAAAATAACAGGATCAAAGTTTGTATGGAATTGTAAGAACACTTGGGGTAGCTCTTTATAGTACGAGGTCGACGTGGCAATGATAGATCATATGAACCAGACTATCATGTCCAAAGGGCAGGGCAGTAAGTGTTGTGACACGACGAACTCCATCAATTAGCTACAGCGGTTACTAGCACAACCAGTGCTAGTCATCTTCACGCTCTGTGGGCACGCGGAATTCCCACCGAACTTTTTTCCATTTTTCTGCAAGAAGGAAATTGTCATCGTCGATTGAAAAGCAGTATATCACCGAGTACGTACGTCGAAGACACAGATAATGTTATTCGGGTAGCTGCTCAGACGGTGAGCATCGCCTTGATTGAACAAAAACAACTGGCGCGAGGGAGACTCACTAGCAATGTGTGGCACCATTTACGTCAGGGCAGGAGCGGATGAACTTCTGGTTGTTTATTGCTTGGGGGCAAACAGCGCACTGGGTGGCATGCACACCCAAAAAGGTATGAGCACTCAATGAAGCGATGGAGGCGAGGAGCGTCAAGAAGATATGCATATTGGGGGAGTTGCTGAGCAGGTTTTCTGGGAGCTGTTGAGTAGGTTTTCTGGGAGCTGCTGAGTAGGTTTTCCTCGAGCGGGTTTTATACCCTAGCTAATGTCCCAATTTGAAGGGTCTCAACAAGCTTCTTGCTAGGAGGGTTGTGTGCCATGTAACAGGGTATCTGAGAGACGGCCGAGTAACGTTACTGTAACGTTGTTGTTGTGCTGCACTTGCAATTCTCCCGCTGGCCCAGCGCCTCCACAAAGAGCCACGTACCTGGATTAAGGACTCCCGGACGCCGTTGTGTTGTGCCCGCGAAGGTGAAACAGTCCAAGCCCCGTTTCGTATGGAAAGCCAGCACGGACATAGGGGGCAGAAGTCCTTCCTTAGGCAATAGGTGTCACCCATTGGCAAACCTAGTGTCGGCCTGAGGGAAACAATCTACGTGGCAATTCAAGGGTAAGTCTGCCAAGATGAAATGGCAAGTAGTGTGCTCAAAGGTGT
>KN819333.1:267424-282842 GCA_000827475.1 Paxillus involutus ATCC 200175
CGAGTGCGTCGATGACTACCATTGGTCGTTCATGCAATCTGGAAGCGCGTATGAGGAGATCGGAAAGAATGTCTAGTGACGCAGGCGGGTCAGCGCCTCGATCCATGCGTTCTTTCAGCTCCGGGAACAATGATAGCCAATTTCCGCGGGAGTTTCGAAGAAGCTGGACCACCAGGGAGCACATGACGTCCTTTGCGCTGGTGGATCGTGGGTTTCCGAAATCGCAATAGAAATAGGCAAGAGTTTCGCCGCTCATCAGCGATGCGGAAAGCTCTTCGATAACAGCCGCACTGGTTGAATGAGCCCAATGATTAACCCACGCGTGGAGGAGTACTCACGCCAACACAGACTTCCCGGCTCCTGCTGTGGTTTGCCAGTTGAGAAGAATGAATTTCGAAAACGGAAGGCCAAAACTCACGTTTTCCATTGATCCAGATGAATTCAATGAGTGCCAAGCGCCAATCGAGGAATTCCTGTACACGGAAGAACCACCCGCAAGTTTGCTCTTGACGCTGTCTGAGCGTGACCTCATGCTTCACCGTGCAGTCAAATGCATTGAACCATCGAAGGACAGCATTGAGCTGTTGAGCTGATCGAATGGCATCTGTCAGTAAATACAACATGTTGTACATGAGATTGCTCACTCTCAGTAGCATTCAGCTGCTCTGACTTTGTGAGCTCAATTTCATGAGCTCGATCCGTCGCCATAGCCTTGACGCCGTCAAGCACAGCAGTTTTTGTCTCGTCTTGAGACGCCTTGACGGACTGCACGCCATCTTCGACTCTCCTGGCAAGAGCTTTGAGGTCGTCACGAGTTTCTCTCAGCTCCTTGATTGACGTCCTGACAGATTCATGAACAAGCCGACTCCACAGATTTGAAGCATTCGATGCTTACGAAGTATTTGCCGCAATTTCATGAAATCCGTGTTCCATTCCCGAAACCATGTCTCTAACCTTGTCCTGCGTTTCCCCGATTTGTTTCGTCGACTTCCTGTAAGAGCCTTGTTGATCGTCTGTATCGAAAACGCTTCTAAACACCTACGAGTTAACGACGCTCAAAAACAACTGGAAATAAGCACTGTGTTGGTCGAACGTCTGGATGGCTGCTTTGATCTTCCTTTCTTTCAGAGGCCACATCAGCTTTGTGCTCCACTTCATCCCCCCGTTGCTGTTCGTGGTTAACAAATCGAGCAGATCATCGAACTCTTTCATGCACTGCGCCGGATGCCCGTTGTCCGCGAACCACTCAATCAGCAGGGTATCACAACCTGAGCTATGCGACGACTGGGAGGAGTCGAGGATGTCTTTCGCGGACGTTGCAGCGCTAATGATGATGGAGATATGCTTGATGAGCTTGTCGCAAGAGGCCTGTGCATTTTTGACCGAAACGACGTATTGGCCCAAGGCGGCGGAAACTTGCGTCGCGACCTGGATGAGCTGTAGGACGGTTGCAGCTGACGATGCGCCGTCCATAGGAAAGGTGAAGAGCAGGAGAAAGAGATATTGGAGTTGCTGTATATGCTGAGCGACCTGGGACTGGCCTTATCAATCACCGCACAGCCTGAGCTGCCTGACTGACTCAGAAGCGCTCTATCTTGTGATCCTGGGCGAAATCTTAGGTCAGGGTTGCACTCATCCTCGGCGTGATAGTTCAAATAGTGCATATGACTGACCTGAGAACAGAACCTAGCCCAGATATATCTTGGATAGATCAAGTTATCCCAGATTCGGCTCTACCACAGGAAGGTAGCACATCGCGATTGACGAGACAAGCAAGTTGAATCCGAGTCGAATGACTGAGGTATTGACCTGCCAACGTATAACTCGACTCTAAACACGGGTGCCATGCACATAGTGGGGAAGATGGCGTCGGAAATGTCGTTTGGAGTGCTTCACGAGTGGGGTTGGCCGCTGGCGGTTGACATCGTCTTCGGGCGTCGGTGCAAGCTCAAGCTGAGAGTTTCGTCCAGAAAACATGAGCTTATAGCTTGCTGCTTTCAGTGGGCTATCAGCTAGTAGTTAGTACTAGACTTGAGTCGCGTACACTACACACTAGTGACTACGTGAACGGCGGAATCAAATTCAATTTACTTACTCTGCGGTAGCTATCCAAATATAGTAGGTTAGCAGTGCAACTTGGAGAGGCGGCCAGTACTAGAACTTTACCATCAACTTGCTCAGACTCTTGAAGGCTTTCATTGCGACAGCCTGGTGCATCATACCATTGGTTTCGTTCCTTATCATTGGCCTCGACACTGTGTCCAAGGCTTGGCCAACACACTGCCACCAGCATCCGTAATTACTGTCACACTCTTCCCCTTTCATTGATCAACGTCTATTGTCCGTCTTGCGCAACGCAACCGTAAAGACACCCCAATTCTTGGTGCAACAGCTACGATCTTATGGGCAATGTGCAGTCCGGATCGACTCTTACCAGGACCAGTGGTGCTCTTGACTCCTTCGTGACCGAGCTTGGTGGCGACATCACGTATGAGAAGAGGTGTGTCACTGTTTCGCCTGGTTCTCGTTGGAGCTTCCACATTCACATTTCTATCCCTCTTAGCATCGGTCAAGCACGGTTTCTCAAGACGGTAAAGTGCCGCCACCGCCATGGTCACCTTGTGATCAAGATATTTATCAAACACGATCCCGGAATAAGTTTGCGAACGTACCACCGAAAGCAAAAGGGTATGGAATGAATACATTTCGCTAGAACGACTGACTTACCTGCCCCCTATTCAGTGGATCGGGAGGCTCTTCTGGATATAGCAAACGTATACAACTATCAGGCATTCGTTGAAACAGAGAAAGCAGGTTATCTCATTCGGCAGTGGATTGCTAGTAACTTGTACGATCGTATCAGGTGCGTTGTGAGATTACAATGTGTCCGTAAAAGTTTGCCTAACATCACTCATAGTACACGTCCGTTCCTCTCAGTTATCGAGAAGAAATGGATAGCTTTCCAGCTTCTGACTGCACTTTCATTGGCGCATCTTCAGAAGACACCTCATGGAGATATCAAGTCGACCAACATCCTCGTGACCTCGTCCAACTGGACATATCTCACGGACTTTGCTCCGTACAAACCAACACGTCTCCCTCTCGATGACCCCGCAGATTTCTCCTTCTTCTTCGACACCAGTGGTAGACGGACATGCTATGTCGCGCCGGAGCGGTTCTACAAGGCGGACAAGGACGAGAAGGGTCGGACTGATGAAGAGTCGGAGAGGAAGGAACGAGTTACGGAGGCCATGGACGTATTCAGTGCTGGCTGTGTGATTGCTGAGATGTTCCTCGAGGGTGCTCCCCTCTTCACGCTTAGCCAGCTGTTCAAGTATCGCGAAGGAGAGTACAGTGTCGAGGCGCAATTAGGCGCTATCGAAGAGGAAGGCATCCGTGTGAGTTCTACTTGTCTAATCCAGGACTCTCACAATCGCAGGGAACTAATTCTAGGTACAAAGACCCTGATCAAGCAGATGATTTCTCTTGACCCCACATCTCGGCCAACGTTCGAGGTTACTTTATCGGGGGGACGAGGTGAAGTTTTTCCAGAATGCTTCTATTCGTTCCTACACGAATATGTTGCATCGATCAGCGAACGAACGACCCTATATCCCGTCTCGTCGTCGTTTTCGTCGTCCCATGCACCTCCCACGACTCCAGCCACAGCAATATCCCCAACCAGCACTGTGAAGGGCAATAAGGAACCAGCCACTACCGTGGGTGAAGCACTGCCTAGCGACAGCGATCATCGGGTCGACAGAATCTGGGAGGACTACGCAAACATCGAACCATTCCTTCTCCACGAGCAAGACGTCGAGCGTACAGTCATGGATGTGAGAGTAGATTATGGCACTACGACGACGTCTTCTTTCAAGTTGCATCAGGTGAAGACATCTCTTCGTTTTACCGTGTAGAAATGTAGAGATTTGACCATGTGGTTCAGGACATCTTCCCCGTTTCGTTACATGTCCCATCACATGCGCCTTCTTTCCGTCCACCCCCCGCTGAGGATGGACCTGCTATCATACTCCTTTCGCTCGTCCTGGCTAACATCAGAAACTGTACGCTTCCTTCATGCCGTCTCCGCGCACTTGACGTCCTCCTGGCGTTATCTGCACACCTGACAGACGAGTCGAAGTTGGATCGTGCTGTCCCGTACGTGGTGGAGTTATTGCGTGACGAAGCGGCCGTGGTTAGAGCAGCGTCTGTTAGGACGCTCATGCAGATTGTAAGTACCGGTTCAACATTTCGGCACTGCTCGCAGGAGTGACACTCTTTCGCAACCCGTGAATAGTTGATGGGGGTGACAGTGATAACGCCATCAAACGCGTCAATCTTCCCTGAATACGTCATCCCAAATGTCCGGTATCTTGTCCAAGATCCCGAGGTCTCCGTTCGTGCGACATATGCTCAGTGCGTTGCTCCTCTTGCGGAAACTGCGTTGCGATACCTTGAGATGGGCCAGGCACTCAAAGCGCACGGCGTTGCTCCTGGTCTAAACGGTGACAGACAAGAATACGACGAAGCTAACTTCGAGGTGAAATCGTTTCCATTTCACAAGAACCAGTTCAATACTTAAATTCTTGACCGTGCATTGATAGGTGTCTTACGATACATCACTCTACGACCTCCACCTCTCCATCCAGGAACAGCTCTCTACGCTCCTCATGGACCCCTCGCCCATAGTCAAACGTGCAGTCCTGCATAACATCAGCGCGCTCTGCATCTTCCTGGGTCGGCAAAAGACCAACGATGTCGTTTTGAGTCACATGATCACGTATCTCAACGACCGGGACTGGTTACTTCGTCATGCGTTCTTTGAGAGCATCGTGGATGTTGCTGCGTGTGCCGGTGGGCGAAGTTTAGAGGAGTATATTTTACCATTGATGGTGCAGGCTTTGTCGGGTGTGTCATGATTTCTAACTTTTTCCGAGTTATTATTGACTGAGCGATGTGCAGACGTCGAAGAAAGCGTCGTCGCTCGCGTTTTATCGGCACTCACAAGTCTGTGTGAACTTGGACTCTTCCAGAAGATGCGCATATGGGAGCTCATGAGCGCTACGCTTTGCTTCTTTTATCATCCAAACGTTTGGATACGACAGGGTGCGTCACTCTTTACCCATACTGCAACAGTCGATTCATTCTTATAAGCAGGTGCTGCCGCATTCATTGCCTCGGCTGCGAAACGTCTCCAACCAAGTGATGTTTGGTGTATCTTGTACCCATCCTTGCGCCACCTATTGCGCTGCGATGTCAAGGAGATCGATGAACAGAATTTATTGGCTGCTATGAAGCCGTCGGTACATCGAGATACCGCATACATTTGCACATAGAATCTGATCCCTGCATTCTACAGATCCCACGTCCAGTCTTCGACGGAGCCATTCAATGGGCGATGAAGGCAGAACGGACCATGTTCTGGCGGGGTCAGCGCAGGTCTGCCACGAAGGTTGAATCTCCAAGGGAGAGTATCGTCTCGATGCGTAAGGCAGGAAGTGTCAGTGTTCCAAGGCAGACCAAATCTGAGGAGTACGTCTACTCGTACCCACTTCCGGTACCCTCGCGTCTTAATTTGCTGTTTTGAAACAGGGATGAGGTTCATTTGCTGAAACTGCAGAACCTTGGGATGACCCCCGCAGATGAAATGAAACTTTTGGCTATGCGAGATTATCTTCTAAAGCTCGCCAATAATGCATCGAGGTACGACATCACCATCACTTTCCTTGTCAATCGTGTTTTAAGCTGGCTATCGTAGTTTTGCTTCCCGCCTACGACTAGAACCAGACTACGAGAAGATCATACGCACGGCAGGCGATGTCGAGCTTCAGAAACTTTCCGTAGTCCCTCAAACTGTCTTCCTCAAATCCCGTGCATCCACCTCCGATCTTTCCCGTTCCTCCCGTCTACCCTCTTCTCGCCGGCTGAGCGATATGCCAGGTCGAGTCTCTACTCCTCGGATGAGCCGTGCCACCAGCGTCGACCACGGCCCGAACGCAGCTGCGCTGGAAGAGTTGCGGAGAAGGCTGGCTACGATCAATAGCTCTGGGTCTTGCCTCAATCTCGCTGCTGCAGCCCGTGAGAGCGCAGGACACCAACATCATCGGTCCTCTTCACATCCTCGCACTGCCATGTCGGCGGCGGCTCCACTTAGTACGCTTGCCCCGCCGAATCCCCCTCCTGGTCACGACCGCCCCAGCAGTCCAACGGATTCTCTGGTTTCGACTACGAACTCGTCGGCGCACCGTGTGGCCCACAGGCTACAAGTTGGGAGTGCGGATGGACAGAAAGCGGCACCTGCTGTAGGCTCTTCGAATACGAACGCTGTTGGGGTTCTTGAAGCGCCGTCTCGACTTCGCTCTGAAGGCTCCCCCGAGCGTTCAGGCAGATCTTCACCTGTCTCTATGGCGGGCATTATCAAGCAGAGTCATAGACCACGAGTGACATCACTGAACCCAATTTCTACTTATGGTGCGCCCATCATTCGCAGTTCTCGCTCTCTTCTGACATTTTGAGCCATAGATGGACGAGAAGTAGGGATTAACAACTTCCTCGAAAACCTATTCCTCGACAGTAACCGAGAATTACAACACGATTTCGGTCCTAGAGTTCACGATGGACCTGTCCGTCGGCGGAACGCCGCGCGCCAAAGCTTCCTCCCGCGAGACAACAACAACAGGCGTGTCGAGGCCACTCTCATCGCACATCTTCAGTCGCATACAGACTGCATCACTGGGCTCGCAGTCGCCCCAGACCACTCGTTCTTCGTGTCGTCCTCGGATGACGGGACTGTCAAGGTCTGGGACACGGCGAGGTTAGAGAGGAGCGTGACGAGCAAACCGCGGCATACGTATACTCAGCATCATGCGAGAGTCAAGAGCGTATGCATGATTGAGGGTGTGCATTGCTTTGCGAGTGCTGCAGAGGATGGGAGCTTGCACGTTGTGCGAGTACATGTGAACCAATCAGGATCGCTACCAAAGTATGGCAAGTTGCAAGCTACCCGGGAACATCGGGTGGAGTCTCCTGGGGAATACATCACCTGCATGCACCACTACAATACTGGTAAGGTGGTAGATGAACGCTTCCGTGATTCAAGTACTGAGAGATTCGGTTGTTTTCCAGATGCAGCGTCTAATTTGGTCTACGCAACCTCTTACTCAGTCATCACAACATTAGATTTGCGGACGATGAGGGTCCTACAACGCCTGGAGAATCCCCGACATTTCGGCTCAATCACATGCATTTGTCTGGACCGGAAACGCACATGGGTCCTTGTCGGCACATCCTCGGGGGTGTTATCTCTATGGGACAAACGCTTTGGTCTACTCCTAAAGAGTTGGCAAGTAGGCCGATCTGGGACCGGGAGGATGGCGCGGGTCCACCAGTGTGTGGTTCACCCCACGAAAGGCAAGGGGCGTTGGGTGATGGTTGCGGTAGAGACATGGAAGGGAAGCCCAGAGCCTGCGCCTTCGACTCTGATTGAAGTCTGGGATATCGAGAAGACGGTCCTCGTAGAAAGCTTCGTCACGCGGACAACCATGTCAGCGTCTGAGCCCATACCAGAGCCCGAGGAACAGACGGGTGCAGACGCCGAGCAGAGTCCGGCAGCTGCCATCGCTGCGCTAGTCAACTCGAGGTATCCGGGAGGCGCGGCGTATGCAAACTTCTCGAAGCGCGACCGGGGAGGGTCACAAAGTATTGATCGCGAAGATTTGTTGCCTGCACGTTCCCCCGACGTGCGTGCGATGGTGGTCGGGCTTGACTTTGGTGGTCACTCCGGCATATACAGGTCCGAGATTGTAGACTTGTCTGCTGACGTGCCGACGTCGAATAGAAACAGAGGATTCATCGTGAGCGGGTCTGAGGACAGGAGGATACGTCTTTGGGACTTGAGCAGGCTCGAGCGGACGTCGGTGCTGGTAGGTGCTGAGCCGGAATACGATAGGCCGAGTTACAGGTACGTGACTTAGTAGCGGGTCGTATAATCCTCCTAACTTGACCCAGCACTGTCCGATCCCCCGACGGCTCGATCGCAAATAACGTCGAGACGTGGGTTCAGTCACCGACATCATCGAGCCACAACAATCGTGCGCCCCAGCGGATGTCGATGATCACTCATAACCAGCCAAACCTTCTCAAGTCCCATCAGGACATCATTACTGCTTTGGCATGCATAGACTCGCCATTCAGAGGGGGGATAGTCAGTGGTGACCGGGCAGGTGTCATCAAAGTATGGAGAGTTGGCCCTACAGAATAGAATACACTTTGATCTTATCTATTCCGTAACGCTTTGTCGTTGCTATTGAATACGTACACAGCTAATATTTCGCGGTGACTTGGTTTTCTCCTCCCAGTCACTTCAAGTTAAAGGACAACTTGGTCGGAGTGAGTCACTGATACCACGATCTATAGTCCAAAAGTAGACAATCTGTAGATCGAGTCACGCTCGAAATCAGTCTTTTGGATGCTCAGACTGCTCATTCGACCCCAACCCAGGTCATATCGTCGTATATCTCTTGATATTCTCAATAGACCCCCACTGCGCCTTGCTACCATCATATACCGCAACTATTCGACGACGATGACCACCCCGGTCGCATCCTCCTCACAACCCCTTCAAGTACCTGCTCTCCAGGGCCCACATGCAGGAGATGCGAAGAAACCAAAGGACAAGAAGGACAAGGCTCTGGCCGCCGCATCTCAATTCCCACTAGAAGTGAGTATCCTCGCCCTCCGACGATCGAAGTGTGCGCTGATGCAAAGAAAAAAACTCATCCCAGCTCCAACCACCACCAGCCTACATTGACGAACGTATCAAGCTATTCGAACAACTACAGGCAGAGTACAACGAGTATGTTAAAGGTGCATCTGGAGCGAACAGAATGCACGGATCATGTTCTGATGCCTCCACAGCTCAATCTCGGGAGGAGATCGCCATCACCATGCCCGATGGCTCAGAACGAAAAGGAACCAGCTGGCAGACCACGCCAATGGACGTCGCCAAGGAAGTATCAAAAAGTCTGTCGGAGCGAGTCGTTATCGCAAAGGTACGCCCAGTAGTCTCAGTGAACGAAAACTTTCTAATCGCATGGCCAGGTGAACGGTGATCTATGGGATCTCGAGCGACCACTAGAGGCTTCGTGCAAACTTGAACTGTTAGATTTCGAGCACCCAGAAGGTACTTTCACCAACTTTGGCGCGGTCAAGGAAACTACATGTGTTGCTTTTTCCAGGCAAACGCGTCTTCTGGCATTCATCTGCCCACGTCCTCGGAGAGGCTGCGGAGAGGCACTATGGATGCCATCTTTGCATCGGCCCGCCGACGGATGACGGATTCTTCTATGAGATGGCGATCGAAGATAGGCAAGTGTCAGTTGTTGTGCAAACTCACCATGCTTACCGGACTTCCAGAGTTGTCACCAACACCGATTACCCCGCTCTAGAAAAAATCTCTGAAAGTGCAGTCAAAGAGAAGCAAAAGTTCGAACGGCTTGTGGTCTCGAAAGAGAAACTCTTGGAAATGTTTAGTGTGAGTCTTCACCAGCACTCCCTCGTGCACGACGTCTGATATTGCATTCAACAAAGTACAACAAATACAAAAAGTATCTTATTGAAACGAAGATTCCTGATGGTTCTTCCACCACTATCTACCGTTGCGGGCCAATGGTCGACTTGTGCGTTGGTCCCCATATCCCACACACCGGCAAGATCAAAGCTTTCATGGTCACCAAGGTCAGCCGGGCGTTCCATGCTTATTGTGAAGACTGACCATCCCTGTTGCGCAGAACTCTGCATCGTACTTCTTAGGTGACGCAAACAACGATTCCCTGCAACGGGTATACGGTATCTCGTTCCCGGACAAGAAGCAGTTAGCGGATTACAAACTGTTCTTGGCCGAGGCCGCCAAACGAGATCATCGCAAGATCGGTAGGGTGAGATTCGATCGAAAGACTGTTTGATGGGCCTGTCTTACCCCGCAACAGGAACAAGAGCTGTTCTTTTTCAACGATCTCAGCCCCGGAAGCTGTTTCTTCCTACCCCATGGCACCCGGATCTACAATACGCTGCTCGAGCTAATGAGGGTGCGTGCCTTTCTCAGGCTATGTCCGGCCGGTAACTTAAGACCCTGCACAGTCAGAATACGTGAAACGAGGCTACCAAGAGGGTGAGAGATGACATCTTACGTCGCTTTGTATCCTCATTTGACTCATCTTGCTCAGTCATCTCGCCCAACATGTACAACTCAAAGCTGTGGGAGACTTCGGGTCACTGGCAAAACTACAAGGATGACATGTTCACGCTTGACGTTGAGAAAGAGAAGTGGGCACTAAAGCCTATGAACTGTCCCGGTCACTGCCTCATCTTTGACTCCCGAGACCGGAGTTATAAAGAGTTGCCGATCCGAATGGCCGAATTTGGTATCGTGCACCGCAATGAGGCCTCGGGGGCGCTGACGGGGCTTACTCGCGTGAGGCGATTCATGCAAGATGACACACATGTGTTCTGTATGCCATCGCAGGTGAGGAGGTGCAGTGCGATGACGTTTGCGAGAGATGTCTCAATGCCGGTTACAGATCGTCTCCGAGATCGAAGCTCTGTTCGATTTCATGCAACATATCTACGGCATGTTTGGTTTTGAGTTCCGTATGGAACTCTCCACTCGTCCGGATAACTACCTAGGTACCATCGAGACCTGGGACGTTGCTGAGGCTGTGAGCCCTTTCGTTCCTCTTCTCGGCATGATCACATGTTGATACCCACGACATAGCAACTCAAAGAAGCCCTCGACAAGCAATACGCAGGCCAGTGGCAGATTAATCCTGGAGATGGTGCCTTCTACGGACCCAAGATTGACATCTACATCAAAGATGCTCTGCGCCGATCATTCCAGTGTGCCACCATTCAACTCGACTTTCAACTTCCCGAGCGCTTCAACCTCAAGTACCGCTCTGCAGAGGAGATGACCAACCC
Source organism: Paxillus involutus ATCC 200175 (assembly GCA_000827475.1). Classification (NCBI taxonomy): domain Eukaryota; kingdom Fungi; phylum Basidiomycota; class Agaricomycetes; order Boletales; family Paxillaceae; genus Paxillus; species Paxillus involutus. Next base: position 278,399 of record KN819333.1, read on the forward strand.
GGACAGGCCTCCCTCGCGGCCTGTGATGATCCACCGCGCCATCCTGGGAAGTCTGGAGCGGTTCATCGCTATCATTACGGAACACTTTGGTGGCAAATGGTACGTTTGACTATGGCGGTATCTACATGAGGACAGTCACCGACGTTGGAGCACAGGCCATTCTGGCTGTCACCTCGCCAAGTTCTCGTGATACCCGTTGCTGTCCCATATGTGAGTTGACTGGGCCATCTCTGCTGTGTGTACGTCGCTCACTGCCCTGGCGTGGTATCAACAGAAAGACTACGCTCAAGAGATAGCCGACAATCTTTCGGCCCTAGGGCTATTCGCGGATGTCGATAACGGTGCTGATACCCTTCCCAAGAAAATCCGTAATGGCGAAATCGCCCAGTACAACTTCCTCCTCGGTGCGTTATCCGCAGGAGCATGGGGTTTGTAGAAACATCTGACTCATTTCATGAACAGTCGTGGGTCAAGAAGAGCTCGACAGCCGCTCGGTCAATGTCCGAAACCGAGACGACGTCGGCACGAAATCCAAGGGCGAAATGGTACCTTTGGACGAAGTCACGAAGAAACTGGTGGGACTCAAGACTTCAAGGAGTATCGAGAATAAACTTGTTTGAATAGAGTAGTAGATACATTCAGACTGTATATGGCGAAAGTCGTGAAGACGTGGATCATGATTGAACGGTGATCAATATGCGAGTTACTGACAAGGACATCACATGCTCGACGTAAAACAGCTTAATTTTTGCAGGTAATGTCAGAACTCCCGAGGCTCTCGGGGCAAGGCGTTTTTACACAGTAATACCGCTCATGAACTGGTTCCGCTGTGATCGAACGTGCGTTAAATATAAGGAAGAAGGTTTCGGCTAAAGTACACACCAAGGCTTGGATGGCATCTCTTTCCGTAGGTGGCAATCCATTGATCTGTTCCTGCGTTAAGCTCAGCACTTGCATCAACATTTGCTGTTATCTTGGCGTAAGTAGCCATGCCCACGAAAAAAAAATACAGCACTGGACCCACCCTTTGTGCAGGGTCTATATTGAGGTCTGGCACGGAGCTAGGTGGGGCTTGAGAATGAGACGTAGTCGTTGGTGGGGGTGGCCGATAATAGCCATGCTGCGGAGGTATGTGTGGTGGAGCCTGTTGGTGTTGATACATACTCGGGCCTGTGGGCGGGGGCACAGACATTGACGGAGGCATGACTGATGATGTTTGATGCATCGGTGGAGGTTGCTGATACGTTGGCATCTGAGGTGGTGGGTGAGGCTGTGAGAGCCCTGAAGGACCACCGCTATTCGCAGTTGCTTGAAGCATACGCTGCCAAGGATTTTTCACGGGTCGGCCATGGAACGCCAGGACATAATGCACGCTTACCTGAAGAACGGCTTGGTCGACAATCTTGTTCAAAAGCAATGCCTGGAAAAGCGCGTAGGCATATTGCGGATGTGCGACCAAGAGTGCGCGTGCTTGCTCAGGATGTGTAATCACGAATGCCTAGAGAAAAATTTGACGGTGTGATGCACGTTATTGCAAAACTATTCGACCACATTTCTGAGAACCGCTGCACACCTTCATCTGTGCCAGCACTTCCACTAACTGGGTTGGGTTCATTGTGGCGAGTGTCTGACTGATGGAATCTAATGCAGTGGACCCTGAGGGCACAGGGACACCTGGCGGAAGAGCAGACAGAAACGTGGTGGGTTCTTGAGGCTTTGAGTGATGGTCATATTGATCTCTGTCGCGGTCACGATCACGATCGCGGTCTCTGTCTCGATGACGATCACGCCATTGCCCTCTGGGGTCACTACCATCTAGTAGTTCGCCTCGCACTGTAGTCTTGCCTTCAAGAAAAGGATCGGAGTCGGCTAGATCAATTCGCAGTGGGCGGCCACCGACGTCAGCGTTGTTGAGGTTTCGCACAGCAGAAGCAGCAGTTTCGTGATCTTGGGGACATGATATGACAGTGGCACACGAGCAGATTTGTTTTGCACCCCAAGTGGTTTGGTTTGCAGCGAGGCACAAGTAGACGCGTCGTAAGGAACGCGAGTCGCAATAAAAGGGCCGGAATGGGTCAGACAACCGTCGAGCATTGAGGAACAGAAGATGGATTGGATGTACCAGCAAATTCACAGAAGCCGTAACCTCTAGGTTTTCCTGTTTCTCTGTCAAAAACAAGCCTAAAAGGTATGTCAGGATTGAAACGGCTTCAAAACGGATGTAAGCTCCTACCTGAAGCCAACGACTTGGCCGACAGATTTGAAGACGTCGATCAATTGTTCCTGCGAGAAGTTCAAAACACGTTGGAATAAATGAGTGTGAACGAGACTTTCCTCGCCCATATTATAGGGCACATTTCCGACTGTAATGCATAACCTTAGCAACGAAACAGCGAGTAAGAGAAGTCCTCCCCACCAAAAACCACCTTGCTCATGATGCCACTTGAGCTAGTAGTAATTCGCCACAAAAAGTATTATATCTAACGTTCGTCGTACCACTTGCGAGGGCGCCAAACGACCTGAAAAGCGAGTCAAAGTCGTTATGTAGTTGAAGAAAGACACTGAACAACTTGAAGTTGTGCTCGGGATATTTACTTCAAGCATGGTAGTGACGCTGTTGTTACAAGTCACCAGAAGCGTGACAAGTCCCGTGAGCAAAATTCTGGCTGAGGCATCCTCGCCGAGTTGAGTCAATTCTAGTGACTCCCCTTCTATTCCTTCGCCCGCTCCTCAGCCTGCCTTCCCCGAGAACATGATATCCATTGTCATTGTATAGTCAGCTCCGCATCCTTCCGTCAATATTGGAGTCAATTGGAGTCATTTTCTCCACCCAGACCCTTCGAGCAATTTCTGTGCACCACGCGCACGCCAACCCGGCCCACCCAACCCTAGCTCTCGAATGGCTTGGAAACTCGCAGAACTTGCCGAGGTTTACATCTAGACTCGGTTACATGCCCGCAGCCGCCAAGGAGGTGCTCTCGAGCCTATGCAGTGTTGCGATGGGCTCTTGCTTGAGCCTTGCAGTGTCTTGCTCTCCATATTGCTGTGCCGTGCGGATCGGCCCCCCACAGCCTCGCAATTTCGGCACATCCCGTTGATCCTTTCCGGCAAGTCACGCTCTAGTCATCTCCCGTCGTCCGACCACCGTATATAAGGCATGGAGCTGTTAGCAAGTATACAGATTTTCATCCTCTTCTGTTACAGCTTCTTGAAAGCTTTCCATGACTGCCACTTCTACTGCCCTGGTTTCTCGCAAACTGTCCACACAACACAATCAAGAAGAGCGTTTCCGAGCCTTGGATCGTGCCTTGGCCCGGAGATATGTCTTTCACCTTATGAGAGAGCATCAAATGGCGGAAGAGAGAAGGATACGCCAAGGTAGCCTCGTCTATCGGCCCAGGTATGCAAGCTGACCGTATCTAGACTGTTCAGTGCGCTGATAATTTTGTCAGGCTGGAACTGTGTGACGACCCATCGTCATCGCGCATAACTGCCACCCTTGAGCTTCCTGGCATGAAGTCTGAGGACGTGAGGGTACACTTGGAGACCAGCGATACCTTGCTTATCTCCGGGGAGCGACGTCCGAGCGTACCCTCAGACCAAGAAGGAACCGTGAGGTATCCTGCAAAGGAAATCAAATACGGCAGATTCGAACGTGTTCTCAAGGTTCCAAAGGACACGATGGTGAGCTCTTTTCTGACTCGTTCTTCCTGTACAGCCCTGATCGTGTCACACAGATGAGTACTATATCGGCTGCGATGAGTGATGGACTCCTCATTGTCTCATGGCCGCGGGTCCCGCCCTGCGCCACAGCATCCGCCACTCACGATGACTCCAATGATACTTCCTAATTCACCCTTGCGGTTTATTGCTGTGGAATCTCCGTTTACATTTCGGACACTTACTTTACTCATGTATGCTATATGTTTTTCTGCCCTGGGACACTCAATATTCATACATACAGATTAATTTTTACATTAGGGTTATATTGCGGCGTGTCCGATAGAGTTGTCTCCTCTTGAAAGTACTGTATCACTACTCAATCTTCCTGGAGACATTATATCTTATTGTTCTGGACTCTACCTGGCGCAGCTGTATCCACCACTTATCAACCACTGGAACGTGAGCAATTCTCATCATTTGTGGTCAGATAAGAAGTCATCGTAAAAGTCTACTACGTCCAGTTGTTGATCGAACAGAAGAAGACCCTGTTCTTCTTCAACGTGCCCCTAATCCTGTGTGCACATGGCTTTACTGATCGCGAAGGCACACCGGTTTCCTTCTGCGGTAGGTTCTTCCTCCATGTAGCTCCCACTCACAGTCGTCAAGTTGTGAGGATCTTGCATCAGCACCATGCGGACCTTGTTGGCCGGGGTGTATTGTTCCCAGGTGGGTGACATCTCGGACTTGTAAGTGTTTGGGTTTCCAGAGCGCACGAACGACA
>KN819333.1:282862-322772 GCA_000827475.1 Paxillus involutus ATCC 200175
ACAATAGGGTTATATTGCGCGTTGTCCCATAGAGCTGTCTCCTCTTGAAAGTACTGTATCACTACTCAATTTTCCTGGAGACATTATATCTTATTGTTTTGGACTCTACCTGGCGCAGCTGTATCCACCACTGGAACGAGAGCAATCCTCATCATTTGTGGTCAGATAAGAAGTCATCGTAAAAGTCTACTACGTCCAGTTGTTGATCGAACAGAAGAAGACCCTGTTCTTCTTCAACGTGCCCCTAATCCTGTGTGCACATGGCTTTACTGATAGCGAAGGCACACCGGTTTCCTTCTGCGGTAGGTTCTTCCTCCATGTAGCTCCCACTCGCAGTCGTCAAGTTATGAGGATCTTGCATCAGCACCATGCGGACCTTGTTGGCCGGGGTGTATTGTTCCCAGGTGGGCGACATCTCGAACTTGTAAGTGTTTGGGTTTCCAGAGCGCACGAACGACAGCCAGTATGCAATTAGCTCTGACGCGAACACAAGCTCGGCGGGTGTTTGATGGGTGAACGTTGTCGTCCCGTTGAAGCTAATAATGTTTTGCGGTGAGTCACAGCGCGGCGGGGATACTAACCTGCCGGGCGGTAGGGGCTCACCCTGTACTAGTACCATCAAACATCATCCAGTTCTCCGCAGCATGCACTACTGCAGCGCTACCCAGGGTGGGATTCGGCGTGTTGTATCGGTAAGTCCAGGTATCTGCAAATAGCGAGGAAGCGCCACCCATAGCCTCGCGCTAACATGGTCCCAGAAGCGAGACAGATGTTAGCAAGATAGCTTGTGAGCCTGGAATTGGACTCACACCACAGATCACATCAGGTTCTCCGGTAGCGACTTGGAATTGCTGTTCTGGTGAGTCATATTCACTCAAGGGGTACAATTCCAGGAACTCTTGAATGTCCGCTTTGGTGAGCGAAGGGAAATATTCCTTCAGTGCCAGTGAGATATTATCGCCCCCAGAAAGGGTTTCATTGGATGTCGAGCTGTGTTACATTGTCCTGGGGTGAGTCACAGAGATGAACAGCGGTCATTAAAGCTTACCCGACAATGAGTGGAACATGTCTGAACTCGCCCGATCGGAACTGCAATGTAGGATATCCAGTGAACAGCACGCCGTCCAGGACGGGGTGGAAGTTGTTATAAAGACCGCTACTGGTAGGATTTTAGCGCTATCTGAAGCCCCGAGCGCTCTCCAATAAAGAAATCACTCACAATTTCCCTTGGGTGGCAGCGTCCTGTGCTCTGGCGAGTGCACTGACACTTGCATTGCGCAGACACGTCATCTGCTCATCAATCGAGCCCCTGCCGCAGCCGGCGTATGACGAATAAAATTCGAAAAGGGGCTGTTAGGCGCTTACTCATCAGGCGCCAAATAGGATGTGGGTGCTCGTGCTAACCTGTTGTTGTTCAGGAGTAGGTAACGGCGTCCTGTAGACACTTTGAGCTATAGCGCCGTGGAACAGCTGTTCTGTTCTATGGGCGGCCATGTGAAGTTCTACCGAGGCACCGCCTGCACTCTGTCCGTTGATCGTGACACGGTTTGGGTCGCCACCGAAGGCACTGATGTACTGTTTCATCCATTTGAGCGCTTGGACTTGATCCTTGAAACCAGCATTGAAGTCGCCGTATTCAGAACCCCTGAATTCTGGGGTGGCAAGGAAGCCGAGTGAGTCAAGGCGGTAATACACGGAGACGATGACGACATTGGGGCTCTGATGGATCCAGTCGTCGAAAGGCCAGTTCCTCGGGTTGCCAAAGACATAACCTGGAAGACTGTTGGTCTGATTTCCTTCAACGATGAATGATCTTACCTCCACCATGTATGTAGAACAGCACAGGCACTTCATGACAGTGTCACATCAAGTCACACCTAGCGATTTGTAGACCGCACTTACAGTTATCGCCTTCCTTGGCGCCATAGGGGGTGTAGATGTTGACCTTGAGACAATCTTCTGAGCCAGCTCCACCCGCGTCTCCTCCTAAAGTAATGACAGGTGAACGGCGAAGCACGTCGTGCGTGGACCATGGGGACTCACCACCTGTGCCGCCTTGCACACAAAAGTCGGGGTAGTACGTCGCGTTGACCACTTGACCACTAGCCTCTTTGCGCAAACGCGCCGTGTTCAAGGGGACGGTCTCCCTAAAGCGCAGGTCGCCAACGGGGGGCTCAGCGTAGGGGACACCCAGGTAGGCGACGGTGTTAGGGTACGACTGGTTCCCTAGGTATGTCGCGTAACCCACGTTCACAGTGGGGCCAGTAGTCGATGTTAGAGCGTCCTTCGGAAGCAAAAGAGTCGAAAGAAGTAGAGTCAAGCTGAGCATGTTGGAATACACCGCACAAAGTGAGCTGCAGGTCGTTTGGCTGGCACCGTCCATAATTTATAGCATCGCCTTGTGCCGTTGTCGTGCTTCTGTGGACTCCCTTTCGATCCGTTATGTTAGAGGATGCCGTAAGAAGCCATGACTATACTGTACGTAAAATCTGTAATCCGTCGTGCCCGGAGGAATCGATGCTCCGAGGTTGTTCCGAGGTAATGACAGAGAAATTCCCTTTGGTCACGTGACTTGCCCTGCACTAGTGGGGATGGGCATGCTGGGTGACCTAGCAAGTACTGGGTCGGACTCAGCACGGCTTAGGCAAGGAAGTCGAACTCGTCATCTGCCATTACCTTCAACGCACGCTCACACATGTTCTCCGAGGACACGGTGGGGATATTGGCCCATCGGCGAGCATCGGTGCCTACTGGTTCCCGCCAGTGGGTACAAATCGAACTAGGCTTTGCAAGAAATGTAAAACGACCTCCCAAGAGCGGTTAATATGGTCGCGGACATAATACTAATACGCAGAGTAGAAGTGGAGAGTCGTCTTTGAGATGCTAAGATGCAGGTGTGTGCTGCCCATCTTAGTTGGGTTCAACGTAGTACATAGTATATGTATCAGTCCAGTGGCACGTACTCAACCAGACCTTCGATTGGCAGGCCACCACCGCCAGTCCTTCAAATATTCATGCATGTTTTGTGGGCTATTGTGAGCTGTTCCCACACGAATTTCCGCCTCCAAGAAGCCGTCGTATTCCCAAGTACCGTGACAAAGTCTTGTGATTGCCTTCCAAGTTACAGCATCCTAGTTGGTAGCCCCACTGGGACGGCCTGTGTAGCAAGCACTGGGCGACGACGACGTGTATTAGAGAACAAACTTGAATGTATGCCAATCTGCATGTTATATTACACGACGACAGTGCGGGTACGCCTTACATACTCCGGTGTGAAGGGATCTCTAAATAACTACACATGCATATTTGGAAAAGCCTAGCGGCACCACAGACTGGAAAACCTGCAAAGTCATCGTGGGTGTCGAGGTGGATGGGAAGACATCTGAGGTGCAGAGGGATTATGCATGAAAGACGACCACCGATCTTGTACCATGATATTCTCATGACCCCGCTGAGATGGGTTATGGAATGGGTGAATGCTAGATGTACCACCAGGGCCAGCGTGCGAGGGCTCTGGGATCTCACGATAGAGGCTCTCCCATTGAAGGGGTAGCGCAATAGCAACGTGACCAGGTCCTTGGTCAGATTCTATGATCTTTGCGACTGGGGGATGTATGACAGGCGCAGGAAGACTTTGCATGTATTTGCTCGAGGACGCCACGGGAGCTCCGGGAGGAAACCGCGAGTCTAGGGTCGGAGCGCGTATCAAAGGCTTTGACCCAGTCGCCAGCGTTGCGCAACCACCGTACATTCCCGCCTCATCGGGCAGGTTCGGCGAGTCGCCTGGTCTTTCAAGGTTGACGACGGGCCCGTGTTGTGGAACTTCCGATCGAGCTTCCACGGCCTTCTGACGGAGGCGTAGTAGGATAGGCTGTATGATTCGTTAGCGGCTATAATTAGAAGACTTGCGACAAAATTGCGTCGCACCAAGGCTTTCTGTGCCCTGACACTCGTCCTTGCTGCCTCGCGGAAGAGCGTACAAGCATGATCGAGCTGTTCAAATGGGTCTGGTTCCAGCTTCACCCCTATCCGTTCCATAGCAACGGTACCAATGATAACCTGTTCGCAGAAGAGACCCAGATAGTAAGCGTCAAGCCGTCCGATAGTTCACTCCACGAACCGCAGCTGAGAACGCAAACGACCAGATGCGCCACACACGTGCGCACAGCACCGGCTGTTCGGCAAATTGGTCTCTAGTGGCATCGAGAATCACAGTTGCGCATTGATAGGCGGTCAGAAATGAATGTCGAAATGGACTCCTCAGGGGGTCCCAACGAAAATCTACTAAAGCCTGAGCAAAGAAACCTCTATGAAGAAAGAGTAGTGCTGGTTTTGTCGGTTCATTTCAGGCATTGAACCGAAGGAAGTGACTCACTGAGCTCTCGATAGTGGGACCTCGCGAACGACTGCATTTGCCGAGAGATTCGTTCAGCGTCCTCGGGGCCGGCGCCCTCCACTCGTGGTATTGAAAATTCGCGAATCCTACGATCCAGCTCGAGGACAGCATCGTATCTTGATGGCCGCGCGGCCTGAGTAATCTCGACGACAGGAGCCAAGCATTCAATGGTGTACCTGAAGCACCAAGTTCCGACTCCATAGAGGATTCATACCAGGTGAATGCGACAACCTGGGAAACCTACTTACAGCCCAATGGTGCCTCTCCCAATTGATACATCACCTCTTCGTTCTCCGTTGGTACGCGACAGCCAAAGAAGGATGGGGTAATTTCAGGCGGGCGGCCGGTGATCAGACTCTGTAAACGTTCCTCTAGTCCCAGCTTATTCTTGGCATGACAAGGGGCACATACCTGCCAAATTGTTCCTGCCAGAAGGCTCCTTGAGGAGCAATATTAAGTGATAAGGCAGGGTCTAGACAAAAACTGCAACTTGCCAAAGGTATGCACGCCACTCATACGCCTCCCTGCCTGTAAACCCCCATGTTGACGGATCCTTATCTGGCCAGAACGCTCAGTCTTCCGGTTGAACCGCGAAACACAAAGCCTGACGTACGGAAACCGATCTGATGGTCCTTTGAGTTTCAACCACGCAAAAAGGGAAGAGCCATACCTGGAGTGCGACCTGAGCAGCGAGGTTCAGCAGGGAGTACGAATTTTCCAAGTTGCTTTCGATGCCGCACATGCCATTGTATATGCTCATCAGGTGTAAGGTCTTGACTGTCGCAATAGAACGCTTAACAAAAACGGGCTGTAAGCATAAGGCTGCTCGTGCCAATCTGTGGTAGTGTTTCCCCTCGTTATTGTATGCCGGGAGCGAGGGATCCAGGAACGCGCCGATAGACAACAGAATGAATAACAGAGCTAGATCATGTGGGCCATATGTCCTTGGTTCTGCGGTTTGCCCACTCGTGTGTTTATATACTGAGGGAACGAGTATATCTAGGACCTGTTGCCGCGACACTATGTTGACCATCCACGATAGGGACTTTAATAATGTTTTGGATAAGAATATAGCACGCGGCAGTGGCGGAAGATATGACTCTATCATCTCCTGCACAGGTGCTGTTCGTATTCCAGAAGGAGTCAGAGGAAAGGCCTTGACGAATATATTGATTTCGGAAGGGAGATGCGATGTATCAATTTCGGGTGAGTCTGTTGACGGAAGGGGCGTCTCCGACAAAATAGCTTTCGCTCGCTGCGGCACAAAAAAGTTGAGTTGGGAATAGCCGTTAAGTCAAGACTGGTGTACCCACAAGTAGGAGACTCTGACCAAAGTTGATTGTGCTGAGTGAGAAGGTTATCAAAAGGCTAAATTCTGGCTCCGTACCTCTGAAAGTCGTGGTGAACTAGATTGCTCATCTCCATCGAGTTGTAGAAAGTCGGGAATATCGATCAAACCGTACTTGTTGAAGTCGCTGACGATGATTGGATCTTGATCGTTTTCAAGTTCGCATTCTGTGTCCTCGCTTGGCCACCTTTTAACGAGCAGTGGGTGTACATGACCGGACGTTGAGCCTTGGACGATGACCAATGCGTCCTCGAGTGAACGCATACGTTCTTCCATCTTGGCCAATTTCTGGCGAAGAAAATCCTCGGCGGCGCCAACGAAACTGGGGGTGAATTGTACTTGAGCGATAAGCACACGTAGTTCACTGGGACATACCGACTGCCCTCGCCGGGGGGCATTGTACCTAGAGTGATGCAAAGTCTTATCTCACAACGCACCAACTCTGACTATCTTGAAGACCTACCATTCGGACACAACATGCCACATCCTCTTTTGATGCACGTTGAACAGGGCACTAGCACGCTAAGTCAGCGATAAGCTGTCAGGTAGTTCCGATGACCGGGTCACCTTGCTTGTCACATCTAGTTTTCAATCTGGCATAAAATGAGCGATCTTATACGGTGTATCATTCTAGGAAACTGGGAAGACGGTGAGAAAGACACATACCTGCGACACTCCGCACAGGCAATTTCGCCTCTTGTGCGTTTTCGGGCCTTGGTGCTGCTCATGATCAAGGTAACTTGGATGCCCCACAGGACCCATATCGACTTAAATACGTCCGATGCTAGCTCTGGTTCACGAACGCCAGAACCGTCCAAAGAAAGACCTTACGTCCATATTTCGTTCCCGGGTTTGCCCTTTGCCTAATGACAGCGGCCTGATAAAGTACCCGAGTTGCACTGCAACTGTACTTGTTGGATTAATAACCGACTTACCAGTGAAACCCCTTGAAACCCCCTCCCCCTCCGCGGCGAAACGCCCTGACTAGGGACTTGGTCAATTTGTCACTGGAAAGTTCATGTAAGAAGTTAGTCACTGATATATTTGTCTTGCATTTCCTTAGCCTCCGACCTCCACCGGTCCCCAAAATTACACACATGAAAAGTGAAAAATAGTGTGCAGTCGTTCCCCTCTTACGACTCCAAGTACGTCAAAACCCCTCATGGAATTGTGGCAGGCCACGTCACGGAGGGTTGGCAGGGAGCTGCGCGCCGAAGAACACAACTAGAATGAGTAATCAGATCTCAGAGTGCACGAATCAGGGAGATCACAAAATTATGTTATGTTCCTGTGAGATGTCCGCGGGATATAAGTAACGACCTTTCTACAAGACACCGTAGTGTCCACTAGTTTGTATGATCCGGGAGAGCGGATCACCTATTAATTGGCCCAGTAGTTACCACAATTACAGGGACAGTGGCAGGAGATAGCCGTCTATTTCCAGAGTCTGCTCGATACTCCAGAGGTAGGGGATCTACGTTATATTCAAAAGCCAAATCGCATAAGAGAAATGGAGAGTAAGACGGAGACTTGCCCACTGTGGACCTCAATGATGATTGTTCCTGACTCACCCTGGGCCTGCACCATCATGTCCCTTGTAGCTTCGGTTCCGTGTCCACAGGTTCGACAGGCATGTAAACTGTCTTATCCCTCGTGCGCTCCATCTCCCTTTGAATCTGCTTATCAAAATGTTCTTCATCAAACGAATCTCTGCAGCAACACCCGCAGCATCCTTGATTGCTGCAACACGTCCTATCGAATCCGAAAGGCCCTAACGGTGGTGGGATTCCGTGGTCGGTGTTAGAATATGGCACACGCAGGATCGCGAGGACGAACGTAGGCTGCACAAGGAGTTAGCCGTTGAAGCTACGACGAAACCTATAGGTCGAAATGAGAGGGGTTATGCATCTATGAAGTATATTAATTGAAATCCTCACAGCAACCTCCGCAGATAAGGCCGAAAGTTTTTTCCGCCGAGGTCATAGAGTGACTGATGTGACTGCAGCCCGAACCACAAGATATCAAGCACAGCAGCCTGAGTGAGTTTGAACCTTGACAGTGGCACGTGCACCTACGTATACTCGCACCAGACCGTAGCAGTGCAAGAAAATGATGGATGCAAGGCTCTGGCTTCCAATTTACGCTTTCGGCGCTCAAATTCGGCACGGTGACCCGCCTTGTGTCGTTTCCGAGGAGCTTCTGAAGTTCTGACAGATTTCGATCCGTGAACAAGTCATGGATTATCACAGTACTAGTACTAAACTGTAAGTGAAAATTCAGATTGAACAGGGTACTTGTCATATGCACGATGCAACTCCCTCAATTGTCCTCCGTCAAGACGCACATAGGTCCGCTCTGCACAGAAAGTTCTTATATAAGTATGCTGTCATTGCTGTGTCTTCCACTGATATCGAAAGCACACACCCAGTTGTCATTTCAAGCCTTGAGGGTCATCACTTGGCTTCGGATCATTTGGGACGGACATATCCTGCGTTGGTGCAGGCTGAGAATCGACAGGCTCATGGTTATCATGCTCATTTCTTGCTCGTTCTTTTTTCACCCGCTCATCGAAGTCATCCTCGTTGAACGAAGAGTCACAGCAGCGACCACAACATCCTTGCTGTCCACCGCAGCATCGTACATTTGCACCGAAGGCATCTGCACAGATGTAATCCAATGCGATGAACTAATGCGACACAGATGAAGGTCGAATTAGAACTCACGAAGGTTACACCAAGTCTCCAGAGCTGTTGAGATACAAATACCTAAATTCTCTTTCAGCATGCAGATGGCACAGGTTACTTTCGGTCTACTGACAACAGCATGCAAAAATACCAGCGTCTGCGCTGAGGTCGGCCATGGCTTATGGGTGGATTTGGTGGGAAAACAGAATAACTGGAAGCGAACACCACAGAGGAACTTGGAGCTCGAAGTATGACTTCTAGTCTATGAATGGGGCAGTGCTTGTTGTGGATGTGATGCTTCTAGCCGGGAGTTACGACAGCGACTAGTACTCATGCACATGACAGGAACGACGAGAAGTCCAACGACTTCAACTGGAACTTCCACTGGAAGCAGCACTCATTGGCATCACCACGTGATTCTTTAGGGGCCTGCGACTTCGTACATCTGGCAAGAGTCGCAAGACTATCCAAAGATCATACGGATCCTATCCTGTGGCCACTGGAACACTAACAATTCATTTCAGCAACGACCTGGCACAAACATAGATAGTACTCAGTACAAATGTCCGAAACGAAGTGGACCTTTTCCCAGAAATTCTACGCGGATTTCAACACAACCGCCTCTGGTCTGCTTCACGCATAACGATGATTCCTCCTTGCAATTTGACGCGAGATCCACAGAGCTTGCATTACGCTTGGATGCCCTGAAGAGCAGCTCCGCTGTCCCCCCTGACGCGATGCAGACTATCGCATCCGATCTCTCTCGTATGACCAAAAGCCTCAGCGACGCTACTGGCAGTTTACCAAGTTACGACCAAAGACAGTGCGAACTTGTGAGTGTTGATTTATCTCGACAAACTCTTCCCGTAGTCACTCTATTCGGCAGCAACTAAAGGCATTAGAGAAAAATGCTGAAGAACTTCGGGGCGCCTCCACTAGCACGCCCAAATTTTCCTTCAAGCGGAAGCCTACAAAACCCAAGGCACCTGCTGAACCAGCATCGACCGCTGGGCTTGCTCCCACACATACCCATCCTTCTACCTCAATAAGTTCTGCGAAGACACTACCCTCCTTTTCACACCGCTACCTGACCATAGCAAACTTCGACACTAAGGACACATCGGCGGAAGTGTCCATTTCCGACCTTGACAGTTGTATCGTCAATCTACTCCCCAAAGGCGACGATGATCGCACAAAGATAACGGCCTTCCATGTACGACACGTTTCTAAATGCATCCTCGTGTTGCCACATATTGCCGGGAGCATCCTTCTTTACGATTTGTCAGAGTGTGTGATCGTGACGGGGTGCCACCAGGTAAAATGGACGTGGATCCCGGTTGTACAGCTTAACCAAAAATCACCCCCCTAGTTTCGCATGCACAACTCGACATCGGTGGACGTGTATCTAGCGATCGAATCCAACCCGGTCATCGAGCACTGTTCGAACATTCGATTCACAGGGTATCCAACCAGTCTAACATCCGACGTCGTACGACAGGTTGGTGGTCCCTGTTAATCTATTGTCCGTTGCTGTGGTCCGGAGGGGCTGAATTTTGGTCCGTGGAAATAGGACAGCAAGCATTTCACCGTTCAGGACTTCTCTCATATCCGCCCAACACCTTCGCCCAATTGGAGCGTATTGCCCGAAGAAGAATCGGAGCGGTGCTGGCCAGTTTCCGAGCTTGATGATCAGTCACTGTTGAAGGAGCTCGAGAGGATGTTGCAGACCCGCTGAAGGGGGAGTGCAGAGGGCGCTTTGTGAAAATGTTTGTATGTTTGTCGTGTGCGGAGTTTTCTCTCTAATACCTATGGCTCGTCAGCGCTGTCAGCACTCGTAAGTTCTTGTTCGGGGAGGCTTCGATCTGAGGTGATGTTTGTCGTGTAGCTGTCGTTGGTTCCACAACATCACAAGACTCGCAATAGCCGAGGCATCTGGAGGGAATCGGCGTTCCCACATGGATGAGAACTCAATGAACAGTTTATCAGACACATTGGCACAGCGTGGAAGAAGTAGTACATTGTTCGAATAGCAGGGTTCTATAACACAACATGACAGTTTGGGCGGACGGTGCACCAAATCAACGACCGTATCTGTGGGTTAGATGTCGATCAAGCTCCGATCTCAAGGAAAGTGATCTTGAGAAATGATACGCACTTCTGCAACTCCCATTCGCGGTTATCCAATGGGCAAACGTTCCTTGTCTTCAACCACCGCGAGATGCAGTGGAAGTGGAATGCATGCTGTGCAAAGACGGTCAGCGGGTGTATAATGCCGTTAACCATGATAGGATGCGTACATTACATATGCCCCAAGCTGCATTGCATTCATCCGTTGATGCTGAAACTTGGTTGGCCTGGCAATCAATGCCTAAGGAGGAGAGTGACGATTAAACGTCCGTGTGGACAAAATCAGGGGAAATAACAGACAAAGGTCCATGATGTGGTTCCGGCAGATAGCGCAGTTGTCAACAACGATGTCTATGGGTGTGTTAATTTTTTCATCGTGAAGGAGGGCAGGCCCGCGCACCCCATGCCCATAGGGCTACTGCATTCCACTGTAAGGAGATCTGAGAGAAGCGAGATAATGTCAACAACGATCTATAATACCTTCTTCACTTCGAATCTCTTCTTGTCTTTGACATCGTCTTTTAAATGCTTGCCTGGTCCTGTTGCGGGCGGGTCAACCTCCATATCGTCGGCCATTATGAGTGATGGTCGTTGTCGCTCAAGCTGTAACGCTCAATGGTGGCGAGGTTTACCTAAGCAGATGTGGTATAATGGACCACGTGACGTGACGCGACCGCGAAAGAGTCTACCCTAAAGACTCAGAGAGAGTTGGTTGAGTTGACCTGTCCTTTGTGACCTCGAAGACCAAGACCGAGCAATCTGCTTTATACCCTTGGCAATGTACTAACCGTTTATCTAGAACAACATGACTTACGGCTCGAGTACTGACCCTCCGTCCCCATCGTACGGGACCGCTACTTTTTCCACGTTTTCTCATTCGCAAACTCCCTTGTCTCCCTCAAGATACTCTTATTCAAGCTCTGGTACGTGTCTCTTTCGTGTCCCGGCTACCTGATGCGATCTGCCACTCTAGAAGCACCCGTGGCATCGTCCGACAACGACAGCGCCACGTCGCATCGCCACATGCGACGTGTAAACATCTCCCCGACCAGATCCCCGAATTCATATGATTCCTATTCCGAGGAAAACTCCCTGCAAGAAACAGCAGAAGTGGAGGCAGCCCTAAATGTTCTTGACAACGAGCTCGACAGCACAGAGGATATACTCACAGAGTGGTCGCGTGGCTCCGGACCGTCATCGTACACAGGGACCACCCCGTCGTATTCCACCAGTCTCGACACCTACTCGATCTACAACCGCGAAGGCAATCGCTTGAGCACGATTTCGGAACGTACTGAAAATATCCCGTCGCGTCCTGTATCCTACCTGCGGGATGGCGCTCGACCCGCAAACCCGACTCCAGACGGAAACAGACTTTTCTCCCATCGCCTCAGTACCGCCTCCCCTGGGCATTTACATTCTCGTTCTGCAACAGATTTGACGTCGGATCGGCCTGTTGGGAGAAGAACCGGTGATCTAATCGCGTTTTTCGAGGACAGATCTACAACGCCCACCGACACATCCATTGGCCAGTCTCGCACGACCTCTATGCCTGGTCATCGCGCTCAAAGCCCATTCTTCCCACATGGACAGTCCACGCCTTACATGAGCAGTACGACTGGTTATGGGTACACTACAACGGGGTATGGCACGTCTACTGGGTATGGTTCGCGTCCTTCGTCTCCTACAAAAAGCAAGGCCGGCTCCTCTATTTCCTCGTCATCGTCCTCTATTTCGGAAGCGCTTTCGTCGACATCGTTGTTGTCGCCACCTACCGCGGGACCAACCATGACCACTAGTAGGAGTGGAACGCAGTTGAGTCCTAGTGACTTTGCTAGCACGTTCTCCAACACGTTCACGGCATCCAGGAGCGCGACAAATACGTCTAATATTACGCCAACGGTTTCGCCCTTGCGTCGTCCACAGACGTCTCCGCGTTCACCTCTGACGTCGGTTCGTAACATCGTTGCAGCGTGGAAGGAGCGTACCCCGTCGCTTGGAAAAACACAATCTTCGACAGAATCTACCGTTTCTCCACCAAGCAAGACTGAGGGTCTGTTCAGCCTTCGGAGGCGCGCTTCGCGGGCTGAAAACCTTTCCCGTGAACGCGCTGCGGGTTCCCAGCCAAGTTCAGCGAATATAAATAATGGCAATAACCATCCGACGACACCGAGGAGCGTCAATAGTAACATCATTCCTCCTCCGTTTGACATGACGGAGTTGGGCGCCTACGCACGGGACAGTCGCGAGGTAAGGGTTAATGGATGACGCCCATTGCTGTGTCTAATTGTATGGTTAACAGCCCCTTCGCATCGGCGTCTTGTGGTACCTCAACGTGCATTCTGGACCTCCTTATCGATGGCAACGCTGCCAAGTACTTCTATACCCGCACGTGCTGTTGCTCTCGTGGATTGCTCCAGGTGGAGGTAGAGGTGTCGTTACGTTGGACTTGCTCAACTGCACGGAAGTGCGTTCTGTACCTTCTCCTACGCACCCCAGCGCAAAGGAGGATGTCGGGACGATCGCTGCGTTGGCCCAGATAGCCGAGGGTAGCAGTGCTCCTCTGATGGACGTACTTTGCCCCTTCCAGCTCTTGTACGGTGACGGTGTGGAACGCCTGGCTGCGGAAAGTGCTAGGGAGAGAGTTCGTTGGGTTAGCGCTGTGTGGTAGAGTGCACTTCTCCGTATCGAAGTGTAGTCGTATTGACGATCCCTTGTAGGGAAGCTCTAGACCGCTCAGTCACCTTGCCGAGCCGCTCAGACGCAGGTTCTCCTACTGGTTCAATCAGAACAATCCGCTCCATGACGAGTACAACTAGTGCTTCGGGATCCGGTTCAGCATCTACCGTGTTTGTCCCTCCTCTTCACACGATTCCCAGTTTGTCGGATTTGCACACGTTCTCAGACACTTCGAGCACTGGGTCACTGTCACGGGCGCCGTCGTTCCCTACACATCACGCGCGTACTACGGATGATGCAGCTGTGTCCAATCAGTCGTACCTGTACCCTGGTGATCCACGCGTCATTGCACCCAGTCGGAGCAGTTCCTTGCGTCGTACCAGTTCATTGACCGATTTGGATGAAGAGTTCGCTTCGGCAGTCAATCGCGCGAGGCACGCTAAGCCTGGCCTCGGATTTGGCCTCAGTCTTGTGGGCGGCCTCCTAGGTGATGGCTCACCTGTGACTGTGTCCAGTGGCCCTAGGCTGAGTGCTGAGGTGCGCATCACCCCACCTCCAAGTGCTAAAGCCAAAACGCGTCCTCTTTCTGATGTCTCGGACGACAACTTCTTCTCGGCGGGCTCACGGACTTCATCAAGCGAACCTCGCTCGTTTTACTCTATGACATCCTCCACTTCGTCGTCCGATGCGCGCCCGACTACGACTGGTCTTGTCACTGATGAGACAGCATTTGAGTTCACGTCGGGAGGATCTAACACAGAGATCGTGGCTTCAACCCTTTCGTACCGGCGCACTGAATCGAATTCGTACTTGGGTGACTCGCACGATGGGTCGTACTCCTATAGTGGCTACACTTCCACGTCCCCCTCGCGTTCCACGCTGTCCAGGAGCTCAGAGGTCAGGAGAAGACGCTACCCGCACTCAGAAGAGACGTCCGATAAGGAGAACACGACCTCGGGATATACGGCTTCACAGAGCCGGTCGACAATGAGCACGTGGACGAGAAGCCGATCCACCACTCCCGTCCCTTCCACTGCTTTGTCGGCTCTCGAAATTCCTGACAGCTCTGGTAGTGAGGGGTACGACTCTGCCCACTCCCCGTCGACTGCGTCGTTCAAGTCATTGCCAACGATCCCTTCGGAGTCGGACTTTGCCACGGCCGAACAGTGCAAGACCGAGACCTCCACAGAGTTCTATACCGCAGAGCGTTGTGTTTCTGACGTCTCAACCGAATACATTACTGCAGAAAAGTGCAAGACGGAGACGGAGACGGATTTCTACACGGCCGAGAAGTGCAAGACGGAGACAGAAACCGAGTTTGTGACTGCGGAGCTCTGTGAATGCGAGCGCTCCGAGGAATCAGAGACCCACTACGAGACTGCGTCGTTGTGCAAGACGATCCCGTCTGAAGCCAGTACACCCCGCTCATTGGTCGTCGACTTACCCGTATGGGGGGCCCCAACACCACCTCCCCGAGCACCATCGGTTGTCGCCTCTCTTGAGTCACCGGAGTCGGATATACATGCAGACGTTTACCCCGAGTCATTTCCGCTCCCTCCGTCGGAGTTCAGCCCTACAGTGTCTAGTGTCGGTCAGGAGCTCGTGTGGGAGCGTCTCGAGGATACTGAAGTTACTCAGTCGATTGTGCAGTCGAGCGATGTCTCTGTCACGCTTCCTTCTACTCTCGAATCCACTTCTGAGGAATCCTCCAGATTACCCACAGTGTCCAGCATCACTGAGTCTTCGGAATTCGCGATGAGTGACATTCCTCCGAGCGAGAGTAGCATGTCGTTACCATCTCCCTTGGCGAGCACAGACTCCACGCCTTCCATCCACCCGTCTCAGTGGGCGCCGGAAACCGATATATCATACGACTCATCGCATCTTCAGCCAACGCCAATCACCCAGTCGATCCAGCTCCGGGAGGGACCCGACGCTTCGTATGACACGTCATTCATGCGTCCTAGCGTGTCACCCCTGACTAGTCTTGGGACGTTGACGCTTATGACAGAAACCATCTCGTCCTCGGCGCCATCCACACCTCTCCCGCTCTCGCTCCCACCAATCCCTCCGTCCGCGTCATCGCCTTCCAGCGGCCCAACGCCCATGACACTTACGTCGACTGAATCTTCATCGTTGTCACGTACCCCGTCTAGCGTGTCTAGCGTGTCCAGTCTTTCAACTGGGATAAGCCTGGTAGAGGATGATACTGTATCGCTTGCCGACGCTCCTGCCCCGTCTGAGGTATCAACTATGCCTTCGCTGCTGTCAAGCCGCCCCAGCTCAGCCGGCTCAATACATTATGTGAGTGGTCTCATCGGTCTCGTGCCTGAAATGCTGATCTAGTTTGTAGTATCCTCATCCTGCAATGGTCTCGCTTCCCCCTTCTCCCTCGATTAGTGTCAGCATGAGCACGCCTCAGGCTAATCAACCTTCCATCCACTCAGATCTAGAGACGGAGCCTACGCGCACGCATACCGAACGCACAGATATCATCACGCACGAAATTGACCGACTGCTCCACCACATCCACGAGCTAGATCATTTCAGGGGCCAAGAGACCCATGAAATTTCTGAGAATGTGCGAATTATTCGGGACGAATTAGTCGATCTCTCGGAGTACGTGCGCACTCGATTGGTTGCGACTGAGCGAGTTGTCGTTACAGAACGGCCAGGACCTCCATCTGTTCCCCGTACAGATCGAGCTGTAGGCAGCGCCAGTGTCATCTCCGTATCCAGGGTTGTCCGTCCTCCCTCACGACCTCATTTAATTCCTATCGCGCTTACTCCGCCTCCCGTGAGGTCTCCCTCCATCAGTTCATCACGATCCGGTTCATCCTTCCTGTCTTCGCATCATTCGGACGACCTAAGCCTTTTGGGTTCTGACGAGGAGGAATTCGACATGCCTCCGCCATCTCCTGGGTGGCCGTCCGAGCCCTCATCGCCCTCTTCAGATGTCACCCCTTCGATTATCTCGTCTTCCGAGTCATCGCCTGACCCATCTCTTTCGCTGACTTCGTCGTCGTCGACACCCACCCCCCCTCCTTCGTCGCCTACTCCATCCACGGACTCTAGTAGCACAGCTCGCCCGGTCGAGGGGATTACGATGACTATCATCCGCGATATGTTGACACAGCTTCGTGAACAGATGACTGGTCTATGGGATGGGCAAGTGTCGACTAACCACATCCTAGATGAGCTCCGACAAGCAAGAGATGCACCACAGGACGACACAGAAGTCCATGAGCGATTGCGACACATCGAAAATCTTATCGAGACGCTGATCCACAGGAGGCAGGAGACAGTCGCAGAAATCGGAGAGACAAGAGATGACTCCGTCACAGAGTCGGATGCTACCCTAGATATATTGGATGCACTCCATCGAGGTTGGAGCGGTCGACGGGGGCGAGTCCATGCGCCTACACCGCGCCGAGCTGGGCCTTCACTGGATGAACAGCTATGGTCACTATTGAATGCACCACCTACACATGGTCCCGGCGACGTTCAAGCTCCTCCTCCACTGATTCCGTTCACCTACCAACCCACTGTAAGGCCAGCCAGGTCGAGAAGCGCGAGCCCCATTCGGAGATGGGACAGCGCCCCTCCGCAGCCACCAGACGAACCAGCTTTCCAACCACAGACCCTCCATGTACCACTTCGGCCTCGACCTGCTCCTAGGGCACCTCTCGCACACCCTAGAGTACCAACCGAGCCATCAGTTCCTCAAACACCGAGTGTTCAACCTGATCCACCCAGGCCATTACATACTGCCACCGATGTGGGACCAGAACGGATTCCCAATGTTCGCCCAGCATATCCCGTTCTCGTATGTCTGCTTTGTCATTCCTTGCTTTTCGGGCTGACTTTGTTTGAAGCCTCAGTCTTTGCATGATCGACCCCCCACTGCCCCGCCCAACCTCGGAGGCGTCGATGGTGCTCTACCAGGCGCTAGCTGGTACCGTCCGCGTGTATGTCGCTTTCCCATAGTGCTCGAACTGAATACTCAGCTGTCCTATAGCCAGGCGGTGTTCCGCCACCGGGTATGATAGATGGCCAGGCTCAACCTGGTGCTCAACCTCAGGGGCCGACATACGTTCCAATGCCCCCCGGCCCGGTGAGCATTGGCTTATCTCATTGTTCGATGTCTTGATTGACCAGTTGCACCAGACTGTCGTCCAATTACCTTTGTTTGATACTCTGATGGCAATCCTGCGGGTAAGTCACTGTACGAAGCTTCCTCAGTTTCCCAACGACAATGATGATTGTAGGAACATCGGCTGGCACAACTGGCTACCGTAGATCAGCAGCGGGAGTTGATGAGATACATGAATGGCCTCAATGATTGGCTCGCAAGAGATGTGCAAGACCGTCAAGCTGAACTTAGGGGTGTGACCGCCAGAATCGATCAACTGAGGGCTGATCTGGGAAGATTCGGTGTCGGTGCTGGGCCAGGTAAGTGCCAATACATCTAGGTCTGTACAGTTCTATATTCATACTGGACCGCCCCTAGGTATGCCTATGCCTCAGCCTCAGCCAGGACAACCACCTCTGGGAGGTTTCGTCATTCCACCTTTACCGCCTGGCGCCGTCGTAGGACCTGCGCCCCAGCCACCCCTATTCGGTGGCCAGTATCCTCCTGGTGGCCAGTACCCTCTTGGTTTCGTGCCGCAGCCGCCTCAACCACCAGTCATCCCTGGAGGTGATCGAGGTCCGATCGTTCATACACCGGTGATTCCTCAGCCGCCTCCTGGTTGGAGATTCCCCATGCCAGACCCTGGTGATCATATGGGACCTGTTATACCGCCTGGAGCCGGATTCGTGCAACATCCGTCGCACCAATATCCCGACGAATATATCCACCACATTCCGCCGGATGGCGACGAGCCAGTAATACCATCAACGCCATCCTCCAGTCGGTCGGACACGCCAATTCCGGTGCCTCACGGGCACGGAGCCACGGTAGTCATTGCGCCTTCTCACGATTCGCGCAGTTCGACACCCACTAACCAATCATACCATCCACCACATAGTCCTGGAGCTATTCCTATCCCAGGAAGTGCATTTGGCCAAATGCCTGCTGTGGTGCCAGTCGGCCACTCTAGTGGGAGCCCTCAGCATACCCCCCACCAAACGATCATCAATGTCGGTCCGCAGATGGCCCCTCCTCCAGGGCAAATACAACACACACCAGAACCCATCATCGTCCACGGACAACCGGGTATGCAGCAGGGTATACCAATACAGCCAAGCACCATTGTCATCCAACCTACGGGGCAGATGCAACCTGTTCCAATCCCTGGAACGATATACGCACCTTCTCGTTCCCACTCCAGGACAAGCGGGAGGAGTCAGGCTCCTGTCGTGGTCATGCACTCCAGTCCTGAGCATCCCCCAGCTCCCTTCGTAATACGGACACCCTCGGGGCATGACCATCGGCCGCCAAGTATCCACGCCTTCCCGCCGAGTCAAACTGCCCCCACTCCTGTCTTTGTAAATGTACCTGAAGGTTCTCGTGCTCGTTCACGATCATACACTCCGGAAGGTCGTCATCGTCATGCACATCACGATGACTCGAGGTCTCGGCCATCTTCACCTCGGGATGAGGGTCACCGACCACCCTCCAGCAGACATCGTGATGATCATCGCCGTCGTTCTCGGTCTTACTCTCCTGACGATGGAGGTTACCGGCGACGCGAGTACGACGACGGCTATCCTCGACGTCGTGACAACAGGTCCCGTTACTCCCCCGAGCGCGGATATCGCAGACACGATTACTCTCCGGAAGGCGGGAGGCGTCCTAGAGATTATTCCCCACGAGATGAAGGAAGACGCCTTCACAGGCGTCGTCCAAGTGGTCGCACTGAGTATTCCCCTGAAGGTGGAGAACGGGATGACGGAAATGGGAGGCGCCCCAGACCCCGCAGGGATTATTCCCCTCGAGATGAGGGAGATGGCTCTCGCAGGGATCGTCCAACCGGCCGCTCAGAGTATTCCCCTGACACTGGAGAACGGGATGGTGGCGGGCGTCCCAGACCCCGCAGGGATTATTCCCCTCGAGATGAAGGAGATCACCCTCGCAGAGATCGTCCAACCGGCCGCTCAGAACATTCTCCTGACACTGGAGAACGGGATGGTGGCGGGCGTCCCAGACCCCGCAGGGATTATTCCCCTCGAGATGAGGGAGATCACCCTCGCAGAGATCGTCCAACCGGCCGCTCAGAACATTCTCCCGAAACTGGAGAACGGGATGGTGGCAGTGGGAGGCGCCCCACACCCCGCAGAGATTATTCCCCACGAGATGAAGGAGATCACCCTAGTAGAGATCGTCCAACCGGCCGCTCAGAGCATTCTCCCGAAACTGGAGAACGGGATGGCGGCAATGGGAGGCGCCCCACGCCCCGCAGGGATTATTCCCCTCGAGATGAAGGAGATCCCCCTCGCAGAGATCGTCCAGCCGGCCGCTCAGAACATTCTCCCGAAACTGGAGAACGGGATGGTGGCAATGGGAGGCGCCCCACGCCCCGCAGGGATTATTCCCCTCGAGATGAAGGAGATCACCCTCGCAGAGATCGTCCAACCGGCCGCTCAGAACATTCTCCCGAAATTGGAGAACGGGATGGTGGCGATGGGAGGCGCCCCAGACTCGGCGACGAGGATGACGGAGAACGCCCTCACAGGCATCGTCCAACCGGCCGCACGGAGTATTCCCCCGAAGCCGGAGACCGGGATGCTGGCGATCGACGACGTCTTCCATCGTCCGAAACTCGATCTCAACGCAGGCCAGAGTTCATAGAGGGTGACAGTGGCGCAGCTCTGCCACACCCCGCTCCAACCTTTGCATCTGTTCACCCTCCTGCCTCTCCTCTACCGCCTACGATTATCAGATTGGGTGGGGATCATGCGGACCACCCGGCCCATATCATCATACCATCAAGGCCTTATTCCCCAGGTAAGAGTATGTGCTTTCTTACGTCATTGTTGTATCAAAGCCGTTTTGTAGATGAATCAATATCGCACCGCTCTGAGCTTCATGCGCGACCAGGTAGTGCTTATCCCTCAGACACAAGAGACCGATATCCTCCTCGTCGCACTGCTTCACGCGGTCGGCCGCCTTCCATGATCGCAGAAGAAGATAGCGGACGACCGCCGAGCGACATGGTTCAGCATGTTCCGCCGCCAACGCATGCTCGTGAGCCCTCTGGACGAGACGACGCAGAATTCGAAAACGCTTTACGTGCGCGACAAGAACGACTGGTTGAAGCGGAAGATGAACTGACGCACATTATACACGATGCGCATAACGCCGAAGCCAGACGCGGGGAGGAGTTCAACCAGGCCGAGGACGCCAGGGAGCACGTTTTCCGTGAAAATGAGGATCGTAGAGAGAGAGAAGCAAGAGAACGCAGCGACGCTATTTTCCAGCAACTGGACGAGAGAGCTGCGAGTGTGCCTCCGATTCCAGTTCCACCCCCTCAGCCTCAGGAGCAAGACCACGACCACGCTTCAATCATTGAGTCGATTCATACCGCCGCACAAGATGCGGCCTCCCGCCATGCTTCTGATATTTTAGACATCGTCCGGGAGGAGAGAGAAGAAATGGCCCGCGAGCGAGAGTCACTCGCTACGGAACGTGAACGTCAGCGTGCTCATTTCGAGGATCAAAGTCGACTTCATGATGCGGAACGCGAAGCCAAGATTACTGCTCTCGAAGAGGAACTCGCCCGTGTCCGGGGCGAGCTTGAAAATGAGCGACTGTTGCGCACGACTGAGGAGAATGAAGCACGGATGGCGGCTGCAGAGCGGGACGATGCGCTGCGTAACCAGTTGGTTGAGATCACCAACATTGTTCAGCAAAACCAGGCCCTCTGCGAGGAGAAGAAGGTTCTTACGGATCAGCACTGGGCAGAGAAACAACGCTGGAAGGAAGAACGCGACGGGCAAATGCAGGAGTTGACGGGAATGGTATCGCGGCTTGTTGAGGAGCAAGTGGCTGCTAGGCAACGCGAAGAGGAACAAAGACAAGCGAATGAAGGCAAACCTGGTAAGTCTCGAGCAGAAGCTCCAGGAGTTGTGACGGTACTAAATCAGCAAACAGGGGTTGAACAAGTCCTGGAAGAACTTCACAGACAAAACACGGAGCAAAGAGAGCTGCTCAATGCCCTGTCAGAGAGTGAGTGCTCTAGTGCCTCCTGCAACTCACTTGCTTATTGTAATATGTTTAGATTGGAGGACAGACAGCATCAGACAGCATGAGGAGACCATCAGCGCTGTCCGTGCCACCGCGAACGAGCAGGTGCCTTACAATGTCCAAGGCGTACGCACACTCCTCCCTCTACATAAATGTGCCTAAAATTGATTTTCCACAGTACTTGGACGAATTCAGCAAGGCACTCGCCACTGAAGTTCGTATGCTCTTGGGTGAAGTTGGCAAACTGCGCGAGGAGCGACGCAACATCCAACAGTGGGTCGACCTCTGGCTTAGTAACCTGAGATACTGATCTTCTTTTCCCAGTGAACTTGGTTACCTAATGATGATGAAATCCAAGTATGGCCCAGGTGGAGAGTTTGATCCTGACTGGTTTGTAATCTTGTTCTTGCCCCACTGAACTACACCTCACTGTGTGTCGAACTGAATCGCAGGAAACCACCCATGCCACCTGGTCCACCTCCTGATGGACCACCTCCCCCACCTGACGTGCCACCTCCACCTGATATTTCGCATGCCCGTCCGGCTTGGCGCACTGTCTCACAGCGAGGAGGAACCCGACGCCTTCGTAGGTCAAGGCCAGAGGCACCCCCACCTGAACCAGTTCCAGAGCCCAGACAAGTTCATTCGTGGGTTGCGTGGCACCGTGAGTTTGTCATTATTTGGTTTGGTTCCTGACATTTCCTGACATCTTCGTCTCATTCCTAGCTAATCCTGCATTGGCACCTACTCCGCCGTCTGTTGAACCCACTCTACTGGTCCCTGACCGTGGAAGCCCTGGCTTGTTCGGACCTCGTTCCCCGCGTGACTCGTACCGTGGTTAAAAGCAAGCGACGACATCTAGTGCATCACGCGCAAAACGCAAACTAATACGTAGCTCTTGCATGAAGAGGATGACATTTAACGACTATTTTACGACCTTGGATCAAACAGATCTTTGTGATTTCTTATCATTATCTTGCTTTCTATAACCTTCTCCGCTCTCTCGTCTTGATGTTTGCGTTATCCTTTCGACCCCCCTCCCTCTAAAGTTTCATCTTCAGAGTATGCTGATCGCTGGACGTGACTGATCGGGCCTTTACTCGCGGCGCATCGTTTGGTCTTCGGATGGTTATGCTCTCTTGCCCTGGCTCGACAGATTACATTTACGTTCTCGTCCGTTGAAGTATGTATGCGTTATATCTGCTCTTACCGTATGCTCCAATTTATGCTTTGTCTTCCATTGTGTGGTGCTCTTCCTCAGGTGCTCGGCTCAGCTCGTGCCAAAAATCCATGTATGTATGTGAAGTCGAGTGGGGATCTATGTTTGAGAATGGATCAGGTGTGTGGAAAGGTGCAAAGAGACGATAACACGGGATCAGCCGTAGATGACATTTGTAGGGGACGATGTGGGTGCAATATCATTCTAAAATGAGGTCCTCGTGAATAGGTTAACCAAATATAAACGGTTCATTGGGTGTTATATGCTCATTGCTCTTCTTGCAGATCAATCTTAGATAACGACTGAGACCCGAGTTCTGAGTCCTCTGACATGCAATGTGTCAAGGTGTTTCTCGTGAAGCGACGTCCTCTAATACATTCTTGAGCTTTGTTGCTAGGCCCTCTGTCAGCTGAGTCGGCCCATCAGAGGTACAGAGCCGGTAAGACGGCATGGCCTGGTAAGTATCTGGTTGTATCTGTGCGACAAAGTTCACACTCAACACACAACAATGCTTGGCATCGTAAATTTCCAGAAGGAGCGTACTTTACTGTCTTCAACGAGCACGGTCGCGATGATGTCATCTGGATCACCTATCCGGCCAAGAGCAGGGATGTTGCGATTGTCTATGGTTGCGGGTGAGGGAAACAGTGCAGCAATGGAGATTGTGGCAAATAAGACATACCGTGGATGTGCATCCATCCCTGCTGAAGCTGGATGGCGCTGTTTGTCCATACTTCGTCCGCACCCTCTCGCAGAGCTTGTTGTATTGCTTCATGCAAGAGGGGTCGGAACTTCGCTGGGAGTTCATTCGGGGCAGTATCAGCAGTCTGCAAGGCCGAAGAATGTTCCCGTACGTACGGTTTTCAACGAAGTCGTTCAGACCAGCCTCCACATCTTCGTTACCTCCCTCTGCGACGGCAGGGAGCCAACCAATGATGGTTCGTGAGCGGCCGGAAGGGGGTGGTGTGGGTAGGAAGGAGAGGGCATACATTGGAGGTGACTGAGATGGGTGAGAAAGGCGGGGTAGCGAGACAAGGTGGTAGAAAAGGTCTGGTCGAGAGGGATCTGACAATAGTGCCGGTACCTGCGAGGAGGTCGACTGGGGCCGGATGTGGGGTCTCCGCAGTGGAGGATGGTGCAGAACTGGAGGGGCTATTGGAGACGGTTGGTGCTGCAGACGAAGGGGATACCCCACAATCGAGCCTATATGCCGGAGGTGGCACCCATGACGAGTCGACCTGCCCAATTGCAGAACCACTGGGCGCGCTTGCATCACTCACACAAACTGGTGGTGGTCTAAAGAGTAGAAATCCCGGGATCCGACAATTCCTAATTCAAAACCGTAGTGATGATCACGTAATCTGTCCATGTTAGGAAGGTCCTGTCGTTGAAAAAATGGTCCTTCACGGGTCCACGTTCCGACTTCTAGCCAATGTTTTTCTATGCTTTTTGCAGAGCGTATTTTGAGCATAACCCGGTGAGATGGGTCCGTAATTGAACTTGTTTACAATGGGTGCCATCTAGGGAAAGTGTTACTGATCAGGAGACGATCCATATGTTTCTTTGGACGAATCCCTCGTTTCACCGTCCAGCCATTTGAAAAGAAAGAAAAAATGAGTTGGGCAGTGGCAACAGCAACCTCGCCATCTTCATTCTGTGCATGATATCGATGATGGATCTACGTGCTACTTCTACTGGTAGAACTTCTAGTCACGCGTGAGCCAATTGAACGCGTGAGAAATATTACATGATCCACTATACAGCACCAACAAGCCCCACACATATTGATCGCAACCCCCTCGCCCCACCTTCTCCTCAGTCAATTCAATCGACAAACAGGTACGATCTGAGTTTCGTCCTGAATATTCTTGGGAAAGCTGACATGGACGGTCCATCCACAGAATGAGAGAGAAGTGGAAGAAAAAGCGTTCTCGCAGACTCAGACGTAAGCGTAGAAAGATGAGAGCTCGTTCTAGTGCGTATCCTGTCTTTGAGCCATGTTTCTCCTATTTCTCATCATGACTCTCAACGTAACAGAGTAAACGACACACTGCAGTTGAGCTTGTGCAGCTAGGACGTCTCGAGTCACAACCAAAAGTCATGCAGGTGACTACGATCACACCAAGCATGCGCACACGCTCTTCGTGCCTCTTTGGATCATAGGGGAACGATACCTCTTCTCCTTTTAGTTGGGACACGCGAGAGGGGGAAGCGGGAACTGTAAGGGTCGTTGTTTGGTATATTGTACCCTTGACTTGCGAAAGAAGATCAGCATTTTGTTCAAGTATACGACGTGGTTGAGTACTGAGTTGTGGCTGAGTGTCAGATTTACATAGCCTTGTGGGCTTCAACATGGTCATGGACGACAAACTCATCACAAATCTGTCCTCAAGAAACAGTTCCTCGACAATGCGCCAGCGTGATGAAGGCAACTTCACTTCACTTCACACTTCAACGTCCTTCTCCCTCCAGCCGAGGCCACGAACTCGCGTGATTATACTCTGACGATTGGTGTGTTCGCGTGTATGCTGTACTTATCATGGGGTGGACACACTGGGCTGCACAGGTCTGATTGACGAAGTTTCACCGTCGCTCGGCCGAGTTTAGTACAAATGCAGTCGACGATTGGACCCATTCAAGCCTCTTCTTCGGTGACGCGGGCGTACTCATCCTTGTTTATCTCGTTCTTAGTCACGGTTTCCTTCAATACCCTGCCTGCCCTGGTAGCCGTTCCGACCTTTGCTGCGCTCTTCATGCTAGAGACACGGTTTGTCACCTTGCTCCCTTTTCACGAGATCACCTAGACGGCTTCCTTGCCACTCAGACTTGACATGCTCAAACACAGAAGGTACCATCAAGATCAGCCAGAACGTAGTAGAGAGCAAGTTATGCCGCTCCTCTGACTGCTAGAACCACCAAGTCCAGTTGTCCTCACGAGTTCCACAACTTCCACGGGCACGTATGGCCGGGCCCCAACTTCTTGCTGGGGTTCCTGTCTTTACAGATATCCATATGACGTGAAGCCGAAGACTGATCCTGGCCCGGCTCGTGCGATATTTTCTTACCCTTCGAAGGACTTTTGTGGGGTTATTGTACACACTGAAGGGAATAAGGGGCGTTTAGTGCACTGCTCAACGTAAAATGCGGTGACTGCTCTGGAGACGAGGCTGCCCTTCTATATCGTCAGGTATTGCAATGTTTTCTTAACGTCAACATTGCGGAGAGGTGGATGCTGGTGGTGATAGGGCCTTGTGGAGTTCGTTCGTTTTCCGTCGAAGATGATCAATAGTGCAGGTAGAGCGACAATGAATTTCTCTATTTCACAGGATCCAACTAAGCTGTGTCCGACACAATCGTGCAAGTGTACCAAGCGAAGCCCCATGATGAGGAAGTATACCCCTAATGTATAACAAAGCGCCTAGTCCGCTGCGTCCAGGCGGCATGGGGGCTCATCCGACAAGAGCGGGAGTCATCATTTGGTCGCTGAAGAGGTTTCCTGTGCGGGAAGCCACTTCACGGGATGTTTATTGTACTTAGGCCACGGGGGAAGAACGACCTAGGTATCGATGAGGTCTGTGAGCATCGCCGGGCGAAAGGATGCTCCACTGTACGCACCAAGGAAAGGACAACGGTGGACAGAGAAAACGCCCCCATTGTCACACGAAGCGAGCCAAGTGCAAAACCAAGGATAAACGAAAGGATCTGTTGGCGGTTCACTGGCTTGCGAGCGGCTGAGTGAGGGCAGTACTTACAGAGCTCGCTATGAACGCTATACGAACGATATCGTCCGCCTGCTTTTGGCCGTGAAAGTCCTGCTGTGCGTGAGCAAGGTTGACACTTGCAGAAGTGCAGGTATACCCACGATTTTTCCCTCGATGAGGTCCTGAAGATACGCCATGGTGTAAGTAGTTGCAGTTAAAGCATGTGGCACGTGGCACAACTATGCAAAGTTACGCACCGTGTGACAAACTCGGAGGACCCAACCACACCAAGATCTGGATCCCTTCGCTAACACAACTGGTGGTTAGGCCATCTGCGTTTCTACGATTGCTCAGCGCTCAGCTCTCAGCTTCCTCTTAAACGCCAACGATAATTTATATCGAGAGCCCAAGTCACGCCGAACGAAAATCAACCAACACGGCACCGACAAATGAAACGCGGCAGCACGTCAACGTCAACTCCCAAAATCATCCTCAAGCCCCGCCTAGCCCGCGGTGGGATCACCATCGTATCACGGCATTCGCGCACGCCCGTAGCACCGACACCTGCCTCATCTCACGATGACGAAGACGACGAGGCCGATGAGGTAGAGTCAGGAGATGATGTCGCGACAAAGCGGGAAGAATCGGAAGGTGTCTTGGGCGAGGAGCAGGCTGAGGAGGAGGGCTCTGATGCTGATGTCGAGGGAGAGGGAGAAGGCAATGCAGAAGGTGGTGGAAATGAGGATGGGAGCGAGGAAGGGGCTGTTGAGGAGCCGGAACCACGACCTTTCCCCCGACCTCGTGGAAGGCCCAGGGGCCGTGGCCGTGGTGCCGCTCCGAGTGGACCGACGCGTGCGAGAGGGAGGGGCCGTGGCCGTGGCAGGGGACGAGGCCGTGGAAGAGGCCTGACCGCTCGCTTCTCGAAAGATGAAGGGGACGGCGAGGGCGAGGGCGAAGAAGGAGAGGAGGGCGGTCGTGCGTGGCGAAGGATCGGCGATAAAACATATTATATCGAAGGTGACGAGTTCGTCACGGAGTCGGATGAGAAGGGCGACCAGAAGATGGATGTGGACGGACATTTGCTCGGTGGTAAGTGACCCACAACCTTTATTCGTGCTCAATCCGGCGAGTCTGATTGCCCATAGGCCGACGTTTTAAATGCAGCACTTTCATCCTTCCTGATAGACATCCGACGCGACAGTATATGCTTGCTATCGATGCAGCGCGTTCCTCAGGTTTCCGAGACTCACTTTATTACTTCCGCCGTAACGCACTAGCACTGAAGCTGAGTGCCTCGCAACAAGAAAAAGAAGCTCTCATCCAAGTTGGAAAGCTCGGCGCCCATCTCAAGACTCGCAGTGTCACCCTGGTCACTGCACGAAGCGCATATAAACTGCATGGCGCTAAAATGATAATCGGTAAGTACTCTCAATGCAGCCAACGTGTGTCTTCTCTTAACATCTAATCGTGGATCACATCAGATGGACGCTGGGTGACAGATGATTATTATGAAGATCGTGCCCTCGCCGACATTACTGCCAAGGGCCTAATTCCTGGAGCTCTGGTCGGCGAACTCCCAGATCCAACTGCTACTGCCTCCAGCAACGTCCCCGCCGCTTCTGCACCAGGTCAAACATCTTCAAGTGGTACTCAAGGTATATATCGTGCTGGAGGGCCGACCACACTTTTTGGTGGCTCAGGATGGGGTCCGTTTAGTGACGGACCGCATAGCGCAGTTAGAAAGAGTATGTTATCGAGAGAGGGACTTACCGAGGAGAATTGGATGTGGGAGACCGCAAGGAGGGTTACTGAGATGAACGAGGGGTGGGCGAAGATGAGGAAGGAGGCGAGGATTGCATGCGGGGGTATTCTGGAGGGTAACTCCAATTCGGGAAAGGGCAAAGCAAAAGACGAGATGAATGGGGCTATGGATGTGGATGGACAAGGGGGCACGGGGAGGAAGAGAAAGGCGGACGACTCCAATCTTCCACTGGGTGTGTACGAACCACACACTGGCGTCGTGCATTGTGCGTACACATTCCGATCGTCATCCTGGTGCTGGTTTGTTGATCCGATTCTCTTGAACAGATCGTGCAGACACTCAGCCTACTCGGTATCGCTGGGAACAAGTGTCTCCTCGACACGTTCTCGGCGGTACCAAGGTAGGGAACGGGGCATGGGCATTGGCTTGGGTGGATACCTGTCTCGAGCTCCGCGACCCAATGGCTCTTGATCAATATGCGTTGGATAGGGATGCGTTAATGGTTCCTTGAACTGGCGTACCAGTATGTGAAAATGGGGGTACCGACTTACTCCGTCTTCTGTTGTAATAGACAATGGCACTTGTCTGAATCTCGCGATCAGGATCGGCTCGTTCCCTCAGGCCTTGGTCTATTCTCAACCTCGGACAGCGACTGTGGTCCAACTGCTACATACGTTTCGTTTTGCAATAAGTAGAAGGCTAGTCTGCTTCTCCTCAATGCCCGCACATCAGTCAGCGGCCTACTCAGTATATTGTACCGAAAATTCAAGCCGCAGTGCCTGTCATTACTTCGTACAGCCCATTTCCCATTCTCCTTCCCAGTACCTCGCTCCAAAATTGCATGACAGGTTTCCATTCGTCTCTGGAACGCGGCATGCTTTCCTCTCCTTGACCACCAGATTTCACAACCTCTTGTGCACGCGCGAATCCCTTTGAAAACGAGGTGAATGCGCCCTTTGCAAGGGAGGCGCGATGGAATAGGAGCAGGGGCGTTTGGCATGGTGTATCAAAAGTGGGGTAAGAAAGAAGCGGGCCAGATATCGAAACCACCGAGCCCAGCGAGCGAGGCGTCTGAACGTCTTCATTATTCGATGGTGTTCCGCTGTCTTTCTCACCTTCATTTACTTCCTCTATCTTTGACTTCATCCTGGCCCTTGCAAGCTCTCTTTTCCACCATGCCAAAGCGCTTTCTGCAGCGACACTACCGCCCTGTCCAAAGCCAAAAATATGTATGCGATTTGGAGGCCATGTACAGTCTGTTGTGAGATAATTGAGCACTTTGGCTATGACCTCGAGGGCTGGAGTCGGATTTGGGCGCTCGATGATGTCCCCGAGGGGATCGAAGGAGGAATACCATTGGAAAGCTTGTTCGTAGAGGTACGGTATCCTGTTGGCTGCGTCTCAGAGTTGTTGAACAACTTAGTTCGACTAGATATACTGACTGTTCAGGAGCACGAAGAGCAAGGACTGCTGTTTGGGGAAGATTCAAAGATTGACCGAGCTTTGCGAACGGGAGGTGACTATCCCCTGTTACATCAGCGTTTTGCATCGTGCTAGAATCGTCATCGCAGAGAGCTCGTATACTAACCAAGTCCATGGAGGAGGATCAGGATATTCTCGTCTGTTCCATCGTCGCTGGGTGCATAAGAGAAAGTGAGTGGGATCCTGGAAGAGTCAGGGGTTGGTTTTCTGCGCGGTGAGGAAGTTATTGAATCTGTTGCACGTAGGTGTATGTCTGCCATCAGTGCCTTGGTGCTGTGAAGTGCAGAAGGAGCTGAGACTGCTGATGTTCATATCCGTCACCAGCAGCTGACAAAGCGTGATAGATCACTTGCCCTCATGATGATGATGGAGGTAACCGTCCTCTCCTGCTAAATGCCGTCGAACTCAACCTCGTGATCAGCGCTCAGCGCTCAGCAACCATCGATCTACGTATAATTAGGCTGTCTTATCTTCTGTGTGGCTATCTCAAATCTATCCTGAGGATGAGCGCTGAGCGTCATGGGACTCGGAGACTCCCCTGGTACCATGTGGAACCCAACCCTCTTTAATTATCGTCCACATGCCATCCCTATCTTCATGAACTACATATACGTATGAGTTCCGCCCATCGAACGAGTCCTGAACGTTGAACGTTTTTTTATCACCCCCATCACAAGTTCGACCATGGCTGCACCCGTCGATTACGGCGACCTCGAGTTCACCAGACCAGCTAATCAAATTAAAGCCGTTAATGTGCCAGACATTTCAGAGGGAACTTTCACTGGCATGAAAGAATACGAAGATGCCGCCCGAGGTATGTACTCTTTTTCCTGTTATGTAGAGGTCCAAAGTCACTCTTGTATAGGCTTTGGTATATACGGCTTCGAACGCTCCGTCAAGACTGCCACCGGAGAAGTACCTGGTGGTATCTTCCTCTCTCATCGCCCAGAGGACGCCCAGGTGTCGCAGGTTTACAGGATATCTACAGATCCAGTCAACACTGAGTTGGAGCGTCTCACACACTTTGATATTGGAACTGGGAGGACAATATCATCGTTCACTCCCATTCTTGGCGAGGACTGGCGTGGCGTGTACAGACCAGGGGGTGCAATCATGTCGATGGATCTCGACGGAAACGAACACTTCCAGCTGTGGTAAGTGCACGACGGTCGGCACGTTCAGTTCATAACATCGATTGATGTCGAGGAAATAGGCGTTACTGGGAAGAGGCTCTCTGCCAACAGGTCTTGCCAAAGATCGAAGGCGAACTTGATAATGCCCCTGGAAAAGGTCGTATCGAGAGGTTGACTCACGACGACTTCAGGTACAGCAGCGTCATAATATCGCCCTCTAACAAGTCGGTTTCCCCCCTTTGTTATTCTGATGTCCCCTCATCCACGCCCTTAGGCTTATGGCATTCGTCTCGAACAAGGAAAATAGCACCGACACCCTTGCTTACTTGACTACTCTGATTGGCTCAAACACTGGGGCCACCTGCAACTCGACTCCCTTTGCACTACCTTCGAAGCTAGTCACGCCTCTTATCCGGGACGGCAAGACCGAGCGTTGGGTAGCCCAGTCCATCTCTCTCGATGACAAATACCTGCTCCTCACACGTGCTTATGGCAACACTTATCGACCACTTTTCGTAGTTGATATTTCCGGTCCAGAACCTGGAAAAATCGAGCGAATCTTTCTCCCGGGTGCCACAGAACCTGATGAGGCAACGACAGTGACCGCAGGTTTCTCTCTCGATCCCGCCAAACCCCACTTAGCATACCTCATCACAGACGCATATGGTGACGTTGACTCCGTTGTATCATACGACATCTACCAACGCACCATCACGCATATCACCACCCCTAACCTCGGACCCTCCGTTCATGTCCTGAGGCCCATCTCATGGGAGGTTTGGGGTTTCAGGGTAACAGATACCTACGTATACTTCACTGCCAACATTGAGGGCTGGAGTGCTCTGTATGTCATGCCTCTCACTGGCCCACACAAAGACACGGTAATCGAGGTTCAACTTGGATGGGAAGGCGGGTGGATCGCCTTCACACATAATGGGCGGAATGGCCGTCCCCACGAGCTGGCTCTCTGCCTTGCCTCCTACCGATCCCGTGGATTCGTGCAGAGGGCGGTTCTGGACTTGCAAACGCTCCAGCACGCTGCAGGTGGAAAGATCTGCGTTGATGTCGGAATGACACCCTACGTGCAAGCTACAGTGCCAGAAGTGAAGAAAGCTGTCGCACCGAAGTTAATCAAGTTCAAGAGCTTCGATGGGCTGGAAGTCCCTGCTATGTACTACCACCCAAATGAGGGGAAGAGTAAGGTTCCTGTCATCATTGGAATCCATGGTGGTCCAGAGTCACAGGCTACGGTGCAGTATAGGACGTGAGTCTGGACTTCATTGTGAGAGCCGGTGGTAATTGACTGGCAATCACAGCGCAACACACGGTTATCTCCTCAACGAGTTGGGTATTGCTGTGATTTATCCCAATGTCCGAGGCAGCTCGGGATATGGAAAGAAGTATATGGCAGCGGACGATGTCGAGAAACGCGAAGATTCAGTCAAGTATATACTGCTTTTGTCCGAATTTGACATCGAGATACTTACGAGTGAATCCCAGGGACATTAACGCCCTGATCGATTACATCGCTTCTGGCCTATCCGAGGAGCTCGATGCCTCGCGAATTGCAGTGATGGGCGGCTCATGTGAGTACTTCTTTCTCTCACATGGGCTCTCTGCTTAGGATGTCGAACGTCGATGCGACTCAGATGGCGGGTACATGGTCTTCGTGAGTTCCATCTATCCCAAGACAAGCTTCCTGAGTAACTGTTCCCAAGGCCACTCTCACCCACTACTCCTCCAAGCTCAAATGTGGCGTTGCCAACTTTGGTATCGGAAACTGGGTCACGTTTCTCGAAAACACTGCTCCCGTGCGTCGTGCAAACAGACGTCTTGAATACGGAGACGAGTCGAACCCCACTATCCGAGCTTTCCTCGAGCGTATTTCACCTCTGAACAATGCTGATCAAATCAGCATTCCTTTGTTCATTACGCATGGGGAAACAGATACAAGGGTTACGGTTCACGAGGCTGTAAGTATGTATAAGATCGTGAGAGACAAGCCTGGGGGACAGGCACAGTTGGTGATCTGTGAGAAGGAAGGACATGGTAAGTGCTTTTTTATGATGTGTGTTTTGTGGCTCACGACGAGTCGGTGGGTTCTAGGGTATAAGCAAAAGAGTGTGATCGAGTACGTGAACGCGGCTACTATTGACTACTTGAAGAGGTTCTTGCTATCGTAGTCGGGTTCGTGGGCTGGGGTCTCTGTCGTCCATATTGATTCCTGCTAAGTAGCCGCATTTGCACTGTTGCGAAGGAGAGTAGAGAGATACTTGAGTTCATCTGCCGACCCTTCCATTCATCATCCAAGGCGACGTTCGCCCAGTGGTATGCGAAACTGCAACAACTAGAAAGGTTATCTGTGTACCAGGACTACTAGTATGGCCGACGAGCCCCAGAACTTGGAGGGCAATTTGAGCACTTATAGCCATTGCTCGAGGAGAGATGGCTTCATTCAGGTCTAATATTTCCCCCGCTGCTCAAAGCGAATGGTAAAACAGGTAGCAAGGCCGTTGAGTGCAGGAAATCGATTGAGGGTGCCATCAAAACATGTTGGCAACGCGGGCAAGGGTTGTGGCGCTTGACCCACTGAGACCCACTGTCACAGGTGTCACTTCCATTGCATCACACTTTTCGTGGATTCTGCAGGAACGCACTCAAACATGGTCCCAAGCAACATTAACCCGAGGGATTCTTCGCGGGAGACAAGACTGACTCTTCCAAAGTCATGGCAGGCAGAGTCTGTCGGTCAGTCACCTCTTGATGTTTCGTCTGTTCCTCTTTCCACCTCTTTCTAGTGGTGGGGCTTCACCGACTCCGTGACTAACATGCTGTTTTCACACGGATATCTTCGGTAGATGCAACGGGTTCACTGAGCATGTTCTTCGCTGGCCTGGTTATGGTAACTAGGAATAGGTGCGGTGAAACATTACCCTCCTGACTCTTCATTTTCGCTCACACCTCACGGTAACCCGATCGCCGCACATATCGGAAAACCTAACTTGCAGATACCTTGCATGGCCTGTCGTCATTCTCGCCATAAACGGAGTCTTGAACCAGCACCCACTGCGTGCCAAGGAAGGTGGAGGGACGCCGTGGGCAACGCTAACGTGAGTGTCTAGCTGTGTGCCCACAGAGCAGTTACGCTCCGGATCTTTCATCTCAGCGACCGCTACCTACGCATCACTGCGTCAGCACCTAGTTCCCGTTTACCACAAGTGTCATTAATGGTGCACGTCATGATTTGCCTTTTCATGTCACATTGATGTTTATGGACACGCGCGCTTCCTACCTCTGTTTTGCGTGCTCCACGAAGCACCCACATGGTGTAGCAGCGCCCTATTTCGCTGCTCATCGTCAGGTGTTTTACGCATGTTAGGGATCACTTCCTGTGTGGTTCCTCGCTGTTTAGTGGTGTGGTGAGACAGCTCTCGCCTTAATAGTGCCCTTCCTGCATTTGCGTTTCGCATCCTTGTTGTTTTCCGCGCGACGACGACAAGGCTCAAGTGTTTTCCGTGATATCTACAACGCATTTTCTCCCACATCACGCTAACACGTCTTCTCTTGCAGGATGGCACTGTTCGCCCTCGTCATCTCGCACGCCTCGTTCTTCACGTTCACCGATCCCACTACAGGGGCAATACGTTTTTCATAGAATTAGACCTCGTGTTGTAGATTCCTATTAGTATATAAGCTAGCCTAGCTAGGCGTATATATACAAAGATTATTGTCCCCACCCTTAACGAAGGTCGTGTTGCGGTTGAAGAGGACCCTGATATTGGTCACGTGCAAGGTCAGTTTATCCAGTAGAAGGGAGTTTTGAGGGTTGTCACTGAGTGCTCATGGTGGTGGATGTGCAGCATGTCGACCACGCCGCGTACACCGCCATCCAAGTCGTCTAGTTTTCCATGCAGCAGCGGAATGTCTTCGGGCGATGCTCCTGATCGTAATCCTTCTCCTTCTCCCTTCCCACGCGTTGGAACTGTTAGCCCTATCCCAATCCCGTGTCTGGCATTGAGACGCAGCCCCAGGGCGTTCAACAGTCACGTAGGCTCTACTACTTGCGCATCCTCCTTCGAGCACAGGCCCAGCGGCATCTCGCTCGGTAATACTTCCCCAAGGAGCCAAAGACACTCCCCGTTAGCCTCTCAGCAGCTCCACGCTCCCTTGGATATCGACTTGCTCGGTTTCGTTACGCCTCAGAGCGGCTCCTTTTCGTCCAGGTCCAGTGCCGCTGCGAGGCGGGAGGTCACACCACCAAACCTCGGTCTGACCCTCGACCTTGATTTCAACACTACTTTGGGATTAGACTTTGGTTCCGCAGGTTCTTCTGCCAGCACCTCCGGCATATCCTACATGACCGCAGGGAGTCCTGGAGGAATCCTGCTCCCAAGCCCGGGAGACGACGACGTGTTCACAATTCGAGAGACTGCAGCGAAGGATGAATCTCGCAGGCCTAACACAGAGCCATCGTTCGAATTCAGCTTCGTTTCCAGAGTCGATGGTGCAAGCTCCATACCACAGCACGGTCGCAGCGAAAGTGTTGGGTCGTCAGGTCCTGACTCTGACTTCACTTTTCAATTACGACCAAGGTCCGGTTCGGGATCCGCGAAGAGAGATCTCACTTCATATGGATTCGCTGAACAGAGATTTATCCGCTCATCCCTTCCAACACCGTATTATACTGCTAATTCGACCCCAGAACCAGAGGTCGTCGATAACGAACCTAGGGCTGGCCCATCGCGCCTGCCTTTCCTTGATACGAACTTGACCGTTGCAGCGTTATCGCCAACTGGCTGTATATCATCACATCCCTTCCCACTTTCAGGAGCAGACGCACCACAATCACAGGAATCACAACGTCCGCCATCTCCAGCACCTACAGCTGATTTCTCGATGATCTCCCCACCCAGCAGTCCGTCATTCTATCGATACGTTTCCCAATTAGCGGAGGACGATGAGGTAGACCCATTTCGCTCCCCGCATCGTCGTGGAACGGCGACTCTGCCATTCTTCCGCTCTACCTCGACGTCCGTGGCGGGTGGGGTGCCCGGTGCATTCCACTTCACCGTCAACGGACGTACGCAGAGTATGAGTCCTCGCGTGGGCTTAGGGCCTGTGATAAGCAAGCCTAGACGTGTGAGGCCGGGCATATCCCGACTCTGGGAGTCCCTCGCGTCCCCTGCGAAGGGCTCTTCTACCTCTCTACCCGTCCCTCAAGACACGCATCTCACTCCAGCCCCCCCTTCTCGAACAAGGTCGAGCCCCATGCCTGGCTTCTCTGCTGTTCGTGCCAAGACGTCGCCTATGATGGGTGTTGGACGGAAGCTAAAGGGGAAACGGCGTGTAAAGCGTCCGAGGCGAGGGGCCCTGGAGGTGGATGCTGATGTCGATTATGGAGCACTTCATCCACTGGATGGAGAAGAGGGCGAGTTGGTGGGATGTACGTGCACTGGATGGGGAGATGGTGCTTGTGTATGTGGTTACGGATACTGGGACGTTTATGACTACGGATGCGAGCACACACAAGAGCCGGAATCGATGTGTGACGGAGGTCAGGACATTTTCCCCTCCTATCGTCAAAACTGACACGATTTTGTTGGTTTATAGCAGGCTCGCAACCGACACCTCTCACCCAGCTGCCTCCGGAACTCTTTCTTCAAGTTCTTTCCTACCTACCTTTACGCAGCGTCCTCGCAGTTGCCTCGACGTGCAAAGCCTGGCGTGCTCTCGCGTTCGACAATGGCGTATGGTGGGGCTTATGGCAGGCCAGAGAAGGCATACCTCGTGTACCCGGCCACATTCCCAATCGGAGCTCGGACATTGGTCACCGTGTTCAAGACTCTGGCGGAAGCTTCGGACGCCGACATCGAACTGTCAAAGACGAAGGTGTACACGGGCTCTCGATTCCTACTACCGAACACGATGACGGCGAGCAGTGGGACGAGCCCAGAGGCTGGACTGTCGACTTCGATCGGGCGAATATGAGGCTCAAGGAGAGTGCAAGGCTGGGGCACGGTGCTGCTAGCACAGGGGTGCTCACACACCCAGCAGAAAGACGTCGTCAAGAAGGTGGACAGCACTCAGATACTCATGCCGAGGAGGAAAGTGGAGATGGGTGTGAATTGGAGCAGCAGGAGGTGACGTTGCCGTCGGAGCTGCAACCGGTATCAAGACAAGCTCCTTTGACGCTCGATTGGTGCACGCTTTATCGTGGTCGATCGATCCTTGAACAGCGCTGGCAAGACCCTGAGGGCGAACCTCACGTACTTAGGATCGACGGTCACAGAGATAGGTGAGCTTTGATATTTGACTTGTGGGCTTAACGCTCGTGAATCTTACCTCTAATTTTTCACAGCGTCTACTGCCTTGACTTTGATTCATCCCGCATCATCTCAGGCTCTCGGGACCGTACAATCAAAGTCTGGTGCATCAAGACCGGAAGATGTCTTGCTACCTTCGAGGGTCACACCGGAAGCGTACTGTGCCTCAAGTTCGAACGCGACTGGGATCTCGGCAGCGATGGGGTCTGCCGTGGTTTCATGGTCAGCGGAAGCAGCGATTGCACAGTTTGTGTCTGGGATCTGGTTTCCACACCTATCGCACCCGGCGAGAGAAGCAGCGTCACCTCTATTGGTAGCGGCAGGCTAGGGAAAACGAGAGATGTCCATGGTCCTACCAGGAAGGTGTCTGCGGAGATTCGCAAGGTCCTGCGAGGACACTCGGCGGGGGTGCTGGACCTGAGAATGGATGAAAAGTGGATTGTCACGTGGTAATTCCTTTCCGCGCTTATGGGGATGACACACCGCTAATACCTTTCGACGACATAGTTCGAAGGATGCTTTAATGAATGTCTACGACCGAAAGACTCTGGCTCTCCACACGGTATTGCGTGGACACGAAGGACCGGTCAACGCCGTGGGGCTTGAGAATGGGCGGGTCGTAAGCGCAAGCGGTGATGGGAAAATGATGCTCTGGGACGTTGAAACCAGTGAATGTGTGAGGGTTTTCGAAGGACATGAGAAGGGATTAGCCTCTATTGAATTCAAGGCACGTATCCATTTACAAGCGAGCGATATTTCTGAGCTGAACATAATCGCAGGACGATCTCATCCTGAGCGGATCTAATGACTGCACCATCAAGTTGTGGCGTGCCTCGACCGGAGAGTGCCTACACACGTTCGCTGGACACACGTCACTTGTCAGGGCTCTCTCTTTTGAGCCGAAGACTGGGTACATTGTCAGTACCAGCTATGACAAGAGTGTCAGAGTCTGGGAATGGCGCGAGGGAGCTGCAGAGACCCTGCCTGGAGTCGAAGGGAACACCTGGAAATCCAAGGGCGTGGGCCGATTGGTGCGAGAGTTCAGAAACCTGCACGCTAGCCATATTTTCGACGTGAAGTTCGACGTCGGGAAGATTGTCAGGTAAGCCTGCTCTCGGAATTGGCTGCCTTTTGG
Organism: Paxillus involutus ATCC 200175; assembly: GCA_000827475.1. NCBI lineage: Eukaryota > Fungi > Basidiomycota > Agaricomycetes > Boletales > Paxillaceae > Paxillus > Paxillus involutus. The sequence goes on from KN819333.1 coordinate 321,040, forward strand.
ATGTTCAGCTGATCATTTTTCCTCCTCTCGCCAGCACGTCACATGATCAGCAAATTGTGGTTCTGGACTTTTCGCATGGCATTGAGGGCGCCGAATTATTTGGATAGGGCTTCTTCTGAAATGGGTTAGGCGCTCCCAGGAGTGGGCAACATGGCACCGGGGATTATTTGGATTCAATACCATTGGTGACGACGTTTGGTTTCTTGTGTTACTGCGGAGACTTTATCTCTTATCCTTATAAGAGGGACCTCGATTGGGACCTTCTTTTTCATCCATCCATATCTACTCATTTACGCATCAACATTTCCTGTAACATGTATCACAAACCTAGCATTTTATCTCTCGACATCTGCTACCCATCCTATGGTAAGGAACACCGATGCTAGGCCAAGTAGTTGTCGATCGTCTGTGCTTGACCTAATCGCGTTAGTCTCGACAATGCGTCCGTTACCCGCAAATCTTATGTTGGGCTTCTCATGCGAACGCGGACCCTTCTAAGCCGATCCGTACGGGCATTCCACGTAGTCCAGGCTTTGACAGCAGTCACTGCAGATGCGACCTGGTCGGAGCGCATGTGTCGTTGAGAGGTGCATTAGGTCCGATAGCAGCAAACTATGATTCGAAGCATAATGGTGATGTAGTCAAAGACTTCGGCAAACCCAGTCACGTCAGTGGAAGGGCCACCAGTGGCGTCGATAAAGGTGACATGGTGGTAGAGGGTCAAGTTGGCGCCGACGGGATTTTTGCGAAGCTCCTGTAAAAAAGGATAGCACCTGCACGCTCAGGGGCTTGCTCATAGCAAAATATAGAGGCTCAGTAGAAGTCGACACCACTGGCATCTACTCCGCATTTTCCTATTCTGGGTCGTCGCCAACGACAACCAACAATTTCAATTCATACAAGCGAGGTCACGTGTGGCCCCGCACGGACCACGACGACAAGGGTATATAAACCTCGCTCAGACATTATGAATCGTTAGAACATACTCAGCTAGGATCTATTTTATAGAAACTAACTCGAGTCTTGCATGTTTACACATGCCACATCCTTCAAATCCACTCGATGACATCCGCGCTCACTCGTTCGACAGAGAACATGGTCTGCGCTTCGGCGCGATCTCGAGGACGTTTGGTTCTGTGCTCCGCCGGGCTGCTTGCAGCTCGGTGAGCCGGAACCAGCGAGTTGAGCGTCTGTCTGATGGATTTCCTTTTCGTCTCTGTATACATTGTGTACTGTATTCTTTTCTGCTTTGTACAAATAAATTGTTGTTGTGGAACATCTTTGGATTGTCTGGGTGATATGATGTTCTGCAAAGTTATAAAATTGTCGACGTTTGATCGACTTGCACAAGACCGTCATGATACTCCCCGACTTTGCCGCTTTGCTACTAATTTGCCAACTATCCGTCAAGTTTCCTATAGCATTCTGATTGGTCTCGTACTGTCTGGTGCGGCGACCATGGTATAATTGGCGCGACCGCAAACGAGAGAGTATTGTGCCTATTGAGCTGTGGAGCGATACAACGGTATGTGGGGTGACCCAACTGATGTCTCGTCCGTTTCAGACATCATTGCATCACCTTTGATGAGAACCAATCCTGACGCCTCCCCAAAGCAACCGATCCTTGATCGCCTCGAGCAGGGTGGTCAGTAAACCCACGCCAATTACCCCGAAGTGAGGTCACCAGTGTGCTTGGGTTTCCGACTCGAGGCCTTATCGGACCTTTAACGTTT
>KN819333.1:353039-365186 GCA_000827475.1 Paxillus involutus ATCC 200175
TACTTTGTGGAGAGTATCCAGTATGAGATAGACCTATACACTCATATTTAGAGTGGTCGTTTACGTACCTCGTATTTAACCTCGTGGAACCCTTCTCGTCCAGGCCGCCTCTTAAACCCAGTTGCTCTCCGTGGATCCTTGGGTACTGATTCTGCCTCCCCGTCGATCACCTCTCCATCATATCGCGTGATCGTCTCCTTGCCCTTGCCCTTACCTGTGATCCGTGGTTCCGATGATCCAGATCTGTCCTTTTCAGCCAAGCGAATTTTCTCGAGAAGACAGCGCATGCGACCGTCCCGGTCCTTGTCTGTGATGGGGTCATAGATGATCTTGAAGTTGTGTCCTGGGGGGTACTCAGATGGGGAAGGGGGCCAGGGTGGGAGGGGTGGAAGGGAGTAGGTTTTCGGGGAAGGAGGCGGAGGACGTTTTGAGCTTGACGGAGTTGGTTGAGGAGTGTGAGACGTTCGAGGCGTAAGCAAGGGAGGCAGGGGAGGTGGTAGAGGAGTACGCGATGTGGTACGCGGTGGCGATGAGGGTCTAGGCACCGGCGGCGGCGACGGCGACGGCGACGGCGACGGCGCACGGTCCTGAGTAGGGGGAGATGGTGGTAGTGCATGGTCGTGACCAGGAGGTGGGGGTGGTGACGGGGGTCTAGATGTTGGTGGAGGCGGCCGAGGTGGCTGATATGGCGGCTGAGAGGTAGGAGGCGGTGGCGGTGGTGGTGATTGAGGCGGCGGGGGAGGTGGCGGCACGTCAGACGGTGGAGGCCCCGGTGGAGGAGGGGGAGGAGGGGGCTCCGAGGACGGTTGAGGTGGTCGAGGTCGTGATTCAGTGAGGGAAGTACGCCGGATCGTTGGAAAGGAAATCTTCACGGGTTCATGGGGCCGCACACCGTCCTCGATGGTTGCTGGGGGTGGTATACTGGCGCTTGTTGACGCTGATGATTCATGAGAGCTTCCAGAGGAAAGACGTGGCTAAGAACGCAAAGGATGACAATCAGATTACAGTTCGAGCCAGCTGCAGAAAACACAACTTACACCTGAACTTGGCCCTCCCGACTCAACTTGTTTTCCCTTGTGTGATAGCCTTGGGCCCGTTGGTGCAGCGGAGGATGAAGGATAGCCGTTCACGAGAGGCTTGGTCGCTGGTTTCCCTCGGGGCTGAGTGGGGGTTCCATTTAGCAAACTTCGTGGTCCAGTCGGTGGTGGTGCACCAATTTTACTGGACGGTCCTCCTGGTGAGGTTGACGTGGAGGCTGTCGATGCCGAGGCTTGAGATGCCGACGAAGTAGTTAGTGAACTCAGAAGCGCCCTCGGGCCCCGTGGAGGCGCCTTTCCAGACATCTCAAGATGAAATTTATAGTCGACACAGCGACTATGAGGGAGAAAAGTCGTCGCCGCTGTGAACGACGACGAGTAGATTGTGAGTGGAGGATGTGTGTAGCGTGGACAATGGAGAGGAGTGTCCAGACAAACAGGGACCAGCACGTCGACAAACAACGAACACTTGCGATCACCTCACACCTTCGCTTCCATCTTTGACCAGAAATTCTACCGCCAACTCACCCGTGCGCAAGATACCACAAGAATCACTCCGACATACTTGCTCTCAGATTATTACTGATTTTGTTCCTTTTTTTCGCCCCATTTCCCCCCATCTGAACTGCCTTCCCAATATTCGCGATCGATGGCAGGCGCTCGAGAGGCCAAAATTGCTATATTGTGCACGAAGTGGTTGTGCTGCAAAGGTAGAAATTTTCTTGTGGCGGATGAAGTTGTATTTACTATTCATATTCATAGCCACAGACAGGTCATATATCATACAAGCGACCCAGTAGTAGCCCTTGTGCACTTGTTGTGCACCCTTCGAAGTTCGACCTGTCTCCTTCTCTTCCCTGTGCCCCATGAACGTTTGAACTGCAAAAAGTCACAGTGGTCCGAGTCGGCGTCCGAACTGTGACTGTCGTCAGTGAGCACTTTGCATGGGATCACTTGGTCTCATTACACTAGCCTTTTAAAGGTGCATGAGCTTGCAACTTGGGCTCTCTCAGTGCCCACGAGCTCCTGAATTCTGTCCAACCTCCCAGTCTTGAACTGGTCACCCGTAACTCTAAAGCTGGAGCAGATGTACATGTGGGCAAGATTGTCAACTTGACGGCGAGTATCATACATCTATCGGTATTCCGACCATCCCCTGAGTAGTCAGTATGTAGGTATGTAGTTGCTACAACATAGCATACAGGTGAAATACAGCGCTGTGCCCAATGCATAAGTGCATGTGGTTAAAAAATTTGTTCAACGCCATTGTCTCGAAAGCAAAAATCCAAGACAAAGACTGCAACAAGGAGCTATATAGGTATGAATGATATTCGAAGAACGATGACTGCTGGAAAAAGATGGCAAGGTGCGTAATTGTCCCATAAATAACACCGCTGAATTCCATCTCACCACAGCACAATCTTTTGCATTTCTGCGGGATGCAATAGATATCCAACATTAAACTGCGCACCATATCTCTCGCACCGAACGGCCTCGCTGAACGACTCCCAGGATAGCGAAGCCACAATGTGGACTACTCGACAACAGGTCCCAGACCCCCAACCATGGTGATAGGCCTTGCAGTCATGGGTGACCTCGGCTTAGCGGTGAGCGGTGTATTGGGGTCGTCTGACTCGCTATCATTATCTGATGCATACTGGTGGTGCGCCCCAGGATGATCGTTGTCAGTATCAGAGGCATATGCGTCGGACTCGAGGGCTGTGGCGTAGGACATGACAGTACTTGATCGTGATCCCGCGCGTGGGCCTTGATATTCGGGAGGAGTGAGGTGAAAAGACGAGGATGAGGCGTGTGGTGAATGTGAAGGGGACGAGGAACCAAGATCCGAGCTTGAAACATCTGGTCTTTCTGGAGTCGACGCAGCAGTCTCCAGGCCAATGGCACTACTGCTCCCCACTGCCTCACTACCCGTCACGTTCCCCTCCCCTTGACCCTGCCTTGCTATACTATCGAAATCCGGCGGGGTCTCCCTCGAGAGCGAAAATGCGGCAACAGCATCAGGCCCATACGGCATCCCAAACTTCTCCAGAGCCTCTCTACTCGTGATGAGTTTTATCTGTTCAGCAGTCAACATGCCCCCCTTCGGCGCGCGGAACTCGGAGCGAGTGAGGGTGTGCGTGAGGGGGGCAGAGATGCTATTGAGGGATATTGTCGATGGCGACGACACCGGAACTCCCCCTGGGTTTGACGGGGACGGCGAGCGGAGGGCACGAAAGAGGGTCGAGTTGGAGTGGGAACGGGAAGAGTATAATGCGCGAGTGTGCGAGTTGTTGGTGTGATATTCGGTAGACGAAACCATAGAGAGAGCAGACCCATTCCTGGAATGGAGAGAGGGAGTGAACGAGCGTATGGCTGCTGCGGGAAGCGGGTGTGGGGTGCGAGAGGAAGGGCTATTGGAGCTGAAGGGGTTTAGGAGGAAACTGAATCGCGAGCGTCTGCCTTGCTCGCTGGGTGCTGGGTCGGCCGCAGCTGAGGTCCCTACTGGGACAAAGGGAGCATGGGGAAGGTTGTTAGGTTCCGGGTCGTTCAGGGAAATGATAGACATGGTCGTGTCTCCGGCTACAGCCTCGACATACGACGGTGCTTCTCCCCTCGGATCAGGAACATGATCCACAGAAATATCTCGCTCATACGAGACAAGGAGCTCGGCGTTCCTCTCGTGGGAGAGCGTCGACGAACCCAGACTCTGTGCATCTATACTGCGACGGATGGAGACGTCCTGACTGTGTAGATTTGAAGGCATGGGCACGGACGTGGATCCCGTACGTATGAGATTCGCAGTTGATGAATCTCCCATCGTATCGCGCGACTCGACACGGTCGAGCGAGATATTGAAAGCAGTGTTGCGGAGCTCGGGAAGCTCGTCGTCTTCTGCGAGCGTAGGCATCACAGCGGGCCCCTGGTCGTCCTCAGTGTCCGATGGGCCTCTTCAGGATGCGAAGAAAGTCACAGTAAGCCTCGTGTACAAAAATCAACAGAATAAATAAATTCCGCACCTAAATAGTACCAATTCCTGGTCACCGGGTTCCTTCATATAAGGCGGAAGTGACTTGGTGGATACCTGACTTGGAGTCCTACGTGGTCTCCTTCGCCTCCCACCCACTACCCCTGCTACACCTGTGGGTGCCGAAGCATCCGCGGGTATATTAGTGGACGTGCTCCGACGCATACAGGCAACGAGGGAGGCGAGTGCAAAGACAACGGCAATAATCAAGATTGGGAGCTATCAGCCGTAAATGTTGTGTTATTGTGTTTGATTGGCGTTTCCCCATTATCAGAGAATGTGTCGACGAGCATGCGAATAATACCCCAGATAACGGAATGAGTACAACGTATTTCGCCTAGCCAGGGGTAAGATAACTGTACTACGCACCCATACGCTCGTATTGATCCCACTACTACCTTGGGAACCACCATCTCGTCGTTGCAAACCGTGGTCATGGATAGATTCGTCGTTGAAATTGGTTTGGAAAGGCCTTGCGGAAACGGTGCGAGGGAAACTTGCGAGTGCCACGAGGATACAGAAGAGGGCCTGCCAATGAAAATGCCACAAGCCACCGCCGCTATTATTGCTACCAGAGCGTCGGGAAGATGTTGTCAGAAGTGCAGAAACAGCAGATGAGGCCAGCATCAAATTTCTGAATGCAAGAATGTCCATTGGGGGTGTCGTGAAAAGGGTCGTTCAATTAATGACCACCAGCCTCTCCGTGTGCATACAGATACACGAACAGTGTACTAGGAGCGTGTCAACTGAGGGTTGCTCAGTGCGGAGCAGTCGTCGTAAGGAACTTGGGCGGCAAAAGCAAGGTCAGAGGAGAAAGTAACTATCATTACCCCGTGTGTATGCTGGGTAATTACGCCAGACTCGAAAAGTATTGACAAAAGCTGTACCTGGGACCTATAATAGTACCTGCCACCGGGCTGCGCTTGGCAACCAGCGCCCAAGCGCTCGCCTGGGCTCGTGTTGTGTCATGATACTATCATAGCTGTGCTCGGACAACAGTTTCACTTATGATAGCGACCCAGCATACAATACCACTACACTGCAGAAGGCGATGAGGAAGTTATGACATGCTCAGTAAGCCTATTCAGTCTCCACACGGGTGTTGAAATCTTGAAACACCATGGTCATAGATAGGCTTTGGTACTAGATCCGTACCTCCGCAGCAGGAAGTCCGATATATCCTGTGCTAAACGTTGGAATGAGCTGCGACCTTTCAAGACAAAGGTCAATGTGATGCATACCGAGCTCTATAGGTGCCTCTTGCACGATCTGAAATGTAATCGTTGAGACGTGGGGATGATCAGGTCTGTGCAAGTGAGACATACCAGGTGGCCAGAAAAATGGAAAACGACATTCGACGAGTTGGCAGGTCTACGCCACACCGTCGCCTTCGTCGCTTCGCTACCCCCGATCCTAGATACATCCCAGATTTTAACGTCACCAACAAGGTTCTCTTGCGCATTCCGACACAATTGACCAAGCCAGACTTACCCATCCTCGGGGACAACCCATCTGAGCGAGATTGCTTCGTCCAATCTGTCCAACAGCTCCCACGTCTCGCAAGGCGTCATTTGGTCTGCGAAAGTCAAGCCTTCATGCAAACCAGACATCTTGAGCTTCACACCTCCATCGGAGTCGTCAGCGAGGCCGTGGTCGACGTATAACTGGAGAACCCCCGGATTCCATCGACTGAAGAAGGGTGACTTCTTAAATAGCCGCAGGGCTTCTTCCCTGTCATGAAATTAGTTCTGTACAGTGTTATGTAATATATCAACTTACTCACCGAAATGCCCAGCGTTCGCGTCTTGAATAGGCACCTAAGACCTTATTGTGTAAATAGCCGGGGAGAAGTGTATAGCCTGGGGGTTGCAGTAAGACCGGGTCGACGAGTACAAGCGACGAAAATAATGTTGGGAAGTCCAGAGCAACCCTCAATCTGTATGTACCACACGAATCAGTGAACACGAATCAGTGACATGTGATGTTCAAATCACTTACGACGTGCATCCTCCGAAAGAATGTCCAATCACCACAATCTTCCTTGTGCGATACCCGCGCTCCTTCCTAGCCTGGCTGCTAGACTCCAGCACCCGCTCAAGGCGAGTAGGCAGCGCCTCGGTCTTCACCTCTTCAGGTAAATAGTTCAACAGGAAGTTGGCGATATCACGCGAATTGTCTGACCAATCAACTAAGGGAACAAATATGGATTTTAAGAACATGATTCGCAGTGAGAAGAGAGTGAGAGAGAGCGTACATATTCCGCTCAGATTACTTGCATTTACGAGTGCTGAGTCGCCATGCTGGGCTGCTTCCCAAGCCCAGACTTCATCAACCATGCAGCCAGCTGGGGAGTCGAGGAGGCTGCGAAGCATTGTCTCCCATATCTGCGTTCATATAATCCGTTAGAGATGTAGTCACTTGGCCTCGACAATGATGAGCTCACCTCCTTCGGGAATCCGTTTGCGTGAGCCAGGAATAGCGTCACCCCATGATTTCCCGTTGCTGCTCGTCGCGTTTCGACACCACCCATCCTCACATATCGGTTTAAGCAATTCCAAAGCACCTTTTCACTGTGTCCACCTCCAAGCTTACCTTCCGTGAACGTCTGCTGTTTCTCGATAACTTTCCTTGTGAGTGCCTCAAGCTGTTCGAGCCTTTCGGCCGCTGATCCACTGGTGGTGTACTGAGGTATCTGAGGTAGGGGTATGTCAGGGACGAGTCGAGGGAACGCAGCGACGATGACGTGTGTGCTACGCAGATAGGTTCCGTTGGGAGTGGTGTGAAAGACCGGAGGTCTAGATGGAGAGGGCAACGCGGGAGTCTCTATTTTCTGGAGGTCGGGGTGCGGATGGATAGGGAGCAACTGCCGAGGATGCACGGATTCCCATTTCAAAAAAGGTTGAGTATGTGGTATCGTCGATGTCCTTGGCCTCGCCGTGTCTCTGTTTGTGGCCACCATTCTGGAGTAGGTCTTCGAACAGCGGAAACTTCACTGTCAGCTGCCAGCGCAGTCATGAGAATGCCGTCCCGGAGTCCCACGACTTGCATCTTGTAACTTACACGTTGACAAGCACTAACTTTAGTGTCCCCATCTAACGTAGTGACTCGGAAATTCGTATAGTAACCACTACAGTAGTTGGGTGACAAAATTAAATATTCTTCGTTCCATCGATGGATCTAGTGGAGGGTAGAAATCCCTAGAAATCGATGTCAGAACGCATGCCCTCAGAAAGACTGCGAGGGTCGACGATCCACAGCACTGCTTTCTCTGCCATCGACCTCCCACCATCACTATACTCCATACCCTCCTCTCCAACCCCTTCTTTCCCCAACAGTCCATGATCAAATCCACCTGTCCCATAAACTCTCCGCATCTCTTTCATCACAGCTTTCACACTACTCCTGTTTGTCGTCAGTGTTGTGTACCCCCTCGAAGAACCTGCTAGCATGGAAGAGACGGTGTGGGTTGTTAGCTTTGGAAGGGAAGTTTGAGTGGCCGGAGGGATTTCTTCAAGTTCTCTCTCAGCCAGCGATGAAAAGGGCAAAGATTGGATTTGTGAGACAGGAGTGGTGGGGCGGACGGGATTGGTACCAAGTGATAGGATCCTAGTGCACGTCAGGACTAGCGCCTCGAAGATTGGATTCCGTGGCGTCGTCCCTGGGGCATGTCTCTGGCTGGCGTCCTCGTCGGGGGAGGGTACAGTCGAGGGAAAGACGTGAATAGGTACTAAAGGTAAGAACCGGGCCGGATATCTGGAGTGCTTCCAGTACGCTTCTTCTCGCTCTATGTAGCAAGGACTATTGCCATCATACCTGTTTATTTGCGGATTTCCATACGATGGTCTAGTGTCTGTATCTTGCACATTTTCCCCTGCATCAGTCAGGGATTTATAAGGTGCGGGTATTCGCGAACACAAATCGGAACCCAAAAGCGCATCGGCCCTCTGTTTCTCTCTCCTACCTCCAATCTTGGATACGATTTGAAGACATCGTTGGCATGCTTCGTTTGTCGTCCAGAATTGGACGCCCGTCAGGACTCTAGGTGGGCTTGGTCGGAAGCTTGAGGTGGAAGACGAAGAACTATCTTCCGGACTCTCAAGGATTGCGGACAACCGTTCATACATCTCGTCAAGAATTCCTTTGTCCATCTCTCGTATGGCTTGCGCTGCAAGTGCACGAGAATGTTGTCCTGAGTCTTCCCATGTCCCTCCACTTTCACCGGCCTCGTCTTCTACGTTCGTAGAGTCGTCCAGGGAGCAGCTCGGAGTGGCTTGGCTCTGTTGCGCGAGCAACTTTACCCTATCCTTCTTCCATTCAAGATACCTTTGCGGGGGGACAAACCGCGCGTGTGCATCCTCTTCCGTAGAGGGCAGCCGGGAATGCGTGATGTCGGAGATGAGAGCTATGAGTGCGGATAAGTCAAGGTTGACGTTTCTCGTTGGTTCTAGAATTTTCATTTCCGCGCGCTTCTCTGAGCTTGATGCGGAATGGGGGTGGTGTCGCTCCCCAAGCTGAACGTCGACTCCCATCTCTCGTAGACATTGGATGGTCCGCTCGATCCGCGGGTCTGGTTCTGCTCCAGTGTCGTCTCTGAAAAACGGGTCGAGACGAGTCAACCGGATGGTGACTTTCGGAATAAGTGCAGAGGATGCACCAGTCTCCAGGTGAGATCGTATATCAAGTTTGTGGATGGGAAGTGTGCCGAAGAGAGGAGCAGGGACAGAAATTGGGTTGGCTTTTGCGGCAGCAAGAAGCTCCCTGCCCATCCTCAACACTGAGTTATCGAACTTTGTCTGCGCAAGACGGGGCCTTTCATTCCCTTCCTCGCCGTCATCATCACTTGTTAGATACGAGTCTATTTCGCGGAACTCCATCATGATGCGGGAGTTCTTGATACTATTTTTCGTGTCTCGCTCAGCAAAGTGGTCTTGGGGATGTTTGCATGGATGCGAGATCAAGGGGAATGGACTCACGTATTCACCCTTACCCACCGAGCGCCGTTTTCAGCTACGACATCTACCTTGACAGCCCGTGTCTGGCTCTTGAGTGCCTTCCTCGCCTGCGCTGTCATCCCTTTCCCTCCTCTTTTCCCATCCTGTTCGTCAGTGGTGACTTGAGGAGAAAACGAGCGGTAGATCGCCACTGGTCGCCCTGCATGTACCAGTTCACCCCATACCGCAATGAGATATGGCGCGTTCGTGGAGAGGGCTGGGCGAGGCTGCAAACTTGATGAGTTGCTATGCTCATGGAGGAACTACTGGACAATCAATGTGTTAGTCCAGACAAGACTTATGATGAGAGAGTAATAGTTAACATTACTTTTTCCAATGCTTCGCAATCCCTCTTTACCTCCTCCCTAAGAAATCTAAGCCCAGGCAAGCCTTCCCTGTGAGTAGCAGTTTTCTTGTCTTTTGCATGGAGTTTTGAATTGTGAGAAGATGAGGGGTCGGAGATATCGATGACACCGGGGAGCTGGGGAGAGACAGTGGTATCATAGGAGTGGATAGAGCGGCACACTTGAGCCAGACGCGAGCAGAGGTCATGCAAGTCCGCCAGTGGATGTATGTTTTGAGAGGTGGTCATGACTAGTACGTCTCAACTAGTATATTGAACTTGGACTCGCTTTGAGCCGAAAGACCACGCGGTTTCAGCAGCTTGAGTTACTAGTAGCGCTCAGCGCTTCAAGTGCATAAGCACCCACTGGCAGGGCCCAGGCGGCAGTATGCATCGGCGATGTGAACTCCTTGTTTGCTGTCACTACCAGTGCCAACCTGGTAACTAACTCTGCTTCTGCCAGCACTGATCATCCCAATATTTCGCTAAATCACCTTATATTTTACACCTATACACGCAGAGTAGAACAACAACTACGATCGCAAACCCAGGCTCCATCTCCAACCACGATGAAGTCACATCTTAAACGGTATCCATTGGAAGACTTCAAGTTTTGATTACGTCCCCTAATTAGGGAGCTTAATGAACCTCCACAGCTGGATGTCGGTTGGAAGCTCAACCACGCGGAGGACGACCTGCAATGACACAACATTCAACGTAAGTGGTAGCGTGTCTCCTATAGTCGCACGGCCTACCGGAAACTTGGGCGCCCGACCACTCAAGTCTAAGGTCCATCCGAGATTAGGCCACACAGGGGTGTCCCTTTCGATCCTGTCACATTTGATGTCAGGTATGGCACGTCATATTGAGAAAACAAGAGTGATACTGACGTGTATTTACCATTGCCGTTCGAACGAATCGACCAGATCTGTGTGGAAGACGAAGAGTCTACGACCACATTGCTGTCATCTTGGCGGGCGAACCACGCTGAATCCAAGGTGATTCGGTACTTTTCCGACCCAGAAAGTTCTTCAAGGATCCACTACAGAGTGGTAAAACAGCGACAATCCAGTCAGTCGTCTCACACATCTGCGAGCAAAGCGGGCAAGGAGGCTAGGGGGGGAAACAAGACTGTGTCGGACGTACCACGTTGCCACTACCTGCAGAGACGACAGGTTTTATGGCGCTCTCGTCGTAGATGTCTGCACCGATTGGGGGGATACCCTCCTGGACAGACACGATACGAAATCTCCCGCTTCCTGGCATTGTTCTGTTGTTGTGATGCTTGGTTATTCAGAAGATTGTAAGGAGGTTTGACGAGGGGGGCAGAAGCAGACGAGCCGCATTATATGTCAGTCCGGGCCCCGCCCAGATTCTCAAAATCGTTTCTCTTTTGTGTCGGCTGACTGAGGCCTGAATGCGGTTCACCCGTCCCTGGCCCCAATCAGTCGATCAGGGATAAACGTTAGCATGGTGTAACAGCAAGAATGGTCCAAAGGAAGCTCAGGCGATAATGCGCAGATCACAAATCAGGAAACAGCCCATCGTGCGGCGTCCTCCTACTGGCTGCATGGAAAAAAGTACGTCAAAGGACAGGATACACAAACGTAAGCTCCAGTCGAACTGCTAAATAGGATTGTCCTCATGATCAGCAGCGTGACCCCATAAAGCAGGGCAGGAGCATGAGGACATAACTTACCGACCAATATTCGGCTCCCAATCCTTTGTATTGATTTTGGAATTTGGGGTAAGGGAGGGAGGGGATAGACTTAATCTCCGCTAAAAGTCGAGAACACGGCTCTTTCTGAGAAGTGGAGGGAAAGTCAGCGCTAGCGGTGCCTGCCTTCGTTAACCCGTGACGAAGAGGCCCCTCTGTGTGGTACGTAGTCAAACACCGGAGTCTCTGGAACTCACTTGTGCATATTCAATCCGTGGAACATAGCCCACAAGGCGTCGAGACTGCACCGTAAATTCAAGACGAACGGCACACAACGACCACGCAACGGAGTTCAAACGTTCAAGCTTCAAGCTTCAACTTCAAAGGTCTCAAGTTGATCTACTTTTAGTAGTAGAGGCATGGCTTATGTAAACGCAAACAGCTTTCTCAAATATTTGTTACACATGTGCTCGTACAACAGGTTTACTTGCCACCGCAATTTCCTTGAACCACTTCTTAGAATCTCCTCACTTGCTTACACCTGGGCAGGAATAAACCTCCACAGCTGATTCCGGGTTGGAAAATCGCCGATGATTTGAAGGTTGACCTACGGTGGAGATGTTAACATCATATACGCTAGCATGTCTCTCAAGTTCACGAGTGACATACCGGAGAATTGGGGGTAGAGCTAGTCAATGTCCAGCCAGCATTGGGTCTGATGTCGCTGTCCCTCTCGATCCTGTCGAAATTACATATCTCGATGTTAGACATGTCTAAGGGACCGAAGAGCTCTTGGGTACGAACGTGTATTCTTCTTCGTCTCCGTACTTAACAAGCCTCCAGATTAGTCCTTCCTTCTGGTCTCGCACGATGACGTTCTGGTTCCCGTTTTCGTAGGTGAAATTCGCAAAGGCTACAACTAACCGATACTTTCCAGGATCTTCTTTTTCAACGACCCACTGGAAGGAAGTCAGAGAAGATCAGCTTTTCACCTCCACGCAATGAGTCGAATAGACCAGGGTCAGCGATCCCAAACCTCTGAAAGGTACGGAAGGGATGTCTGGTGAGGGTCAAGGGTAGGTCATTTTACTTAC
>KN819333.1:380663-395051 GCA_000827475.1 Paxillus involutus ATCC 200175
CTTCGTCTATCCGCACAACACTCTTGCGGATCCAGCTTCCTGTCTCAAGCGCGCGATCCTCTGCCCCACGAACGCTCAAGTCGACTCCTACAATACAGTCATTGTGAACCGTATTGCTGGCACCCAGCGGTCTTACCTCGCTGCCGACTCCTTGAAAGAGATTGATGAAGCCAGTTTAGTCCCTCCTGACAGTATCTTGGACTATGTTGCAAAGCACACACCCCCAGGACTCCCTCATCACCTGCTCACCGTCAGAGTGAATGCGGTGTATCGCCTTATACGAAACTTTTCTGTCGACCTTGGTTTAGTGAAGAATACGCGAGTGGTGGTCGTCGGTGTGGGTGACCGATTGGTCACGGTGCGCATCCTCCGTGGATTAGGAGGTGTGAATGCCATTGACGTCGAAGATATCCTAATCCCTCGCATCAGCTTCACTTCAATTCTTCATTCGGGGCACACACTCCTCCGTCGACAATTCCCTCTTGCACCAGCGTACACAACTACTTTCAATAGTTGTCAGGGGCTAACACTAGACTCGGTGGGGGTAGACTTAACTCGACCGGTCTTCTCGCATGGCCAGCTGTACACCGCTTTGTCCAGGATACGGCATCGCACTCACGCTCGGGTTCGATGGAGGCCAGGAGAGACATATACAGCTAATGTTACATATCACGAAGTACTATTGTGATCCACTACGCAGACATTACTAACATGTACATCACATATATTGAGTTTGCTAAACTGTCACTTGCAAAGATTCTTAAGACTTACGTCTACGGGCTGCATTCGCACACCGCCGGAGCGAAGCGAGGCATGTCTTGTTGCTCTGAACGAACCAGCCTCAGGTGTTGACTATCAGAATAGAAGTACTTCTGGATAATGAAAGTCGTCAAGGTGACCCGCCACGTATGATATATATGATAGCCGAACCTGGGACTGTAACCATTCGCCGTAGAATCTGAACAACAGCTACTTGGTGCCAGCTCACCTGAGGCCCATGGATGTCATGAAAGTCTGACATCCATCAGCAGCTCTGAACGGCTGTGATGTTGTATAACGATTGATCAATTCCCCATAAAGTATCCTCTATTGGGCGTCAAACCTGGCTAACGGTCCGAGGTCGTAGTTTGTGGCGATCCTGAGATGATGTTCAGACCTGAGAGGGCCGTGCTGGAAAGAGTGTCCAATGCTAAACCATAAGTGTAGTGGAGATTTACGATGCATATACATGTTCATGCCACATGATGCCAGTCGACAAAGTGTGCTGTTGCCGGAACCACTCCGCTACATTCAAGTAGTAGCCTCGTTCGAGTCCAAGTCCGACAGGCTCCACTCACTCAACCAGTGTTCACTGATTCATGTTTCACCGAGACGCTCTTGACTGACCACACGCTGGCGCACCCTCAGTCAATAGATTATTTTCTTCAGTCGCAGTCCGGGCCTGGCAGGTGTGATGCTCCTGCACGACTTGGGCAACCAACGTCCTAGCGACCCTGTCGCATCAGATTCCATGTCGACTTCATTTAGCCCATCAGATTCTTCAAGAGCGGCATCTTCCACCCATGTTCAGAAGCTGAACACGACTTCAGATCCAGTCCCAAGCTCACCAAGACACCGCTCCTCGACACTCAAGCCTCTACCAGCGCGGTTGAATATTGTTCCGCACCCACCCACCCACCCACATCTGCAGACGCCAAATCCATCTCTGACCAGCGTGGTATCTGCTAGAGATAGGAAAGGACACCGGAACGATAGGCCATCGTCCCCAACACCTCCCTCGCCTGCGTCTCCACAACGCCCACATTCCCCAGTTCCCAGAGCCAAGTCACCAACGCTCTTAAGTCCTAGGCCAGACACTCCTGGCAGTCACTTTTACACTCCAGGCTTCAACTCCAGCCATCCAACTGCACGGCCTCCCAGCCCCACCCCAATTCACGCCGCGCATCCGCAATCCTCACCCACCCCAGTGACACCCAGCCATCCTACCGGCCTGCGCGCGCATTTTGCACACCTATTGCCGAGACACGCGGTTTTCCTGGTAAGGCTGACGGTGCACCAGCTACACAACGTCCCGCTTGTGCATGGTGAGTTCGGGGTGAGGTGGAAAGTGAAGGGTGTTACGTCGCCTTCTGGTGGTGGAATTTTGGGCAAGGTCAAGGGGAAGAGCAAGGCTAAGACTAAGGTTAATAATGGGCATGGGGCGAGTCCGACGCCTGTGGGTAGTGGGAAGGGTAAAGAGAAGGAGAATGGAATGGAGACAATGATGACGAGGGAAAGCGACACAGACAACGCTTCCTTGCTCGACGGTGCATCTGCGTCCATCTCAGACACGCACAGTATCGCGAATAGCAGCTCGACGCATTCTCACTCTTATGACTATGCACACTCGACAACCGGGAGCGTTCAGGGACATGCGACCACGCGTGCTCATCCGTTAACTATCCCCTCGGTGGTCATATCCGCCAACAGTCCACTTGCGTCACCGTCCGGCCCACCTCTCACAGCACGTAGTGTGAGCGGCACCGCGTCCATCACGAGCGTGAGCAGCACTTCGTCTGCGTCCTCCGCTTCATACCACGCGAACGGACAGAACTATAACCCTCCTGCGCACTATCTGTCTGCTGACTGGTTACCGCAAGGACCAACCCAGAGCCCGACCTCGGCCCATTTTGATACACAGACGCAATCCTCTCATCCGCACACCCATGATCATGCCCACGCCAACATGAAGTACCAAGCTCCGAGTCTCTCCCAAACCCCGCCCAAAGCAGGCTACTCCTCTGCGAAAGGCAACACACAGTTCGTTCAACTAAAAGACCACAATGTCATCTGGGAACAGACACTTGATTTCGCCGTCCAATTAAGTGTGGGGAGGGAGAAGAGTGAACTGGGAGACTGTTTGGCAAAATTCGTGATCATGCAGGTGGGTCCGTCCCCAAGTCTTCTCCCCTCGGTTGCGGTGCTGTTTGGAGCTAAATGGTGTACTGGCCATATGAATGTAGCGTGTGATCCCAGGGGACCCGGATGCCCCTCGAAATCCACGCGTTGGGGCTGTTTACCTCAACCTCGCGCAGTACGTCGATGCCGGGGTTGTCACGAGGAGCTATCTGTTAAGGGAAAGCAAAACGAACGCGACTTTGAAGGTGTGTTTCTTCCCTTTTTCATTTGCCGATAACACCTTCTCCTCGACCGTGCTCATCCCTTGACTACGTCTTTTTCCGGTCGCTCATTCGCACAGTTAACGGTCCACCTTGAACATATGGCTGGAGAACTTTCCTACGTCGCTCCTCCCCTCCCTAAAGGCGAAATTCTATCAGGGGTAACCAGCCTCCTTGAATCATCCGACATCTACCGAACCCGACCATGCACGTTGGACCTCTACAAAGACGCTGTATCTCATTCCTCTTCTGAAGAGGACGCGTGTGCGTCCGGATCCGACGCATCTTCTGCATCTGTTTCTGGTGAAGCGATTTTGGATGGGGATCACGATACAGGGCCCGGACGCGGCCACGGGCGAAGCAAGAACAGGAAGAAGAGACGACAACCTTTCGATCCTGCCAAGTTGCCTACCATCAACGACCCCAGGGGAACGGAGAGGTTGATCGAGGCGCTGTTCAATCCAGTGCCTGTAACGCACCATGGAAAGGTGAATCCGTTTACGTATCTCGTAGAGGTGGATGGGGAGGGTGGTGGTGGCGATCACGCGTCATTGGTTGGTGGCGATGATCTGGGCGTGACTGAGCACCAGGGAAATAGGCATGGGCTTGAGGGAGATAGAGAGGACGATGGAGACGGGTCGTTGTATGCGGACACCTTGGACGGGACGGAGGAACCAAAGGAGGTCGATACCGATGGGGGAGGGAGCGACTATCACTCTATCCAGTCACAGCGCTCGGGAGACAACTCCCTACGAAGAAAAAGGTCCCTGCGATCGATTGGGAGGTTGAAAGTTGACGACGGGGTTGAGGATGTGGCAGTGAGTACAGGCATCGGTGTTAATGTTGCCGGAGGGGGTATAGAGAGGAGAGCCTGGTGGCAGAAGGTGTTGAGGTCACCTGCTGGCGCATGACGGCGTTAGATCATTTATATATTCCGGCTCCTTCGGTCAGCATTCATCTTTCTTGATTTCCTGGTTAATCGCTTTGGAAGGATCATACTGGTATTGTTTTCGGGGCACGTAGATCACAGGCTTGTGACACGTAAATCTATTCATTATCGCGACGCATATTTCACACCGTCTTTCTGATAGGCTTGACTGTTCCAGTTGCAATGTATCGTATATATAATAAAGTAATCACTTCTTACCTGTTTTTGACTTCGTTCTGGTGGTGAATTGTAAGAGTCAGAGGCAGAGTTCAATCATTATCTGTGCAATAGTATCTATGGTACAGCGGAAAGTCCCTACCCACGCGAGCGTAAGTTACCAGAGCTGGAGCTGAGAGACACACATACCATTCCAACGCAGTAACGTCTCATGTTGAAGCACCAAATATGCCCTGCACAATCCTGCTTTCACTCTCGCGCCGCTGTCCCCTCTCCTTCACCACTCTTTGCGTATGTGATTTGACCCCCTTCTTTGCTTCCTCTGCCTTGGCTGCTTTCTCTGCGGCCCGTTGAGCCTGGTGAGCTTCGAGCGCGTTCTTGGCGTCGAATTTTTCGCGTACAAGGATGCGGAGGCGCATGCCTTCGTCTCCGAGGAGAGAGGGTGATGTGGAGAGCAGATATTGGTCCAACCCGCCGTGCTGTATTAGTCGCATCAGGGTGGTATACGTCAGACTCTTCCTTATTCTGAGAGATTGAGAGCCAGGAAGACAGAAAGACGCGAGACGCGACAGATGAAAAGAGAAACCCCAACGAAACACCTGGACCAGTGAAACAAGAAGACAGGGAACGCACTTTGTTTATGGTCCTCAAAGCCCTCGTCGTCACTTTCACCTTTACCGACCTCTCCATCAACTCCGAGGTAAGGGTCTTCGATTGCACATTTGGTAACCAATTCCGCCGTGTTTTCTGCTTGGAGTGGGGAACATTGTTACCGTATTGAATGAGTTTACCATGGAAGAGCCCCAGGGCGGCGCGTTTGAAGGGTTGGGAGGCTAGGGGGGGCAACGTGGAGAGAGTTGGAACGGTGGGGAACATTGTGGAAGACGACGGATAGACGATACTGCTCGCCAGACGAGTGTGTTCAGGCGGAGAGCCTGAGAGTTTGTGCGCCAAATAATTGCCTTTTTAGGACAGAGGTGGTGGACGCTTTGCTTACTAGGTCGGACTATCTACCGTACACTGGCATCACAGAGACTGCCATCAAAGATATTAATGAGTGGTGATCAGACATGCGATCCACGTCCGAGTCGCACGCACTCCGATTTGGAGTTTCGTTGGCCACTCGCATCGTCCGTGTGATCGCAGTGGTGAACAGTGCGGTGAGTCGGTGACTACTCCCATCCCCGGGTGACCGCAGTAGTGAACAGTTACGGTGAGCTCAGTGCGTGTCTTTAGCGCTGTGTCAAACTTTGATTCGCTGTAAGAACAGAGAGCACCACAGGTTTATTCCCCCGATCTCATTTACAACCGGGCAAGGTGCCATGTCTGCAGCACCACACAGGATCTAAACACAGGTTAAGAAATTAAACCAACCGCCCAAATAACCTCTTTGAAGTAAGTCCCACCGGACGAGCTACATATTCGCCACGCCCCACCAATCTCGTGAATCATGACCATGCACCTAGATTTTGTACCTCTTACATGCTTTGGTTCAGCACGATCTTTGGATCCCTTGCCCAGATTGTGTTTCAGCGCTCAGCATTCACTTGATGGTACCTGGGCCTGGTAATACTTCTGATGCCGGGTGGAATTCACAAGTACCCATTTATTTCAGGTTGCCGCAGTAGACACAGTCCTACGCGATGTCCTTCCATGTCTCCGCAGCAATGCACACCGACACGCACAGGGCTGTCCAGTTCCATCCTTGCGAGAAACCGAGACATGAATTCCGGTTGCGAACATTTAAAATAATACAAAACCTGTTCGGAGGTCTGGGACAACATAGACCCAGCATGTCTTTCCTTCGTGTATTCCTCCTGCTTCTTCTTGTATCAGCTGCTGCAGCACAAACTCCTCAGTGTCCTTCTGATCCATATCTAGATCCTAGTAACGACCCGTGCAATGCACTCCGCTATATCCCATCCAACACTTTGACTGCAACTACCCTGGGTAGGTTACCGTTACTCTCGTCCCTTTCTGATACTTACAGATGGCCCCGCGATAGCGTTGGTTCTTACTGTGGCATTAATTCAGACCTACTTGACGTTCCGTCATGGTACAAAATGGATGCTCACAATGGTCATTGGTGAATTTAGTTAGTGCTCTACTCATGGCTTGGGTTGCTTGCGGCACACTAAGTGGCACAATAGCCTATGCACTGGGTTTCGGCTTTCGTTTCGGCGTTCATGACTACCCCGATTCTTTGGCCATTTACATTGTTGAGTATTTATTCAGTGAGTACCCCTTTTCCCGCCAATTATATTTCCCACAAACCATCCGACAGCCATGCGCCTTCATCGCGGCAAATTATGTTCTTCTGGGACGCCTCTCGAGGAGTATTGGCTGTGAAGCACATGTACTTGTACCAGTACGTCGGCTCACGCTGATTTTCATCCTCTCGGATGTTACGACGTTCGTCATCCAGGTGCGTCCGATTATTATCGACGTTCGTTGCCTCACTGACCCGTCTGCAGGCTGCAGGAGGAGGGTTGACAGTGTCAAACAATTACAGCACTGCACTCACTGGCACCCATGTACATCGTGCTCATTCTCACCGCTGAAAATTTGATGCTCACGACATTTTTCAGATTTTCCTCGCCGGTTTAGTGTTGCAGTTGGTGTCATTCATATCTTTCTCAGCCATAACTGTGAGGTTCTTGCTGAGGGTTCGCACGCATGTCCCTCTTGCTTGGAATCGGGACAGTAAAAGGGGGTGGTATGACGACTGGCGAACACTCGCGGGTGCACTATGCATTAGCTGCGTCGGTATTTTGGTTAGTAGATGTTACCAGCCACTAATACCAACATCGCTCACCATGTTGTCTACTGCAGGTACGTTCTGGCTACCGTGTTGCGGAACTATCCCAGACCTTCCACGGGAGTCTGTCATCGACTGAGTCCTACTTTTACGGCTTGGACACGCTACCGCTCTTTATCGCGATTGCCATCTACGTACCTCTTTGGCCTGGCCGGTTCATCGTAGCAGGTAAAGACCGGGACCTGCCACTCAACTCCGTCCGTAGCACCTCGACCTAGGCAAGCTTAAAGAGTCGTTCCGGATGAGCATGTGCTCAATGCCACGCGGTGATCAATTTCCAAACAGACACTATAATTTATTAGCTTCCTCATTTCGGGACTTCAAATACGGACTTGTTAGTTGGTCTATTTATTTCAGGCCACAGATAGCTGCAGGAGTAGCGTCGAACGCACAACATGCTTGTCAAGTTATCGAAGTATCAATGTGTTAGTTCATGCCTTGCATCATGGTCAGGAAGATCGATACTATTTTTTGAAGTTGTGGCAACATTGCAAGGTTTACGGCGCCAATCACATCGAGGGTTTCTTTCTCAAGTTACCGAGGGGCGAGGCGTGGGGGAGGCACGCAGCAGCACACGGGAACACAGGTCCGAGATTCGGGTCGGCTCAAGGCCAATGAGGAGTCGGAACTTGCAGCTGCGTCGTAATGTCGTACCTGCACTGGCAGGAGGCTTCTTGAAGTGGTAACAGTACCCACCCAGAAACCAGCGTCTGTGAAGCGTTCTCGCCGATAGGTAAGGATCACGACGGAAAAATGCACGAGGAAACGCGCACGTGTACTGTAATGGATCTCGAATCACCAAGGTCCACAGTAATATCGTACTTCGACGGCCTCCGCGATTCAGAACACCCACACCATCATGATGTATGTAGCTCAAAATTGAAGTCGAAGGGCAGGCGAGTGGGTCCACTCCATCATATTTGCGCAGCCATCTGTGTGGTATAATATGTACCCGGCGAAGATAACGGAGAAAGGGTGTAAGAGTCCGATGACCGAGACATCCTTAAAGCGTTGAGGTCACCTACAGAGCTTCAGATCAGGAACGTCATACTACGGAGCGTGACAAGGAGAGCAGCCTACCAACGTGGTACTCGTAGTCTCCTGCCACAACCAAGCGAAACACGCGGTGGTTGAACTTGTCAACGATCAGTGCCGGCGACGTAAAGTTTCAATTGCTCGTACCAACTTCGGAAGCACTGCGCACCCAAAATTCCTCGTGTGCGATTACATTTAATATCAATACAGCGGTAAGCTCGCACACAAGGCATTCCATTTGCGAATAGGTTCTGAAGAGACTTGAGCACGCGTATCAGACAGATATTATGGACTGTGGCCAGTAAGCGATCCTGCTGCAGGGATGTTTCGTCGGTTGATCGTGCGAAACAACCTTACTTGCGAGAAAGAATGGCTCTTTGTTGAGTTTGTGGATGGCTCAAAGGAGACTAAAGGTAGAACAAGGTATGTGTTGTAGTCCTGACGGGAGGCGAGATGACTACCAAGTTTATCACAAGGTGCTGGGTGTTGTACCCATGCTGGGACTTCGGTGTTGATAGCGGCAAGGTTAGCACTAGGCTGACATCTGACTTTATCTGAAGGGGCAAGGCCGGTACGTGTCAAGGTTCGTGTGACTTGGAAACGCCCACAAAATCGTGGGTTTCCTAAACGGTCAACAAACAAGTGACCAAATGTGCAAGAAGGAGGTTCATGTTTTCAACATATCCTTGTACTGCAAATGGCTCATCCCACTAGTATAAAGTATATCCGCTGTCGTTGGCAAGGTCTCCAACTCCCAAGCCTATTTGATATCACGACCAACACTAGAACAACATCCACAACTACCTTCTTCTCTGCCCACAACCGTGACTCCATCAGATTTCCCATAGTCCACATTCTGTAAAAGTCATAATGTTCCAAGTTCGCCCTGCCCACCCGATCCAGACAAAAGCCATCTGGGATTCTGAAGACGTGTCAACATCATCCACCATGTTCTCTGCCCAACAATCCTACCCATCCAGCGTTCAGTTGCCACGTACCCTTCAGCGATCACCTTACGCTGAGGTACCACCACAGAACGTGGCAGCAGTCGCACCTGAACTGGCCGGCGTTGCTATCGAGTACGTTCGCCGTGGCTTGCGGGTCCAGGCCAATCAGTGAGTATTCCAGCCCAACCTTTACATTCGATTGCTCACAGTTGTCATAGAATGCTTGCTGGCATCTCGGCACTCTCTCCATCCCATTTGCCATCTTCAATGCCACGATCGCAGCTTCAACAAACTCGCTCCCTCACGATCCCGCTTCGTGCGAGCTCTCATACCCCGTCCTACCCAACACACATCCTCGCACTCTCTAGATCATCCTCTCAGGATTCTTCCGCGCTTCTGGTTGCGACGCACGCGGTCGTCCTGGCGTCGCACTGCGCGTCCCTTCCGCGACTACCGCCCTCGCCTGTGTCTGGCCACCCGAATGCCACAGTTAGTGTGACCCTCCCTGTCCTTCCACTTTCCATACCCTCGCCTGCAGCATTCGCTCCCCTGCACGCGTTCCTGTATACCCACTCCATACCTCAACTCCTGTCTACACTTGTCCCTGCCATCCCCGCGTCCTTCTTGTCAACCCTCACGTCGCCTCAGGCTTTGAGGGGCACACTCGCGTCCGGTCCTTCCTTGCACAGACTCTCGTCACACCTAGTCTCTTCTGCACCCGGCATGGGCGCACTGACGGGGGTTGCCCAGAACATTGCTGCTGTATGGCGGAATGCGGTGGCTCTCGGGGTGCACGATCCGGAACTCTGGGACTGCCTCGATCTCGCATGGGAGGTAGTACTGGGTGCGATGAATCTCGGTGCTGGTGCACACTAAATGTGACCCGCTGGCGGGACGAACCCCTGACTAAAACCAATGACTCGAAATGGACCTGCTTATCAAAATGCCTCAGACCCTGACCCTCCATGTATCCCTTGACGACTCTCCCACTCTCATCTTCGTCTCATATATACCATCATCACACGTATCTGCGGAACCTGTATCTCTTAACTTTTTCCTTCGATCTCTTCTTTCGATCATCCACGATCGCTCATGACTTCCTCAGTGTCTGATACCCCTAGTCTACGCGTCACAGAGCTCGAATTAATGGCTTCGGAAACGTGTATCTACTACCACAGCGGAAATCCATTTTCATTATACTTAGTTCCTGAATATTGGCCTGACCGCTGAGCCTGAATCCCCTTGACGATCTAAAGCAGGACCGCCAGCTTGAGTGGCTCTATAACACAGGAGATCGGAATTTCGGCCCTGTATGATCAATGGATAGATGTAAGGGCTAGCGTTTCGGTGTAGCGGCTAAGTGGACGAACCCGTCACCCCCCGCAGTCTTATGTAACCCAAGTTACAATTGTTTTGCTACCATCATGGTTATCTCGCGAGTCACCATCGGCGCTAGTCAAGTGGACATGTACAGGAATCACTGCAAGCGCCCGTTCTGCTTATTAAAAGATTTGCTGTGTATCCGTCGTCCTCTGCCGTGCCACCTAGCTAGATCCCTATCATTCGTTCCACGATGTCTCCGCAGAGCGTCCTAGACGCAGTCCTCCGCCTCGTACAAACGGTGTCAGATATCACAGTTGCCTTGAATCGTTTCCTGCCTGCAAGAGGAGAGCCGGAGCAACATTGCAGAAAACTAATCGAGGAGATCCTCACTTTAGGAGGCGCCACCAACTCTATGAAAACTCTTCTCGAGGATAACATCCAACGCGATGGACCTGATGAATACAAAGAGCGCGTGTCGAAACTCGAGGAAATATGGGTTCCAGATGGGTCAATGACCGAATGCACTCAGCGCATGGATAATATCCTCGCTGAGCTGAACAAAGCCATCAAGGATAACGCACAGCTTGAGCCTGAAAAGAAGATCCCTTGGCCGCTTGAACGGGATGCAACTATTGTGCATATTGAACGTATGCAAGTGTACAAGAAAGCCATCACTTCAGCGATATACGCCAACTACAACGACATGTGAGTTTCTCCATGCTGTGCGATGTACGGTCTAGACTCTACAGCCTTTCTTGCGTTATAGGGACTGCAAGCTAGAACCAAAAAGTTGGTTACACCATCGCTCATAAATATGGTTCTGACGTGCTGCATACAGCTCAGCAGGCGCTCGACACGATTATGTGGTTCGATGTCATCGAAACTAGCGACAGGCAAGAGTTCATGTTGGAGCAACGCCAAGCTGGAACATGCACATGGATTTTCGACGAGAAAATTTGTAAGCCCTATCATGAGTGGATATCTGCCACGGAGGGATTCCTTTGGTTGCGTGGTAAAGGTACGCCGTATCCACCGGCCATGAAATCAATTTCTCACATGTCAAACACAGTCGGGTCTGGCAAGTCCGTCCTTGCGTAAGTCTTAACTTCCAAGGTTGTGTCAGCTGCTTAGCCCTTCGTGCGCAGTGCTGCAATCACAGATCAGATCGCCAAGAAGCTGGAAAAGGAAGAGAAAAAGGAAGAACGACAGGGGGAGGCGGGGCCAAACGACGAACCAAAACCAGAAGAATTGTTGACGGATGGATCAACGCAGGAGGAAGCGCCCGCCGAGGACTTCCTCGCGTTTTACTTCTGTGACTTTTGGGACGTTCGTACGGCCAGAACCTCCACATTCCTCAAATCCCTCTTTGTTCAATTCCTCCAACTCGAGGAGCCGGATCTCGAAGCCACCTTCCCTGATCTTGTGCAGTGGCACGCTGATGGTCTTCCGCCTCCCACCGACATAGAAACATTGGAAGAACTCCTCCTTCGTGCTATGCGATTTCATGACAGGAAAACTATTATCGTTGACGGTCTTGATGAGTTTGATGATGTACCCGCTGTACTGGGTTGCCTTAAGAAGATCTTGGCAGAGAAGAATGTCCGACTACTCGTCGCAAGCCGGCCGGAGCAGGTTATCTTTGCCGAATATGATGGTCGCCCCAGCATTAAATTGGAGGAACACTTGGAGCATGTGAACAAGGACATTAGCGAGTCGTTGATGCAGCAAATGATGGCTCACTACCGACTACAAGTTATTCCACCTCTCGTAAAGCAAGACTTGATCGATGGTGTGACAAAACAAGCCGAAGGATCGTGAGTGGTCGTGACTATACGTGTTTTATGGCAGTGGCTAAATTATTTCTGTCAGATTCTGGTATTCACAATGCATCCTCGACTCTCTGCATGCCTGTCGGTCTGTTGGACAGGTAATTGCCATCACTAAAAAGCTCCCAAAGGACCTTGATACTGTCTACGAAGACATTCTTCACGAGGTCCATGACAGGACCACCGACGTCAAAACAATTGTGCAGATGGCTGTTCGTTGGCTGGGCGGCACTCTCCGCCCGCTGACGCTCTCTCAACTCGCCGAGGCTGTCAAAATTGAATTGGGTCACACTACCCCAATCCACCTGAATGATAACTTGGCCATTGTATCTGAGGGAGACATGACCTACATCTGTGGCAACCTCGTGAAGTATGATCAACGAACCAGGTTCATTGGTCTTGGTAATTCTACCGTGCGGGTAAGTGTTTTATATGGAACTCGAAAAGCCGCGACTGACGCATCCACGGTGCAGGAATACCTCACCAAACCACCACTTGAGGATGAGCGCTTCGGGAGGTACTTTTTCGATGCCCGTGGTTTGCACAAAGACCTCGGTCTGCGGTCAATCACCTATATCCTGTCGGAAGATCTTGAGAAGACTATTAGAGATTCCTATAAGCCGACTTACCTATTAGAATCTTCAAGGCGCCACTACATCATTGAGCACTGTCCCATGCTCTTATATGTCTTCGATGGTGGTTTCGAGCATCTTCGCTACATCACACAGGAAGATGATGAAGTCATCAACTTGTTAAAGGTTCTGCAGGAGCAGATTCCTCAGAAGCCAGACAAGTACCGCACGATTCTGGACAGCTTGAATGATTACATGGATGGGAAACCGTACGAATGGATCGTCGAAGAACAGGAGCTGGTCCTTGGTGTCCTTGTTCGGTTTGGTGCACCCTGGATGCTGAAGCGGTTCCTGCTCCAACGTCCGGATCTGCTGACAGGAGAAAGGAAAGATGAGCTGCTAGCGCGCGTAGCGAAGCTTGGAAGGTCGGCAGAGCTGAGGGAGATGCTGGTGGATATGACCGTGAGTGGCGGGATAACGACGCCGCCACTGGCCAGCGACCGGTGATCCATACTCGAGTCCGTGAGGCATTAATCTTGTAATTGTATCGAGGTCAGTATGGGCCATTCACGGTGGTAGTAGTACTACTTGAGTACTCTTGGGTTGTAATTGATTTGTATTGTATCGAGTTCACAACCATGCATGTTGAGGTCACCAGCTGCCGGTGGTGCTTGTGATGAGTGGGCTCCCCCAGGGCCCATTCACCGGTCAGTCAAACGAGCTTGCAATTGAGGCGATCCCTTCAAGCTGATCTACTTAGTCTGAAGCGGAGCGTAGAGTGACTAGCTGACCTAATAATCCCAAAAGTTTTAATTAGGCCCGCTGACGGGTTGGCTAGACGTTGAGCTGCTACTAATACATAACTTACCAGCCAAGATCTTGGGAGCTAAATTGGAAGATTTCAAGATTCGAGTTGTAGACGCTCACGCCACTGTATGTTCTCCCTCAGGTTGTCCCACTCATTCAAGGTGGTTCTACCTGCCACATGTCAAGACTGATCCGAATATACACAGGCATCATCGATGCAGTCGGACCCAGTCACGTTTGCGTCCGACTACTTGGAGCTTCGCACTACGACGTTCGGGGGACGTTCGTTCTTCGCGATTTGCGATATCAAACCTGGGACTCGCATTCACTCGAGTGAAGCACCTTTTACCCATGTGGTCTACAGGGACTATCGAAGGGAGGTGTGCGCGCAGTGTTTCGCCTACTCTGCGAGCGATCAGATACCGCCTATTGTTGGAGCCTCTCGTACGTGGAACGTAAAGTGGAGTCGAGAGGGTGCTGCCACCGCTTGGTTCTGTAACGAGGCCTGCAAGGAGGTCTGGGAGCGCGATGAAGCTTCATCCTTTTTGATAGAAGTGGATGCCACCTTAACCAAGAGCCGAACAACGACACGGAAGAAATTCAAATCACCACAGGAAGAGGTGAACTTCAAAGCCGTACTACCTTCTTTTGAGGCCGGAGACAAGTCGACCAACCAAGCGGTCATCGATCAAGCTTGGATAACTGTAGAAGCGCTGGTTACTTCCAAGGCTAACCTCGCATTATATTGCTCGACTCTCCATCTAGAGGATATGGAACTCGAAATTGCGCGTTTGCTT
>KN819333.1:412973-441035 GCA_000827475.1 Paxillus involutus ATCC 200175
GTTCTCCGACATATCTTGTTCTTTAATCCGATCGCGTACCGTGAGCGAGGCTCCAAGTCACCCGTGCTAGAATTTTGAGGTGGTAAAGTTTACAAATTACCCCAGCTACAAATTTAAACTCGCTTGGCAGGGTCAATTACATAAAAACAAATTAAATAATTGACAATATCTAGCGAACCAGGCTTGGATTGACATGCAGTCACCGAATCGAACTCCAAGGGGAAAAGGACTTTGCCGCTGAGGCTGCGTTCGGACATGTCTTGCTGAGTCCATTAATTTCGGGGTCCACCGCTTTTCGAACGTGGCCCGTGGGTGATGCAGGAGACTTGGTTGGCATAACCCTCTCCAGTTATTCATGATCAGGAACGTAGAAGACGGGCTTGCCGAAGCGTGGCTATGAACGCACGACGGTTCCGAACGCAGCAAGTGTCAAGCTTGCTACTGACGTTGTGCGTGTTTTTTTTGAGCCGCTACTACATCACCAACAGGCATCCTGAGGGTCATTTGATCAGAATGGTTCGAGTGACCGCTTGTTATTCTAGCCGCTGCTCCCAGCAACATACCAGTTGTCCATGCTGTCGACCCTGTAGTACTCGGAATCGATGGACATGGTGTTGTTGCCTGCTGTTGCTTCCACGGCGATGTTCTGGTTGTGGGACCCGGTATGTAGGTGTGTCCGACTACTTCGGGGCTGATGGATGCGGTGATCAATGAGCATACGCTTCAAACTTGAAACATAGTTGTCATACCACTGAGTACCGAGTACTGAATGCTCGACAATCAGTCCACCAAACTCGGGAGTCGGTTAGCACCATGGATTCGCCCCCTTAAAAGAAAAAACTCCGGCACAGCACACTCTTCAACGCCGCCTTGAAGACGCTCATGACTTGCTTCGCATCGTGGTAGCGAGGTCGAAGATAACCTCTTTTTAGCCTTGCTTAGACGTCAAGTTGAGTTCGTCACGAATCTAGGACGGGAATCCATTAGACGAAAGCCCCACGGGAGGATTCCTCGACCGTTCTAGACGGCATTCGTATAAGAATCAATGGGAATGGACCCGCGCAATGCATGGGTGGAGAGTCGAGACTTCAAGTTGTGGGGGCAGCATACGTGGCTGTTAAAATAAATTTTTGTAAGGGATGACGATTGATCTGACAGCAGAGGGCCATCACCGACACAGCTGAGATGAGCGAAGCTTACATTCTACACTTTGCGACCTGATTCTTGAAGTTTCTGATTACTAACGACCCTACACGACTCCAAAAAGATGGTTGACCCAAGCAGCGCGGAGCTCGGTTAGGTTGCAGATTCGGATGCTTAGCGTATCAGCTAGCCATTAGGGGGAGGTTGTAACGCCCTGTTACAACCCTTGGGAAGGGACACGGACACAGTAAACCAACAGTAGATGTCAGACATTTCCCCACTCTGTCGTTGTCATCAAGGCCCAGGGCCTGGTGATAAAAACCTGGAAGCAGATATCAGATTATCTTACCGAAAAGTTCAAGATGAGAGTAGTAGGCCAGTAGAATCATGATAACACAGGTATCTAGTAGCCGTCATGCATCATGAGTCACATCATCTTCATCCTCGAAGAAGCAATAATACGTATCTTGGGCGGAGTTCGATGAGCGCCTCGCACAACAGGATTCTATGTTTGATAGGACTGAACGTTGGACAAAACGAAAGCGCCCGGGCTATAGTAGGTCCAGAGCGTTCTGGGCTATAGCAGTGTTCAAACCTGCTCGGAATCTACCACAAATATCCGTTTGCGTCAAGTTTGCGCCGGAGAAGTTGGTAGACAATGTTGTGAAGCTTGGAGCTTGACTGAGTCCATTGAATAACACCTCCCAGAAGTCTTGAACGTGGAGTGTGGTCCCCCGTCGGCTGTCATGAGTGCTATCCTAGTAGAGACGGGGATCAACCTGAAGTACCCACCAGACCCGCAACGTGGTTAATCCCATCGCGCCACGTCCCGGGAAACTGGATGCAATAAGGGTTTAAGGGTGTACGGGCATGAACAACCATTAGTGGTACTTCTACGTCCTGACATGAGCAAGATTCTACTCGTCGACTCCACGACCCTCGAAACCCTCAAAAAAAAAAGAGTAACACGAGGATACACCTGCATTGGGCCCTCGCACTCGAATAACCGCACAAAAACATGAGGTCTCGATTTGGAGCTGAGACTCCAAGGTCATTCAACTGGCCACTTTCAAAAGGAGCGTAACTTGCAGGGTTCTCCTTATCGCCGGCTCCCAGAAACACGACGTGATCTTTGTCTACCTCTTCAAACAGGCACGATCACCCCTTGCGACATTTCCTAGAGCGTTTGTCGCCGTGCTCATGGAATCCTCAATGCAATTATCCAACTCTGCACGTCGCATCAATAACTCATGGATCAACCTCCCCATACATTTTGTTTCTGGTTCATTCCAAGGCCAGACGATTCGCGCAGAGTTGACCGAAATACAGAAAGCTGATTTGGGTCGAAAGTGAAGCTCTTCCTCCCTGTCCTTAGAAACACCACTCAGTCCACCATGTACTAGGTATGCAAGAGTAGATCGACGCCCTCTGGATCCTCCACCTGTCGTACTTCTCAAGTTGTATCAAGTATTCAACTATGGAACTGAATCCGAATATGAAAGGGAAATTCACAATTATTCGTACGTAATCCTCCTAACACTCCCACACGAGCTCACACCCGCCTTAGCGACATACATACGCTTGGACTTCTCTGCAGTGTCGATCTTTTCCCTGTCCCCACTGGTGTTGCAGCGCGTGACGGGTCTGCTCTAGCGCAAGGCCACGAACAGCGGCAGTCACACGTTTCATATCAGCATCCACCGGAGATTTCGCGAACCCCACTTTACCGCCCGCAATCCAATGACTACCACCACCTTTCCAACCTGGCAACTGGGCAGTTGCCTCCCATGTTTGCCGCACCGCCTTGGCCCATAGCTCCACATTCTACACAAGCACCTACATCCTCGCGTCAACCCATACTCACGTATTTCTTGAATCATCCAATAACAGAAGATATGAAATGCACCACCGCGCTTTCAGGGGCAACGTTCGTCCAACCTGCAACCATTGAATACCAGGGCAAAAAAGCACTGGTCTTCCCTTTCGCAGTGAGTCCAACTCACCTCACCCCAATGACGCCACTTACAGGTCATTGTGTCGGATACAATAAAGGACCTCGCCGCTAAACTCGAAGGACAGTTCTTTTTACGGTACCGCTGTTTTGACATACTCTCACGGGCTTCGGGTCACGGTGACCTGCCCATCCAAGCCGAATGTTACGGCGGCGCGTTCAGGATTTACTCGACGAAAGAGTTTCCAGGGTTGCAGCCTTCCACGGAGCTTACAAAGGTACATCTATCGTTTCACGTATAACCTCCTTCCTTTGCTCACACGACTCGGACTACTGACAGCAACTTGCTAGATGGGGTGTCAGGCTAAACACCCGCGAAACCGAACGGAAGCGTAAGCGCAGGGACGAGGATCAAATTTCGAGCTCTGCAGCCAGGTATTCGAATACTGGAAGGGGCAGGGATAGCGATAGCGAATATGAGTGAGATCGCTGCGCCCTCCTCTCGTCCTCGCGCGGATATGATCTCGCAACTGGCCCAGAGGTGTTTCATAATATGGATTTTTTTCGTTCACGTTCCGGGCATTTGGCATAGGATCCCTTGTACAACTAGTCATGCATCTACCCATCAGTCGATACCATTTCATTTGCGAAAGAGACACATGTGTAGTATACTATTATAAACTCAGTGACTATCATAATTCAGGTCTCAGTCTTGAGAGAACGCCGCTGCTGTCCGCAAGTCGAGGATGAAAGCCCCTATCTAATTTTCACTTCCAATGCAAGGTTATGGGGATAACAGAAATCTAGAGTACGTGATGCAATATGCCTGAGGGAGGAGATTGTGTGCAGGTGTATAATTAAAGGCTAAAGTGTAGGAAACTAAATGGGACTGCCACAGGACGGGCAAAGAAATCCTTGGAGTGTGGTAATCGGAAATGGTGAGTCTATGTCGATGGTTTCCCAGTCATCGGGAATGGTGCCATCCCCACTTAACACCTTGTAGATGATGTTTCTTGCTGCGGTGACTGCAGCAACGTTACCGACGATGCCACCAGCCTTGGTCCCCCTCACGATCTCTTGCTCGGCGATGGCAATCAACCCTTGCGGGAAATCTTCTAGAGGGTCGTCATGAAACACAACAGGTGAGGCGGCCATGCCCTTCCTACGCTTTCGAGGTGGTCCATCTACTTGTGCAAGTGATTCGACTGTATCAGTGCTCCCAGCATCAGGCCAGGTTTCTACAAGTCGGCGACAGCGCTCCACAGACAAGTCTTCTACTAATCCACGCTCCAACAAACATGTCTGGTGATATGCGCTGCGGCAGCCTGGTCGAGGACAAAAATGAAGAATCTCATCTACTCCAGGGATGTACGGAACTCCGCAGACACAGGTGATGCTTGCCTGCTTTGGCTAGATTTCGTTTTGAAGGTTACTCTGGGTCTTGAACACTAAATGAGGTATATTTGCGGACTCACGGTAATTCTTCTCGAGTTGTACTCGAAGTAATAACGGCAAAACCAATCATCTTCCTCTATGAAAGGTTGCTCAAACTCTCTTTCGCCATATCTCTTCATTTGTACGCGTGCTAAGAAGCAGAAGCATATGTTAACTATTGGTCATGTGGAAAGGACTAGTACGCTCACCAGAGAAACATTGTGAGGACACGATGTCGTAGTTATCTGAAAATATCTTCTCGTACTTGCCGCAATAGTCGGGGTTGCTTGAAACTAGATCTAAAATCGAGAGATGGAGACTGTCGATTAGAACTCACAACGACTTGACTACTTGCGCCACTTCTTGTGGCGACCAGTACCACTGCACGCGTACCCAAACTTGAGGACCCTGCTGGATTCGTGAGTTAGCGACCTTGTGTAGAAGGAATGTATACATACGTTCTCAGGGTCACTTGAGTTGTCAGTGGCCCGGATTTCTCGAATTCTTGCAATCCAGTACTCTTCTGGAGGCGTCTCTTCGGAAGGATCCGTTTCATAGGGTTTGATGTAAGCTCTGAATGATGCTCCGTAGGCGAAGTTACATCACAATTGCCTTGGACGTACGTGTCATCTTTACGAAAGGTGGTATGTTCTCCCTCAGCATCTTCAACTGGATGCGATGGTCGCG
This sequence comes from Paxillus involutus ATCC 200175, assembly GCA_000827475.1. Classification (NCBI taxonomy): domain Eukaryota; kingdom Fungi; phylum Basidiomycota; class Agaricomycetes; order Boletales; family Paxillaceae; genus Paxillus; species Paxillus involutus. The sequence goes on from KN819333.1 coordinate 418,189, forward strand.
TTTTATTGTGTTGGTGACCTAATGCGAATGGGCTGAACCTACCGATAAATGATCCATAGAGTTCAAGGGCCGCAAACTGAGTTCGAGGCAATCCCTCTGGGGGTGCTTTATCCGGGTTGTTTGAAGTTGATTTCTTCTTGTGGGTGAGGCGTGATTTTTTCTTACGCGCCATGTAGTGAACATCTAAGTCGCGCGTCGCGTACACAAGTGATCGAACGCGTCTTGAATACTAAGTGAGACCGGAACACGTAAGCAAGCTTACACACCCTCCCACAACGTGTAGGTCGCAGCAGTCGCAGCAGACCAAGGTCTGAGGTCACCTACGCTGACCCGTCCCGTCTGCACCTTCATCTAGATCTTGTCCTGACATCCTACCGCAATGCTCTTCTACCTGGCTTCATGCATAATAAGGTACCTGCTTCAAAAACATAGTCTTAATTTGGGCTGACGAGACAACATTTAACCTGCTAGTTCCGTTGTCGCATTTCTTTATCCTGGCTACGCATCCTATAAAACGCTCTCTCAGAGGCCTGCGTCCGAGGAAGACCTGGAGCGATGGCTCATGTACTGGTCTGTACTGGGCTGCATCGTTGGAGTTGAATACGTTGCCGAGTGGCTCATCTCCTGGTCAGTCCACTGTGCATGAGTATGCGATGCTCTAATACAGATAGACGCACAGGATTCCGATGTACTATTTAATGAAGACACTCTTCCTCCTCTACCTCGCGCTTCCGCAGACTCGTGGATCGTCTTACATCTACATCAATCACCTCCAACCCTTTTTCCATTCTCACGAATCTCAGATTGACGCTGCACTCGCGTCGTTCAAGGCTCGTTTGTATGCCTTCGTACAGGAGAGATTCCGGGCGTTGTGGGAGCAGTTTGCTGGTGTGCTGGGTCAACAGCAGCAGGGTCAATATGGCCCCTCTGGGTTGGGTGCTGTTGCTACAGGGGCACAGCCGTCTTTAGGGGACCCAGCGTCTGGGCCTGCGCAGCTTGTCATGGGTCTCTGGCGTTCTTACGGGCCTGGGATAATTGCTTCAGGTGCAGCACTTCTATCGCAGGGTCCAGGTATTCCAGGCTCTGCCACGGAGCAAGCCTGGCGGTCTCCCGCTGGGTCATCCTCCAGGTCTACACGTGAGCGCAAACGGCAGGCAGAAGCTGAAGTACAGCCTCTCCCTGTTCCTTCTGCTCCTGGATCTACCCAAGCGTTTTCGCGCAATTCATCTGATTCCGAGCTGCGAGGACGTGGGGCAGGGAGGTTCGAAGAAGTTGATGTACCCAGTGACGTGGAGGGGTATGATGTTGGTGGAAGAAGGTCGAAGGAGTCTGGATCAGAAGCATCTGCTCGGCCGACCAGCTGGTTTGGTTGGGGATCACAGGCAGCGAACAAACAGAAGTCTGAATAGATTTTCGGTCGAGTCCAGGACATGCTTGTGTGGTTGTTGGAATTCCTTTTCTGCTTTCTTATGTACATTTTCCAGTACTCAAGTATGCCAGTGACCCTAATGATTATTTAACCATCGTAATGTTGGCGTAGGTGCCTCGTGCAGAATGCAGAACATGTCTTGGCTGGACAATGAGGCAGAAAGTAAACTGCCGACTCGGTGTTTACCGAGCCAAGCGTGACACGTATTAAGCGGCCTCACTAGCAACATCTCACGCCCAACGTCAAGAAAGGAACGGTGATCAGGGCCGCCACTTGAAGGGGTAGGGGGTAAGCATCACGCATGGTCATAAGGAGTGCTTCTCGGTTTTTGGCGGAGGAAGGTCGAGGAAGGTATTATTCGATATTTAATATTATCTGATATTATCACAGGGTTATCAAATTGGATGCTTCCGCAAATTGATAGCGGAACGAGAAATTACCTAACATGGACAAGCTTGCTCTCCTCCCATCCCCGGTAAGTTAATTCCATTTCGAGACATATTTCCAAAGGAATCGTATTCTTTCCATCCTTTCTCTTAACTTTTTGTATTTCGTTGTCTCCCGGTCTGAACATTTACACTAGTTGCAGTTCTCCGTAAAATTCATCGTCAGAATGCCGCAAGCACCCCGAGCAGGTGGCCGCCAGGATAATAAGGAGACCCTGAAGGCCATCGACAAAGAGCAGAAGCGCAATCGAGGCGTCATGTCTTGCGCGGAATGCAGACGGTCTGTTTTCTCGCTGTGGCGGCTCCTATCGTAGCTCATGCAGTATATGCAATCCTTTAGACTAAAGCTAAAGTGCGACAAGACGGTCCCGTGCTCCTCATGCAAACGTCGCGGATGTTCGGCAATTTGTCCCAACGGTGCGTACTGAGTGACGCCGTCTAGTAAAATGCTTATCTCTCAATGACAGGCAGTTTGATCACTGGTCAGGGCACTCGGTATGCTTTTACCTTGGACATTCCGGTACCCCTCTTTCAACTCGGTCACGCGCCAGATTCGTTCTAGCAGATACGGAAAAGCTGCACGAGAAGATATCACTTATGAGTGATCGCATTCGACAACTCGAGGATGCCCTAGCTGCCATGCAGTCAAGTGTCTCATCTGGCGAGCCCCACCCCCTTTTGCACCGGGAGCTGCTGGGGATCAAATCAATAATCGATTTACATGCTGCCGTCGAAGGAGGCGAGGCCACCAAGAACAATGACGACGTCGACAACGATTCTCAGTACATAGAGTCTTTTGGGACACTAGCTCTGCGAGACGACGGTGCTGCCACTTTTTATGGCCCCTCCGCTGGCTCAGAAGTAAGTATCCTTGTTCCTATCTGCTTCTGCTTCTGATTTATACCACAACGGTGAAAAGAGTCTGTTGATTGTGAGCAGACTGTTTTGATGCCCATAACTGCACTAAGCTAGCTATTTCCTTCACAAGGGCGAATCTGTAGAGCCTGTTACGTTGCTAGCATCGACGTCGAGTAAAGAACCAGCTCTACATGACCTTCCTGGGTCTGTCAAGCACCTCTCCAACTCATTCCCCCTTGCTCCTGTCTTCACTGACATCGTCGATCTCAACTACCTCGTTCAAAACCATTTACCATCTTGGCATCGGGCACGCCAGCTAAGCGAGCTCTATCTCTCCCAGGCACCCTGGTTCTTTGGCGCAGTGACTAAACGGCAACTACTTGAAGAATGCCTCCCTCTTTGGTATACCGAAGCTTTCGACCTTATCCTCCCCGGCTCCGTGGCACCCCCGACAGAGGCAAACGCACCTGAAGCTCCAACCAAGACTGCACATGAGCTAGCTTTGCTCTTTGTGATATTCTGCTTTGGCGCTCTCACTGATGATACCCTTCCTGCTGCACCTGACAACGAAGAGGCCGATATGTATTTCAAACTGACGCGGGCGGCATTGAATCTTGAACCGGTTTTGGATCGTCCGCCATCCGTGAGTACAGTCCAGACCCTGGCCCTTTTGGCTATCTACCAGGGGCTGTGTAGTGGTGAGAATAGCATAGAGAGCACTTGGGGAATATTTGGGCTTGCGACGAAATTAGCGCAAAGCGTGAGTGGTTTCGTATTGTAGCTGCGCGTCGCTCTGATGGCCAAGTATGTGGACCCCTAGATTGGACTTCGTAAGATTCTAGACTCCTGTTTAGCGCTCTCATCTGACAGCAAGGTAGATCGTGATTGCGCCCGCTGGCAATTGTCCAGTTCAGAAGTCCAGAAGCGTCGTGCATTGTTCTGGGAGCTCTTCATCACCGACGGATGGCAGGTAGGTCACATCCAAATTCCCCCACTTGCATCTTGCTGAGCCGTTCGCGCATAGAGTCTCGCAACGGGGCGTCTAGCCACATTCTATATGCCATACATCGACTGCGAGCTACCAAACGATCCGGATCCAACCGTGGACGACGATGGTTCTATCCTCCCTAGCTGTGCGTAATTTAGCCATAACGGCAGGGAATTTCACTTGAACCCCAGGTTTTATTAGTCCCTGCATGGAAAGCACGATTTGGGTATGAGTGTATCTCTGCCGTCATCCAGAACGCCCAAACAGCCAAGGTGCCGAGATACTCGGTGATTGTTGAACTCGACCGCAAAGTGCGAGATATGAAGTTGCCAAAATACGCACAACGGGTGGCCCCTCGAGGCGTTGGACTGGCGGAAACGATGAAGCATTACATGCCAATAAACTACCAGCACCTCAGTTAGTCACACTTTTCTCGCAATCTTAGAACTTTCGCACTCATCCGACTAGCTAGCTCTGCTCTATATTCATCGCTGCTTCTTTGCGGAAGCCGTGTCGAACAACCCCACCAATCCTATGAACAGCCCATATGCGCCTTCATTTTTAGCTGGTTATCGCAGCGCTTGCGAGCTCCTCAGCAGTTTGCGCATCCAATTTGATCTTTTCCCTGCACAAATAGCACGTTTCTGGGTTTTATGGACACATGCCTTTTCATCTTCGGTCGGTATTTCGCATCTAATATGACCGTTGACAGTTTGTTGATGATGTTTTGACGCTCTCAGGTCATGTTAGCTTCCATCGTGACATATGCTACGGGCAGCGGGACGCGATCGAAGATAACCAGCGCTGCAATAACAGAATTGCGTAGAGTGAGGAGAGAAATTATGACGAAATTTGACCGACTGACAAGGTTTTAACAGGCTGTCGACCTTTTTAAAGAGGCATCAACGTATGGTGGTCGTGCGGGGAAATTTTTGGCACGTTTAATTCATAACGTCTAGCTTCTCCCTGGATAACACACACTTTCAGCCTATCCTCCAACGACTTCTTCAAAAAGCCGAGCAAGCCCACAGTACGGCTACGCCGGCGGTCGTCCGCAAGCAGGACATCTTTTCGCCGTCCACGCAACCAGGACCAAAAGACGAACTATCTATTTTTAGTGGGCGGATCAACAAGATAACCACCAGGGTGGCATCGACCGCATCCCCGGGGTTGGGCTCGGGGACACGTGCCAGTAGTGCGTCTGGATCAACGGGTGACGTCGATGGCCATCAAGTGATCATGGACAGCCCCCCCGTCCCAGGGTTCACGAGCTTGCACCCCACGCTGCGTGATCACTGGGCCAATTTTGATGGCGATCTCAACACTCAGTTGTCAAACGCCCAGAGGGACGACTATTATACTGATGCCGATACGCATATGGTTCCTGCGGAAGAGCCACGAGGAATGACGGTAATGATGGACGAGCGCTCGGAGCAGGTGCAGCCCATCCAACAGCTCTATCGTGTCGCAGCACCGCCTCCTGCGTTCCAGTCGGGCGCGTCGTATGAAGAACACTCACCGACGACGTCTTACGGATCAAACCACGAGGACGACCGGTATACCCCCACGGCGGAACGCAAGCCTGTCGTGCAACACCAACTGTTGGGGGAGCAGCCTTATCACAGGGAACCGCAACAAACGTCCTCGTATCAACCAACACTTCAGTTCCACCATTACCAGCCTGATCTCCATCAGTACCAGCAACCTCAGCCTACTCAATCTCAGCCGCAGGCTCAAAACCGTTCATACCAAACGATCGATACCCCCTACGTGGAATACGCCCAAGCCCCATTTCAGCATCAGCCTCAAGATCAACGTCAGCAGCAGCAGCAGCACCAACAGCACCAACAACAGCATCGGCAACAGCAGCATTACTACCGCGCAGACCACGCCCCTCATTACACCACATCGACATCTTCACAGTATTCTCTCCCCATGACGGATTACCAGTACCCGAGCACTGGCTATCCTCCATTATCAGCCCAGCAGCAGCATTGGGACCAGTCGCATCCAGCGTATCAGGGCCTCACAGCCTGGCCCCTCTTCCCGCGAAACTCCTGACCATGCCAGCGATAGTTCAGTTTGTGATTCTCGTCATATTGGCGTTCGAATCAGCCGTGGGGATATTCCCGGAAGATCGCGAGGGAAGCAGCATTACGCTCGTATTCATTCTCATCAGCATCGAAGGAATCTGTGGTGGACTCGCCTAGTAAGTCCGCCTTGTTACACATGACGAATTGTGCGTGAACGATACCCATTTTTGCAGCGTCAACGTCTTCTATCGGATCAACCAAGAACGACCTGATCCATCGACAGTGGTCGACTTGGAACGTTCAAAGCAGGAATGCGAGTTCAAGATTGGCTCTTTGGGCTTCTCGGACAGCTTGGGTATCCTGCTTGCGTCCTTGCTCGCCGTCCCGACCGAGATACAACTCTGCAGAACACAAGTAGCAAGGGGAAAGGTTTTCTGCAAGGGTCTGTAGGAATTTCAGAGTTGACGGGAGCCTCATTATGTAGATATTCATATAATCAGATTCATAGATAGTAAGACAGCTAGGAGACTGGTTTGCTACAGATGTAAATTTGAGATTCAGATAAGTGTACAGAATATAATGGACGGAAAACAGTAAAAACTACAAAAACGGAAGCAAGAAGAATTGATGACAAAAAGGTAAAGCGTGATTTCAAGAAAGCAAACAAATGTCCGGGAAGGGTACATGGTCTTTTTGCGTTCTAGGGCGTCGGTCTGGGAGAGCCGACATACACGTGGAACGACTGCCACGTCTCCTGAAGGTGATGCTGTTCCTGCGAAGGATACTCTGTCGCGCTTTCACGTGTTGCGGGGTGTGTGTAGTGCTCTGCAAGTTGGCCCACCAGTGGTTGAGCGCTGACCGAGAGATATCGACGACCGAGAGATGAACACCGTCGATTGGTAGACTAGCTATATGTCCCATCAGACCAAACCCATCGACCGTAAGACACAGCTTCTAGACGTGACAAGTAACGAAGGCGGAACCGTACCTGCCACAGTGGATAGTAATCTCTAATGGAGTGTATTATCTTGCTTATAAGGCCGTAACGTTCTGGAGATGGAACTGGATACAATAAGGTTGGAGCTATGCCCTGAGCGTGAAGAGTAGGTTAGCAAAGCCGCGGTGAGAACGGGAAGCGGAGCAAGGCACCTGATTGATCGTGTACTCGAACTACAGCACGTCAGGTAACCAAATCCACGTTGTGAAACGGTGATGTGCACTCACAGTATAGACACAGACTGGCACGAGGAGCACTCAGCGTGTTGTTTCTCAATGGAGCAAGAAGAGAACTTACAAAGGGGAAGCATGTACGTCAATACCATCGGTTTCAATAAACGCCATTTGTCTCTGGGAGATAAGAACACTGGCACTTTGGGCGGTTGTCCGAGGAGGGTATCCCCCTCGGTAACTTCCACCGCAGAAACATGAGGCTCGTCGACAGGCAAAGGGGCATAGGATCCGGAAGGTGCCGAGTCCTCAAATGCAGCTGGACGTGGAAGCAGAAGGAAGTATGTTGCTGGCAGTACGAAAGGGAGTATCTGTCAACGTTTCTGGTGAGATGACTGGGCGATCACAAAAAAAAATTACCTACCGCGGACATGCCTACGCCAAGACGAACACCCAGTCCCCTGACTTCCCACCACAAGAGCGCTCCCACGAGTCCAGCAGCGCCCGTTCCAGACGCAAAGTACCTTTATTCTATTCAGTTGGTAACACTCAGACCCAAAACAATATACTCACCCAACGCTGTGTCCTCCCACAGAGGGAGGGCTGTACGTAGTTGAAAGTTGCAGGAAAGTCACCTCGCCTAGGCCTGTCAACGGCACTTCAGAATTGAGTCGGGTAATGGGGAAAAACGCGGTCACCTGAAGCAAAAGAAGAAAGGGAGATGCCTAACAGCCTGGCATAAAGGCTCTCATGCAGGGCGACGACCTTACGACGATGAAGCAGCGTGTTTGCGTTCAATTCAAACGCCACTCACCAGCATGCCAATAAAGCTCGAGAAGCAGCATCCCAGGATGCGCCGAGTGTACCGTATTTTACCCTTGAGGATATATGACCATCCAATCTTCGCAACCAAAGCGGGGAAGATGTTACAAAATGCGATTATTCCTTTAGGAGTGTCTGGCGGCACTAAATCAAGTGCAGCAGACAGAATGATCACATATAGAACTATATATGCATCAATGGCACCAGTCCCCACCAATGTGAATGATGTCAGCACTCACCATTATTGATGAGCCCAAAAAGAAAGAACGAGAGCCCAAGCTTTCGTAGCTTCTGCTTCTGGCCTGTTACACAATATGATAAGCACGCAGGTCAAACAGTATCAAGGAAAAGCGCAACAGATCAAGCCTCCCATGTTCTTCAGGCTCTACTGGCCGTGATAAGACTCAAGGATGACCCTGGGCACGATCAACACACCGCGTTCCGGTGCGGAAAGGGTCTTACCTTGTATCTTATATGTAGTATCTTCGAGGACGTCATCTACTGTAGGCATGTCTATCTGAAGGCCGGAGTTGTGGGAGGTATGGAGGTCGTCGAGAGGTGAGTAACGCACAGCCAAGTGCTGTAGTTCAAGTGTGTCTGACCTAGAGAGTGAGGCAGGGTGACGCATGCAAAGATCCGGAACGGAATTCACCCTACATGTCCAGCGGGCGACATGACCGAAAATGTAATCCTCAGACATGGGCTGTATGAAACCCCCCTTCTGAGGGGTCGCATTTCCTGCTTGGAGTGTCAGGACCCTGTGGAATGTCAGCTGATTCTCAATGCCTCTCAGACGTAGGACATTCATTGTGTAGATGGTCATTACTAGCTATTCGAGCCAATCCAGTCCAGTTACTGCAGCCAATACCTTGCCATTTTCTTAAGTTGAAGTGAAGCACCATCGGGAGTGAAGGCCGAAACCAAATATGTACAAGTATTATTCCGTCACCGTGCAATGTGCGCATTAGTATCGTTTTAGAAACCTGTTCCCAAGGTTCAGCGCTCAGCACTCACCGCCTGAGCGAGCAGTGACTATCTCTACCTCATCAATTGTCCATGCACAGAATGTCTACAACTTGACAGAAGAGACCACAACAACCGCGCACCGTTACACTACCACATCTACCTAATCTCGCAAACCCATCAAACATCCCTCCAGCACATCTACGACCATATCTACTTCGTCCATTTTGACATTCAAAGATGGCACGAGACGAACTGCGTCTTTCCCAGCCGTCAGCACGAAAACACCACGTTCTCGCGCCAGCTGTACAACCTGGCCCGGGTGAGCTTCGTTCTTGAATCCAATGCCACGAATAAGTCCTCGTCCCCGAATGTTGCTTTGGAGAATGTCAGGGAACCACTTGGGCAAGTGTTCGAGTCGGCCCTCCAGATAAGCACTGGTTTCCTTGACACGGGCGATAAATGACGGGGAACTCAAACGGCTCAGAACGTGGTGGCCGACGGCACAAGCCATCGGGGAACCCCCGAATGTAGTTCCGTGGGTGCCTATTGAGATAGAAGCGTCTCAGCACAACTTCACTAACACGGAACATCGTACCGCTTACCTGCTGTCATCGTAGATGCAATGGAGTCCCGTAACATGACTGCACCAATGGGATAACCGTTAGCCAAAGGTTTCGCCATCGTCACCATATCGGGGTGACAGTCAGCAGGTAGAATAGAATGTGCCCATAGAGTCCCAGTCCGATACAGACCACACTGCAAAAGATCATTAGATGCAGTCATAAATATATATGATTTTTCGACCTACCTGTATTTCGTCATAGATCAATACAGCACCTGTTTCATCGCAGCGTTTCCGCAATGCTCTTAACCACCCTTCGTCGGCAGCGGTCACACCTCCCTCGCCTTGCACTGGCTCAACGATAACGACACACGTGTCATTGTTAATCGCGTTTGTGAGGCCCTCGTAGTCATTTAGTTTTCCGACGTCGACACCCGGGATCAATGGACGGAATGGCGCTTGGTATTTTTCGGTCGACGTCACGCTCAGCGCACCCATACTGCGACCGTGGAACGAGTTCTGGAAGCACACAATTCGTGTTTTTGGGCAAGCTGGGTCATCAGCCTTGCCGCCGGTGGCAGCAGCCCATCGGTCCTTCCCGACCTTGCGTGCAATTTTCAATGCACCTTCGTTCGCTTCGGTGCCCGAATTTGCGAAAAAGACTTTTGCTCCACTTTTTGAAGGGGAGGCGGAGCCCGTGGAGAAGCCAAGGCCGCCTTCTTTTTTGGTGAGGGTTACGAGGAGCTCTGCGAGCTTGGGTGCCAACTGGTTATGGTATACGTTTGAGGTGTGGAGGAGCGTCGAAGCTTGATGTTGCAATACCTGTTCAAAGTGTGAGCAAGTTAACCAGGATCTACACAGGAGAGTACACCCTCACCTCTGTAACGCCAGGGTCAGCGTGACCCAGTGCATTTACTGCAATACCAGCGCTGAAGTCAAGGAACTTCCTGCCTTCGGTATCCCATACCCAGCTCCCGCGACCATGTGAGAGCACGAACGGCGGGCGTGCGTAAACAGGAAGGATGTACTGCTCTCCGAGAGCAAGGGTACTTGCTGTGATGGATGCTTGGGGAGCGGTGGTCAGATCATAGGTAGCTTTGAGGTAGCGACTGCTAGGTGCTGAAGGTTTCTAAAGGAAAAAAATAAATTACATTTATGTTTCTTTTGCCCTAGTGTAGCGCATACCTGCGATGCAATACCAGAAGCAAGACGAGCTCCCGAGCCTACAGCATTGGCGTTGGTGCTCTTGGCTGATAGGCGGATTCTTGTTGTCACGATGGGACTTGGGAGGCGGGAAAGGCTCATAGGTTCAAGTGTAGAACTTCAGTCGGTGGGTGTCCACGATGTTTGAGAGGGAATAATTGAAGTCAGACAATGGGTATTAGTACGTGTGCTGGTGGGCAGTTACAGTGGACTTGATTCCTGAAGGAGCTAGTGACTCGTCACTGTAGTCTCCTGTAGCGTACAGCAGCCAATTTTGCAACCATCGCAATTTCACAGCAGGTGACAGCGGGCGTCCTCGAGGAGTGGCAGAATTTGCTCAACTAGCCTTGTGGCCTTCATCCGATTCGCATGATGGACTTGAGTTAGCTGAGAGCAAAGTACCATGTTCATGCTGATCACACACTGAGTGCCAGGCACCCGCCGCTCTTATTGTTAGCATGATGCAAAACTACATGTATATGATTTGGAGAAGTGCAAGGCGAACTAAAATCTTTGTCGTCCATCGTATACATACCTATGATGCACAGTCATGCGACGTGTCCATCGGGATGCAGCCATCTGAGAGACCAAGGAAATTATAATAATCACCGCATATCAATCTCGCGTAGTATGCAAGCGATGGCGAGTAAAGCACACCAGAAGAACTTCATTGCTTTCGCAATAGCCGCAAAGCTAGTTCTTCTTCATCCTCCATGTCATGAGAATCTGCCACAAGGTGTCTTGACTTTGATGACTTCGTTCGCTTTGGAGGGGGCGGATCAACGTCAGACTCCTCTTCTGATGGCACATCAAAATCGGGTGTGACATAACCACCCTCGTGATCTGATGCCGATGCAACGACAGCTTGGGCTTCCTCTCTGTCGAAGTCGATCTTCAAGGGAAAAGGATATTAGTACGAGACCTCGGAGACACGGCCAGGATACATATGCACTTACCCCCCGTTCGCGGTCCTTGCGTTTCCGCTTCTTCTCCTTCTTCTTCTCTTTCGCTTCTTCCTTGTCGACGACATCTGCATCCTTCAACTTCCCCTTCTCTCCCTCAACGAACACCCTTCCGGCTTCTTTCACAGATGCCACGCCATGCTTGTAAAATTCCTCCGGATCAACCATCTCATAAATCTCGTGCGGATTCCCCTCATCATCAAAGATCAATTTATGCCCCAGTTGACCATACTTGGCGACCATACGTTTGGTTTTCGACAACTTCAGTTTTCGTCTCGACATATTCTCGGCATCTGGGTCTGGAAGATCGTTGGAGTTAGGGAGTTCGTGATTAGCACGTTTGAGCGTGATAAAATCTTCATCGCCGTCATCCGTTGCGTCTTCGTGGTCGATGAGTTTGGAGTAGTGCTCGGAGAGAATGTTTTGGTTTTTACGTTCGAACATTCGATCGTATTTAGTCCGTACAGTGCTCTATTCAAAAAGGATTACCCTCGAGTAACGGGCAAGGGAGTAAGGAAACAAACGAACCTTGGCGGGTTTTACCTCAGCTGAAGCCGGGGTTGGATTTGGTTCTGGAGCCTTTGGTCGCTCGTCCTCTGATTCTTCTGAATTCTCATCAGAAACCGAGCCATCGCCGCTTTCTTCCCCGGATGACAGCGTGTCTGCCTTCTCAGACTCGAGCTGTGGCTGGAGTGCCGCCGCCGTCCGAGAGGCGTTCTTATTCCTTTTGGCCTGCTCCCTGCTAAGAAACTTGATTTTGGGCGCTCCGGGTAACCCAAGGGATTCAGCGAACTTCTCGACGGGAAGCTCTCCGACATTGAAGATCGATTTGTCCTTGTGCAGGTACACGGAACGGACGTATGACACGAAAGCCTAACGAAGAAAAAATCCTATCAGTGCTCATGCCTAAAAGACCCGAATGAATACTTGCGCGTTGTCCAAGGTACTTGATCTCGGGATCCTGAAATGCGAGATTTTGTAGTTGATTTTGGATGCTCTGAGTCTTGCTAGCCCGAATCTTGATGTTCTCGAGCTTGACCCCTTTCTTTTCAAGTGCAGCCAACATTCCTTCCTCCTCGCTAGGGAGGAGCAGTAAAAGGCCTTTCCCAGAACTATCATACCGCGCCGTCCGACCCACGCGGTGGATATACGTATCAGCGTCTTCAGGCGCATCCAGTTGAACCACCCAGTCCACCGAGGGAAAATCCAATCCACGAGCCGCGATGTCAGTGGCGAATAACACAGCATGTTGGGAAGATGTAAAACGTGTGTACATCGTCAGTCGCGCGGACTGTTTCTGCTTCCCGTGAAGATGCAGTAGCGGCATCCCAGGTTGCATCTTGCAGAACGCCTCAAACACGAAGCGAACTTGTTTTCCGCTCGAGAGGAAGACCAGGACTTTGGAGTGGAGGTGGGTTTTGATAAATGACCAAAGTATATCGAGTTTCTTGTCGAGCGGGCAGACGCTGTAGTGCTGGGAGAGACCGGCAGGCGTGGTTGTTGAGCTCCCGGCTTCTTGAACACCGATATGGACTGGGTCCTGTAGGCTGAGACGTGCTAGTTGTGCTACTGATTGCGTTTGTGTGGCTGAGAAAAGGAGGGTTTGGCGGGATTTTGGAAGGTGGGAAAGGAGAGCGGATAGCGTTTTGGCGAAGCCCATGTCAAGGATGCGATCTGCCTCATCGAGAACTGAAGAGGACGTTAGCTCTCAGTGATATCTGTAGTAGAGCCCAGTTTACTCGCCAAGAACTTGCAAGTTGTCAGATTCAAAACCAAATGTTTGGTCCATGTGTTGGAGAAGTCGACCAGGCGTCGCAACGAGAATATTCATTCGGGAGAGTCGCTCGCGTTCTTCTTTGAGATTCTTTCCGCCGATCACGAGTCCTGCAGAAAGGGTATGGTAACACCCTATGGAGCGTAGTACCTCGAATATTTGAACTGCCTGGGCGCTGTGTCAGCACCTCTGCTTGACTTGAGAAGAACATGGTACACACCAACTCTCGTGTAGGTGATATTATCAATGCACCAAGGCCATCCTGAGGTCCCCACTTTCGACGGTAGAGTATTTCGAGAGTAGGAATGAGAAATGCAAGGGTTTTCCCGCTTCCCGTCCGGGCAGCACCGAGAACATCTTTTCCCTTTAGTGATACTGGTATGCTGGAGGCCTGGATATCCGTCATATCGACAAAGAAGCATTTCTTAAGGCCTATCCTGACATCAAACTGAAGAGGTCGTTCGGATTGAAAGCCACATACCGCGTTTTGTGAGATTGGATATTGGAAGATCGGTAAACGCTTTCAGGTCCTCGGGAGGTTCCTTGAGAATACAATACAGTCCGGTTAGGCTTAGTATCCCGTCGCGGTGTACTATACGCACGAATTCCATTGCCAGCTTATCCAAGGCCTCTAGTTGCTGCTTTTCTGAGATTTTCTTGACCGAGTGCGGTCTCGGTGGGTTTGCCAGCTTTTTCTGCTTTCGCCGACGATTTGGGACGGAGGGCCCAGCTTTCGAGGACATCTTTACAGACGAGACGGAAGACAATATGTCAGACGAGGTTGGTAGGGAATCTACTAGCGACCTCTAAAAGTAATAGAGGTCATTACGTAAAATAAGTTTGATCGGGATGATCGGGGAGTAATCTAGTAGCATACATTCTACCTGACCGACACAAGCGCGACTTCGCTCTGCATCAACACCCTTTCCTCCTCCCATCAGGCGCATATAACACACCATGCCATTATCAAAGCAAGAACTGGACAAGGAGAAAGTGTTGATCATCTTGAAGCTGCTCCAGCTCCGTCAGAGGAACGAGGAGAAAGAACAACAACGCGCGGAACCCATCCAATCCACGTCCTCTCAACCAGAAGAACCAGATGCAGAGACCAAGAAAGGAGTTGCGGAGATAATATCCCAGCTCCTCCGTCTGCGGATCGCAGGGGAAGACGGACAAGTAGACGAAGAGGAGGAGCGAGAAGATCTCCACAACTCTGCCGAGATGCACAGCCTGTTGGGCGCGTTTGGTCTGCCAAGACCAGAGCCATCACAGAAAAGGACGAAGAGGGGGAGGGGGGAGGAACAGAAGAACAAGAAGAAATCCCCCGACCTCGGCCTGACTGCCACGGGGAAACCGCGCTGGACGCGGAAAGATATCCCAAGGTTACCCAAGGCCATCCTCAAAATTTCTACCCCCGAGGAACTCGACGATATCTTCGACGACGACGGATACTTGGAGCCCCTCACCCAGTCTCTGGTAGAGAGTCAGCTGACAGAACCACCTGTAAGAACTGGCACATTAGGAATTTAAATTACTCCCTGGTTTTTAACTGGCCTTGCAGCTCTGCTTCGTTTGCAGGAAACCCGCATCAGCGAAATGCTCCGAGTGTAAGATGGTCCGTTAGTGAGTGCACAAACCCTCTCCCCCCTAACCCAAAATCAATGTTTCCAGTTGCTCCCAGGAATGCCAACGATCGCATTGGAAAACACATAAACCAACTTGTCTCCTGATCCGCGATCCCCTTCATTTCTCTGTCGATTACGCCAGCGAAGAAATACAGCGTAACCCCGAGTTTGCGAAGCAAATGGCAGTCGGAGTAAACATGCGACAGCACGGTCGCAGATACGACACAGTCGAGGAACTCATCGAAACGTGGGCAAAGACATGCACTGTCGGGGGCAACTTCTCATTCGTCACCCATCTCGGGACGCGTATGTTTGTGGTGCTCCGAGAACCTGAAACTGGCGTTCTGCAAATCCACGGCGAGACGACTGCAAAACCACTCAAGACTCACCGTATGGTGAAGAGCGGGAGAGACCCAACCTTCTGCAAAGATGTTGTCAAGTATATCGTAAGAGCAAAGTCTCCTTGTCGAGGTGACATGGCATGCAGTGTCTCACCAAGATTCAGGTGGACTACATCCAGACAACGATTCGTAATATCTGGCCTCCGGTTCTATCGGTTTATGCAGAGTTTACAACTGTCCCTCTGCATGAAGTAGATTTCACCCAAGTCACGCATGTGCAAACACGGCGCGCTGCAGAGATCACATTGCGGGATGGCCATTGTGGTGTTATACAGTTCGAGCCAGACTCGCTGAGAGAGTCGGATGAAATCGCCGATCCTGGTAAAGTCACTCATTTTCTGTATGTCTGGTAGAATCCTCTTGTGAATACGGTATGCATGCGGGCCATTGTCTCACTGACATAGCGAAACGGCGAACATAGAACCACTCGCCTTTCTACAAACTTTAAGGAGATATCAGCAATAGACTGATGCGGCAGTGATGGATGCACACGGTTGAAATCAGGGCAAAGTGCAAGCGCATGAACGCGGATGAGAAACTGCCATTGAGCGATATGAGAACAATGCGATATGTTAATTTGGATTGTGTGTATGACAAGATAAATTGTTGGGAAGCGTCTGCCTTGAAGAGGGTATATTGGGCCAAAGATGCCTTGTCATGCTGCTGTCTAACGATATGCCAAAGTGGTTGTGTAAGTATGCGTGATATGTCCATTGATTACGGAAGTCTGAAGAGAGTGGGAGCGTCATAAACTATTTCCCAAGCTGATTGAACGCAGGTGATGAGGAACTTGCGATAGCAGTGATGATAGCCCCACCGTGAGTTTTCCCAACTGGTACTGGAGGTGGCTTGCGCCTTTTAGGAGGAGCGGGGGGCGGTCTCCGTGACTTTTCGATACCGGTGGAGGAAGTTGGTGGGAGACTGAAAGCTCCAGGCGAAGGCGGTGGATGGGCTTGATACTTGACATCGAGGATTTTTTCTGCTTGGTGTGAGGGAAATGGACCATTATCCACAGAGCCCGATTTCTCTCTTCGCCTCGATATAGTGGCAGTAGCCGAGGCAATGCCGCCGTAACTGTTAGCACTATCCGTGCTCGGTCTCCTGAAATTATCTGTGGCAGATCGTGGCGGCGGAAACCTAGGAGACAGTGGCGACTTCATATTCTCGAAACTGCGACTGGGCTTGATCTGTTTCAGCTTGGTTGTGACCTGGAGGGCAACGCCAGAGGCTCTTTCCAAATTTGCTGACAACGGTGGCGATGGCGTGACATCCTGTGTCGTTGACGCAACGATGTCATGGCTAGGGCTACCTTTACGGAAGGCACCCTGGGAGTTCAGAGCATCCTTGTCGAATGGGGCCTTTCGCAGCTGTACACACCACTGTCCGCTAAGACACCGCTCCACCAATCGCTTCGTAGTTGGGTTGATATCTCGGATATTAGCGTTCTGCGTGAGCGACTCCAGAGCCATGACTATTTGTGGACGCTTGTACGGAACATCCCGCAGCTGTGTTTTTGTAAGGAGGGGGTGTAGAACGCGAAGGTAGGTGTGACGTAGCTTGTGTAGCGTAAGTCCATGTCAAAGTGATGTATAGGAGGAAATCAGACCCACCGATTCGCTCTCATCATCGAGGTCGACCAACTCGCGCAAGAAGACATCGACAAGCACGCAGAGATCATTGGTGTAAAAATACTCTGAGGTGGCTTTGGAAGTGAACAATATGTATAGCAACTTCAACACGAGCAACTGCATGCACAAGTCCTCAGCAGATCGAGCTAGTGAGCAGCTTCGTCAGCTACTAAATGAGAGCGTATCATGAAAAACCATACATGCACGATTGAGCATGAATATCATGTTTTCGCCAAACGTCTTGCTGGATCCCAGACGAGAGATGAGAACATCGATTACCCGGTTTCGTGGCTCGGGAGCCTTTCCTTGATTGTTTTGAGATTGAGTGGTGCTGCTCAAGCCAGCGACCATAAATTGTTCGTTAAGCGCCACCTAGAGCACTGTTAACAGCATCCAAAGCAAGACGCTGTGAAGCTCACTATCAGCTTAATGACCGAATAGTTGAACGTTTCATCCGCCAAAAGCCGAGTCTGTTCCACGAGTTCAAAAAGATGGTCTAGGAATGAGTCACTAAATATCCCTACAAGAAAGATCTCAATTGAGTTGACAGTAGGATGGATGAGATGACCTACGTAGATCCACCTCGGATAGTTTCTGCACCCGACTCACTTCGTAAAGTAGCCTGACGCCCAGGCTCCTTAATTTGACCTCGATAGCTATAGGAGTCATTACGATGCTCGAACGAGAACCTCCACCAGTGGAGGAGCCAGCGCCTAGATAAATATCTTCGGCTCCGGGCTCAATCTCAACCAGGATATGGTCCATCAAAAGCGGTACGAGTGGCTGCCAGCATTTGTGATTACGAAGGAAGGCTGCTTGACGTCGGCCCCAAAACAGAAGGATGCTATACAATATAAACTGCCCATGGGGATCCGTTTTCTGAGAACGAGTGTAAGAGATGGATGTGAAATGTGGTTTTTCCTCGTACCGATTGCACATCGTCGATAGCGAGTTCGCACATCCGCTCAGAGTGAAACGTGAATAGCTCGGAATCCAAGAGGAGTTGGCATGCATGTTCGAGCTGGAGTGGGCTCTGTAGGTATTGTTCTACTCACCATGATCAATGTCAGGTGTAAGGATGAAAGCTGCGAAATGGCTGACCATGATAAGAAGCACATAAGGAGACGAACCTCCTGAATGCAGTATCAAGCATGGACAATGTCGCAGAACCATCGCTCGGAAGGCGTAGAACATCATCCAGCTCTGAAGTGATCCCAAGGTTTGCGGGGAATAATGCGGTGAGCTTTTTCAGATAGAATGCGGGGTATTAATGGCATCTGAGTGTAGAACGTACCTGACCAGAATTGTTGAGGACTCTCTATGAAATATACGATTCCGAAATCATCTTCTGCCAAGAGATTTACTGCAGAGTCCGAAGACTGGATCATCATAGTTGCTGAACTTGAGGATTGGCACTGGAAGAAATTGTGAGACCAGTCGGATCAGTTGCCAAGTTGTCAATGGAGTTGAGGCAAGCTTGGCTGATGAACACTTTCGTCTGGTCCTGGGATTCTACTCTCTGGATAGCAGTATAACCCCGGCGCTCCTTAAAACTGTAAAGCTAGAAACCCTCGAGGCTGGCTTGGCAGGAAGATGTTTATCCCAAAGACGTGGACGTTGTGAGAAGTCCAAGTCTTGATGCCAATCAACGCCTTGTGGTGTTCGGGGTCACAGTCGTGATGGCCTGAAGGTCAAAGACCCGAGCACCATGGCCAACACACTGCTATCGACTCGGAGAGGTCGTGCAGAGATGCAGAACATTTTCCTGTGTGACTGATCCACCCAGGGTTGATTTTCGTATAGCAGGTTCGGTCCATCAAGATTCTAGAATCTACCTAGTCCGTCACGGCCTCAATATTCTCGTTCACAGCGCCCATGCCAGCACCCGACCCCTAAATCGTGGTGGAGAACAACCGCAAGGGAATCTCCCCTTAATCTCATCTCTCTTATTTCCTTCTACCGTGCGCATGGGCTGAGCTGGGTGTCCACTCATTTGCAATACAGCTAACCATTGACGCGGACGCCCGTGTAGCGCAGCAGAACCAGTGCCTCACAGCACACTCGTTGCAGGCACATAGTATTGGCTATGTGAGTTTTGTAAGTGTGTTATATATGCTTAGATCTGCAGGATGTACTATTCATCGCCCCGCTCAAGAATGCGATACACGGCGCAGAACCACAAGCATAACCTCCATTAGGTTTATTGATCGTGTTCCTGCAAAGCCTCCCATTCGGCCCGTTTACTGGCTTTCGGGCGCGAACCACTTATCAACGCTCGCGAGCGGTGTCAGCAATCAAACTATTTTCAAGGTTGCACCGAGCCGAAGGAACCAAATCTCACTGCCTTGAAAGGGCACCAGTAACGAGTCCTTGTTTACGATGCTAACTAGAACGCATAGATGACGCAAGAGCCGATTTCAGAGGTCCGCAGACAAATCTCTCAAATTCGATTGGATGGCTGTCGTATTTGTGACTTTCACCGTCATATTAGCGAGATCAGCAACGACACTGAAGCATGCAGGTGTGGAATGGCCGGATATTATTTCCCAACGCGTATGTCATGTACTGTCAGCAATGGGATCTAGTGAAAACCGATCATCTTTCGGCCCCTGCAACGTTTGATGATGAATTCTCCTCAATGATATCCTGTACTTAGCACTTGGTAAATGTAATACAAGGCGAATGCATGTGGTGGATCTAAACCGAATAGATCAACCCAAAAATAAAAATACTACCCAGCAACTGAGCTGCATATAGATGGGCCGCCCATCACTAGTTCATCCCTCAAGAAGGGCCACGAAAGTGTATGCTGCAGCGGCCGCTGCTCCACCCACTAGCAACGTGCTCACTGCACCCCGCAAGTATCCCGTCGCTCCATTTCCAGCCCCGGTGACCCTGGCCTTGATCGCCCCGAAGACCAGCAGTACAAAGCCCGTGACAAGACATGAATAGAGTAAGGCTACATGTGCACGAGCGACAAAGAAGTAAGGAAGGAGCGGTATAATCCCACCGATGAGGTACCCGAGTCCAATGGTTATGGCTGAGATGTAGAGGCGACGAGTAGGCACTTCCTCTGTTCAAAGGGGGGATAGTCAACGAAGTGAAGACATGAAAGTCGGGAGAAGACGAACCCAAGCCCTCGCCAAACTTAACTAAGAAGTGCGTCAAGCCCACCTCAGACTTCCACCGTAGCGGTTGAGATTCTTCGTCTAATGACGGATTGCCAGCATCCACGCTAGTGTCGTATTCGACGTCACGCAAGCATTTTGTAACCGCCCGCGAAGTTTGTTCGTCAACTCCGGCCGGCCCAAGGATAGCAAAGACCTCTCTCTCCATCTCTCCTTCACAGCTGCGAAGCACCCTCGAGGATGTATGCCGCTTTAAGAACCGATAGTGGTCTCTTTCAGCTTGTGAGGCGAGGAATCCTCCAATACCCATTGAGATGGCCCCAGCGATGAGCTCAGCTATGCCACCGAGAACGACTAGTCTCGACTCTCCGAGCGAAGACAGACCAGCCGCCAGCGCAAAGGGGACGGTCAAACCGTCGGATAATCCAATGACACTGCAGGAGAATGTGTGAACAACCGAGGAAGCGGCGCGCTGTTACCGAACAGTTGAGTGACGGACTTACACATCACGGACGACGTCAGGATCAATGAGGGTGCGATCGTCCTCGTCTTTGAGCTCTTTGCAGCACACACCACCCTGCCTACCATGTCGGTCGCACTTTGCCGGGAGAGGGACTGCACTGGCAGAGTCGGATGAATCCAAAGGCCAAACGGGTGGCCCGGTTGATCTGAGGCTTGTGTCCCTTTGGTGAGGGAGGGAAACAGCAGGGGCGATGTTCGTTTCTGAGGGCATTTTAGTGGGCAATAAAGTACTTGTTGACCTGAAGTTGTGACGTGCGTATGGATTTATATACTGAAAGAACTGATTATTATAAGATTTGACAATCGAAGAGGAGAAAATACAGTTGGCAGAACTTGGCACAGGTTTGTAGCTCCATCGTAGCCCTAACCCTATATTATTAGTAGTGGCGTTATCTCAGATACCCGTTATAATTATTCCTTTTCCTTCAAACGATCCACAGGACTTTCAACTGCAGCCCGTGTACGCAGTGTCGAACGTTGGCTCTTTGGTGCAATTGGAAGCTCAGCATTTTGGTTGCCTCATGTTTCGTGAAAAGTTGTTCTTGATTCGCGGCGTAGTTCTCGATCCCTTATACGCCCGACCCACCACACAGACTGAAATTAGCAGCGCCTGGTGCTCGTGGGCACGATGGCCAGCCCGTCGCTACCGGAAATGGTCTTTCGTTAACTGGTGAAATCCCTCCACATAATTCCAGAGCTCATGACTGGCTGGCAGTGGACGACACCGCAACCTGGACCCCCATCATGTTCTTGGCGCTGCCTGCTTCAGAAATTGTATTCACAACCCGCCCAGATCAACTCGGAGCATCGCAGGACCGATGGCGATTTCATGGCAGAAATTCTGTCGAATAACTATCAAACCTCACGAAAATGCTAAATATTGAGCGCTCTTACCTCCAGTTCCCGGTACCTGCCCACCGTTGAAGTTCCCTGGGCGATGAAAGATAGCCATGCTGCTTAATCCGTAAAGTGGAAGGTAATTTATATAATGTGGAGGATGCAATTGGTTCACGGTTCACCCATTCACAGGAGTTCTGAAGCCCCTACCGTCATCTGTCTCAGCCCTGCGAAGACGGGGGACGCCAGGGCCACGTGCGCGTCAGTGGCGTTCCAATCACGAAAGTACAGTAGGAAATGAGGTGCGAGAGAATATCACATGATCTGGCTCATGGGACCTTGTCGAAGGTCTTACGTCCGCGAGGAACGAGCGAAGTCTCTTTGACGTCTTTGGGCGAACCGCAAGATGGGGCGTCGCATCTATTAGGTCAGCGGCTGGAGACTCCATGGGCACAGATCTTGGGGTTCACACATGTTCACGATCTGAGGCAACAAGGCGAGAACAACCATATATCCAGCACCTCTTTCTTTCCTACCCACTATTCCCTTGAGCTCTGTATATCTCAGTCGTACCTCGTAGCTTGATCGTCTCAAGCTTTGGCGCTCAGCTGCGAGGTTAACTGCCCACCCACCCTTGTAGTGAGTCACGTTTTCCTCTCTTCCTCCACGACCATAGGTCAGCGGCAATGTGCTCTCCGCTCTTGCCCAACGCTACGTTATTCACGTCTACGTCGTACTAGCCTGTGTCCATCATGCTGGTGCCATCCCTACTATGCTATCGAGTCTGTCTTGTTTTTGTGTCTATAGCGAACCATGCAACCTCAATATTAGGGGTTCATATTTTGATCAATCCTTCCATCTGCTCAGCGCTAGCGCAATGATTCATTATTGCCCTGGAACGGTGTGGTCTATGTGCACCTGACGCCCCCCATGTATTAATATTGATCAATATAAGCGTTAGCATCGATGATCTGGGGTACACACTCCCTGCAAAACGCTGGAAGAATGCCGAACTTGAAGGCTTACTAACTATAGCCAAGGATATTGATGTGAGGCTGTAGATGGCGATGATTAATATCAGTGGTTGCTGCCTGCATCGCAGTTTGCGAGGGCCAAGCTTTGCGACTTCATCTCAACTCGAACGTTTGAACAACAGCGGCCGGTTCCAATACCCTTCCTGAGGAACGCCCATTTCCTCCGATGCCGCGGCGTCACGTCCTACCGATCTATCTATCAATGACCAGGCCGCAGTGTGCTCTGAATCGCTCGTCGTCAGTCGATTTTACAAATGAAGAAAGGTCTTGATAAGTTCATCCCATCGCCAACTACACACTGTCAGCAGCTATCTCACTATGTCCGCCCAGCGCCAGGTCCATCGCTGGTCAGCGGCAGTGTCCATCAACGAGTTAATGACTTACCGCTTATGTACTAGTCTCCTTAGTATTGGATGACAAACTGATGCGGTAAACTCTTAAACGGTGCTGATCCCTCTGATT